>CM067891.1:16911884-17511884 GCA_034621355.1 Mycalesis mineus | reverse complement strand
GCGATTGGAAGTCATTTCGCGTTTTGGCTTACTTTTGGTTCGGACACTTTTTATCGCTGACCCGAAGTCCATAGTATTAATATGTCAATGCCCACACTTTAGGGATTATTTATATTTAAGAATAAACATAATATCAAAAATTGCAGAAACGGCGGGATTCGAACCCGCGTCTCTCTGGCAATCCGGGCACTTAGAGCGCTTTACCTCTAGACCACGATCTCGATGACGTCGGTACCGAAATTTTTGATATTATGTTTATTCTTAAATATCTCCATCATCATATCTTAATCATCAAGTTGACAAGTACATTTACCTAGGCCAGTGGCAAGACCACAAATGAGGTGGAAGGTTGACATTATAAAGGTAGCGGGCAGTAATTGGATTTTGACAGCCTAAAATAGAAAGAAATGGAGGAGGTTAAAGGAGACATTCACAAGAATGGTAGAAAATGGCTAACGAAGTAGAAGAAGAAGTATTAATGCCATAATTATTATACAATCCAATAATTTATATCATAGATTTTCATCAATATTTCTTTTATTTTTAACCGACTTCAGGAAGTACCTATTACAATAAAACGGTAATTTCATTCTTTAACCCCTATTATATCACAGAATCGTCCGATTTTAAAAATCCTTTTTTTATTAGAAAAAGTACACTTCCAAGATGGTCCCATAGCCATCATGTTAGGATTTTATGATGAGATTACTTTAATTTACTTAACCACATCTATGAAGTCGGTGCCACCTGTAAGCTTTCTACTTTAAAAACGTTACCTAATTCGCACAAAGTGCTTTGCTACTTTGTTGAAGAATTTTTTCTTAAACTTGGATGGCACCGCCTCTATAGATATGATTAAGTAAATTAAGTAATAAAATATTAAAAAAAAATTAAGTAACTAAATAACGCATTTATTTTATACTTTTCAGTGGGTTTTGAAGTCGGTTTAATTTTTATTATTTTTTTTTTCATGTTTTTAAATTTTTATTAATATTTTTATAAAAAAGATAATTTTTAAAAATGATGTCTGTACCAGGACTTCATAGGTGAAAGCACGTTATTTTTTATTTACTTTATTCGCCACGCACAGCGCGCTCCGATATCGGGCTAGAATTCGATTATGAATTCCATGCCTCGAATTATGGCTATTTTAGTCAAAATTCCGACGCAATTCTCCATTTTATGGGACGATGAATGAAACTAGGTTATATTCAGTTTCCCAATAATACAGTCGCTCGTAAATCAAATCCTATTGCTGTGTTAAATTGATATTTTTGGTATAATTACGCGTTGTAAATTTGTAGGCGAATAACCGATCCATGTTATGGTTATTAGAGTTGATACTTGTACATAAAATGACTAAATTTTACTCTGAGTTAGTTTATATTATAGTTACAAGTCGTAAATTGGTTTAGGATACCAACATTTAAAAGAAGATGGCTTTCTTGGTGCAGTAGTGTGCCCGTTGAATTTATGTAACGGAGGTTTTAAGTTCCATTCCCGGCTGGGCCAAGTGAAGTTTTTTGATATAAATGCGTTTGGTGGAAGTCTTCAGTCGTGGCTAGTTACTAGCCAGCCGACAAGGACGTACCCCTTAGCGAGGTAGCGTTTAGTACGATGTCGCGTAGAAACCGAAATGGGTGTAGCTTAAATTCTGCTGATAAGTTAGCACACTTCCATTTTGGATTGCAGCATCACCTACCATCAGGTGTGATTGCAGTTAAGAGTCAAGTACGTTATAAGGCCATATAACGTATTCTGAGGCTTATTTCTAATTATAAAATATTACTACACTACATCAAAATTGGTATCACTGTTTTTGTAAACCGACTGTAGTTAGTAGTAGATGTAGTAGTCAAACGCAAGACCTTTCCACAAGCGATGAGCCAATAAATTCGCTGACATATTTTATTATGAAGGGATAAAAGTAATTATATATTTGGCACAGAACCCTAAAACTAATAGGGCTAAAAGAACAACAAAACAAAGTCAACAGATATTATCAGATGTTACCGATGATATACACTTGCTGCGAAATACAGTTCTTGTATAATGCCAAATAGATATCTACCCTGAAGGTAACTGAAAAACCAACACCTATAGGCAGAGCAATTCTTTGTAGGGCGAGGAACACGTCTTATAAACTATGTCAAAATACAAAATTCTTTTATTTCAAGTTTGCTAAGTATATGCACTTTTTAAACGTCAAGTTAGATTATTTATAGTTAATTTACCTTGATACGTACTCGTAGGTGTTAAGCATCATGTACCAGAAACTGTCATTAGCGGCAGAAATAATAAATTGAAATATTATTTATTAATTTTTTTGAAGAACCTGTAATAATGACATGAATTGTACAACACGCTTGGTGTTTATTGTCATTCATAAATTGTTAATATGTATATTCCGACCGACGCGTATCTATTATACTTTTAAGATCAATGTATTTTCTCAGCTAAATCTCGATTTGGACCATGAATGAGAAATTATCTCGCTCCGCGTTGTGGATTATCATAAAAAACCACTTAAGGGGCCCATAAATTGGATTATATATTTATGAAAACTGACGTCTAAGCCACTGCTCCGTGATTTACTTACGAAATACATTACGTTATGACACAAATACTTTGTTATACAAAATGTAATTATATTAAAGCCAAACTCGATTGAGAATGCTTGTCAACAAACAAATTTAAAATGAAGGTAGAAAATTCAAAATGTTCTGTGACTAATAAATTTAAAATTGTTTTGTTATTTTAAAAAATCTTATTTAAATGCTATTGAATATATTAATTAGTTTCAAGCTTACTAATCTAATTTATTGTCATGAATTTGTCATTAACTAGTTAATTAAAAAAAAATTGGTGTAAAATGACTAGTGATTTCTACCTTCATTTTTAATTTGTTTGTTGACAAGCATTCTCAATCGAGTTTGGCTTTAGTATAGGTTTGTTTATCTTTAAACCTCGATTCAAAAGAAGGGTTATTGTATAGCTTGCAAATGAATGTACCGATTTAAAGGCGTTCTTTTAATATAATGCCAATATGAAGATCCTAAAAGCAAAACCGAAGTTTGCCGTTACTTAGTGTCTCTCTCTAACCACAAACAAAATCACAATCTGTCCTTTGGATATGAAACTACCGTTTCAAGCAGGCACCGAGTTCGTAGATTTGCTTAAGTTAATGTAAACAACTAAATGATGCAATGATTTTTAATAATTTTCAGTGCGTTTTGTTTTTCTTGCTTAATGGGTGTTCGGGGGTAGAGAGTCCTAAAAAAATCTATAGGACTCAAAAACAACCTCACATGCAAATGGTACCCCTGCTGAACAACGGACAAGGCTCTGCCTAACCAGCCCTGGGGCTTCTTTGACATATTCGAAGTAGAACAGAATTTGTTGAAATTTAGAGACAAATAAATAGACACAGCAGAGGCAAGTCGCGCTGCATCCGCTGTATATTGTTATTGGCTCGATCTCGAATGCCGCTGTATCTCGGCCCAGCGTCTTCATTTCCGTCCGTCCGTCGCGTGAGCTGACATCTCGATATTAATATTATCTTATGAGATTTTATTTCCTCCGCAAGTCTTTTATCTGCGACAGGTTAGAAGGCTCTGTCAAACGGAACACTTGACTTTGTGCCCTAGGTAATATCGTTGGACGGAGGATTTAGGTATTTCATAAGTAAATAGCGATAAATAACTTTCTGAAGTTGAACTTAATCCAGTTAAACCACGTAGTTCACGTCCCCGTGAGAATAAAATATGGATTATGTCTTATTCTAATATAGAAAGAGGAAAGAAAGAAATGTTTTTCAAAGAAATGTTTTTTTAAATGTTTTTCTCTTCTCATTCTCATCTAAATCCATGCAGTAGTTTTTGCGTGAAAGAGTAGCAACATCCATCTATCCATACAGACAAAGTTTTGCCTTTATAATATTAGTAAGGGTGTGACGAATAATGAAAGATATTAATGTATAATTATGTAGGTTTCAGGATGTGCGGTGACAAGAACGGGATAGAACACGTTTCGATATCGTTTTTTATTCTGGAGCGAGCTATTTCAACACTAACTAAAATGACACTTTTGGTAATTAAAAAAGTCGATCGATCGCTCTAAAAAGAGTCTCTTTATCTCTGTTTACCACCTTTTGCCTCCTCCACCTCTAGTCAACAAGTTCAAAAATGTGAAAAATAGAGATATAGGTCCTAAAAATATGAGCGACGGCTCATTCGATTCGGAATCACCTCTAGAAAAATATTTTTGAAGGATTTTGGTGCAGGTTAAAAATTTTTAACATTTAAGTTATTAACATTTAAGCTTTTTTCAAAATTACTTAAATGTCAATATTTTTTAAGTTATTAACAAAAAACGAAATATAATTTTTTTTCATCTTATTTTCTTAGTAACAATAGCAATTTTTAAGAGGAGGTGATTTCGAATCGAATGAGCCATCGCTTATATTTTTAGGATCTTTATGTCTATTTTTCCCGTTTTTAAACTTGTTGACTAGAGTATAAATAGTGTAATGTTGTTCAATAAATTTCCTTAGAATCGTGAACAAACCATCGCATACAGCCACACTTCAGGTATGCAACAAACCTTCCAATGTGCTACCGTGTCCATCAATTTTTTACTATATTTTATCATATCAGCAAATCCTCATATTGTTCCGGAAAACCCGGCTGATTAGGTCCAATATCATCGTTATGTTTCATTCGTCCATGCTCCAGCCGTACTTCCCCGTATCATTGTGATCATTACATCAGGAAAAGGAGTGTCAACCAACCTGCGGCGATGGCGTTAAGCCTCAAAATCCTGCATTACACCGTTCTTTTATATTATTTAAGCCATATTTAGGTCAGACAAAATGCCAACAATGTGTGCATTTAGAAAACAGTAAAAGTATAAAAAAAATATTTCGACTTACACAGTATATTTTCCAAGCCAAGACGCTAATTGCTATAAAGCTAAAAAATATATATTTTCTATTTGAAAAAGAAAAAGAAATAGATCTTTCCTTAAAACGTTAAAAGGACTAAGGCCGGGCTAGTATTAATTAGCGAACTATTGATGTACTGCCGAAGATACACACTTTCATTAGAAATCTGATGGCCTAAATTCGAGTCCTATCTCAGGATATTAAATGTTATTCTGTATGCACTCATACGTATATTTGTTTGTACTATTTATATATTTGACGGCCTCCATGGCGCAGTGGTATGCGCAGTGGATTTATAAGACCTAGGTCCTGGGTTCGGTTCCCAGCTGGGCCGTTGGTGCGAAAACATACCGCCAAGCTACTTAGTGATCCGGTATGATGTCGTATAGAAACTACCAACAAATTAGCCTGCTTCCATCGTAGATTGCATCATCAATCATCAATCTAGAGCTAACTTGGAGTAAATAAAAAATTATATAATTTTTTTATGAAAGTGATTTCTTTTTCCTTCAAAGAAACAATAAAAATAGTGAGAAATACAACACTTTCTTCGGATGCGAACTATTCGAATTCATGAGAAAAATGTAGGAATAAAAGAGCAAATAACATTTTAATATACTGCGATATTTCTATAAAAAGCAAATAGAAAACTAGTACTAGAATATATGCTGTATCCTAGTTTGAATGTATCTATGTATGAAATAATAAAACGTACGTAGTCTGTAAGGCCGTGGCCTTTCTATTTCTGACTTGCATTTTTGCTAATTAATTTATTTTGCGATTTCTTTACTTATGAGGTTAAGGTATTTAATTTATTTAATGCTGAGTTGTAACAAAATTATTGAAATCGTTTTTTTTTTCTTAGTATCCGAAAAAAATCCCAGTAAATATTTTTAGTTCGGTTGGGAACGTGGTGGCGTGATACTGGTATTTTTTACTAAGATCAATTAGTAATCCCGCTAATCCCGCCAACCTGCTATGAAGCAGCATGGCTAATCCAAGCTTCAAGTCGACTCTTCTATTAAAAAGGCTTTGTATTGGACAACGATATAATATCGGCTGAGACGGGAACAAAATCATATATACTTAAGCTGGTGAATGCGCTACCATTAGGTAGTTGTCGGAGGTCAACGACCGGAGCGACGCAGATTACGCTACGCTATCTCTGGCGGTGGAGTGTCAGGCTGCAATAGCCTCTATTGCGTTTAAACCTTGCTTGTTTAGAGCTACGCTCATTTCCGGCCGGGCCATATGGGACTTGTAGGATTCAAAGCCAAAATGAAAATACTAGCGAATGCCCATGATTTCACACGCATAGTTACCCTTCCTGATCAGGATACAAATTAGCTAATGTTAGCCTAGCTATCATGTACAAAATTCTTACAATGCGAATGGTAGCTTTAGAGATTAGCTAAAACAAAAAGACAGACACAAGAAGTTTAAAAAATAATTCTTATGTCATAATACTTATGCGTTAATTGAAAGCTGTTAATTTGAAATTGTAAACATTGTCTGATTCAACTCAACTTTCAATTTCACCTGCTATTTACTTAGGGTATATATGAAACTGTACACGGTACTTATGTCAAATGATTTTTAAAACCCTTGTCTTTCTTTCTTTTGTTCCAACTAATCTCTGAAAAAACTAGCTTGATTTTTACGAAACTTTCGCTCGCAGATAGCTAATATTATAAGAAGTAAATAGGGATGATTTTGTTTTACAACAAACTTAGGCTACACTTTTTAAGAAAATTAATTTAATTATTTTTTTTTTCCCGCCGATTAAGTGGCGTCAGCTAGTGTAAACCAAATTTATACGACCCTCTCTATTCGTGTAAGGTAAATAATAATATAATTTCCTTCGACATTTCCGCTGGCACGTTAACGTAAAACATGGAGGGCAAAAAAAGGCTATTCTGTAAATAAATGACGCGGAAAAAGCGTATTAGGAGAAGGGATTTAAATTTTTATGCGTAAAGTGATAGAAGATACTTCGCCAATGATAGCGCATTTACATGCTTCGGAGGGAAGGGGTCTGTTTCTTCTTCTTTTAGACTTTTTATTCAATATAACTGTGTATTAAATTCAATTGAAAATTTTAAAAACTCCGACTAAATTGTGATTCACCATTTTTTCTTTCTAGTTATGTTGGATTTGCAACTTTCCATAGTGAATAGTGAATATTTTACTCGTTAAACCTTTGATACCCATTTTGAGGGAGTTGTGAAAAAGTATGTTATCCGCCATTTTGTAGCGGCCTGTCATTTTGGATCGATTTTCATTAAACATTGCTAGAAAACTAGCTATCAAATTTAAAAAACCACATTGAAATCGGTCCAACCGCTTACGCGCTACGATTCCAAACAGACAGGCATTGACATAAAACTTATTACACCCCTTTTTTTCGTCAGGGCTTAAAAATATGAATGGCAATTCAAAATAAATATCAATTACTGATTAAACAAATTTGGACTGTAACATCATCATCTGCAAGACATCTCTTCTTGTAGCAGAGGAAAAGATTAATAGTGAGTAAGAGATTAAGATTTGAGACTCACCTTTCACTTTTTTATGTCGATTAAAAAGATAGGCTGTCTTGAGGTGGTAATATTTTAAAAAATCTAAGCTGATGGTAATGATAATGATTGGAATCGATTCTAGTTATGACTCGACACAAAAATGCCATGAACGTAGATGCAGTTTAAAATAAAATCATACTTTACTTTTTTATATAAATAGCGGGCACTTTAAGTTTTCTAATATCACGCCGCGTACAGCCGAGCGAGCGATACCAATGCAGTACTATAAAAAGCTTATTGCGATTATATCGTGCAAAGCGCCTCCGCCGCTCGCCTGGAAACCTGTTTAACGGAATTGACCACTCGCCTGTGTGTTCGTTTCGTGAAATGTTTATTTGTTATGCAAGTGCTCAATGAAGCGCCGTTTTATACCGGAGCGCGCGCTGTGACACTGCGTTTATATTATTCCTGTATATTTTATATAACGTTTGCTGTAAATGCATAACAGTATAAAAATATTAAAGATAGAGAGAAAAAATAAATGAAGAATGAAACACGAAAACAGAAAAGGGTAGATGGACTACCTCGTTGCTTCTGACAGCCGATTGGTTCTGACTACCGGTTGGTCCAATTGCCTCGTTGGTCTAATAGTTAGCCTTTAGGTGCAAAACCTGGATTTTATAATGACTTTTTTAATTTACAAGAAATGAAAGCCAGGATATTTCCTTTAATTTTCTTCTGACCTGTTAATTTTTTACATAATTGAAATAAGTTCGGAATTCATTTTAAAAGAGGATTCTAAAGTGATATCTATCAATCTATCTGATAAATCAATAAAATAACCTTATACCAAAATAGTATTCATGTAGTTACACAATGAATAACAGTTGTATTAAGAACCAGCTATTTGTGTAAGCAGTCTATAATATCGTATTCTAAACCCGAACACTTCACCCGTATTCGAAATAAACAAGACGAACTAACCAGATAAATCTGTAGAACAAAATAAAGCGAAACAAATTTCCAACCACGTCACGCGGCGCAGTTCCGTTTTCTCAAAACTTAACTGTACATTTTCTCGTTACATTATATCTTGTGTTTCGGTGCAAAGCCATTAAGTCGTTATTTTTCAGTCCACAGTGAGACGTAAAACATTTTGCTCGCCGTCTAGATAATGAACGAGCTGGGGTCTATCTTTTGTCCTGTGCTGCGTACACTAAACGTCCCGACGCTTATTATTCTACTCTGAAATACAGTAATGACCTCGACCTCAATTACAGCAATAAGGATCAATCTTATTTGTTCGAGTATACAGAGACCTTGCATTTGTCAGATATTTGCGATTTTATAATACCACAAAGTTTATTAGCGCATACTCGTTATAAGCAATAAACAAGTTTAGGCCGTGGTAGCCGTTAATTTTTGCTTATATTCCCTGGTATATGAGTCCTTCTGCTAATGTGATGATACTATGATACACCTAGCTTTGCACAGGGCAAGACTGTCGTACAGCGTTAAGTGTGATCCGGGACGAGCCCGCCTTCATCTTTGCACCTATGGACCTTTAATTACCTTTGCCAAGCCTCAGGATAGGCCTCTGTGCAACCGTAGTTGTTTGGCGTTAAACAACAAACATCTATTGAGTGAGGATCCTAATGATCCTCATGATTAGAAATTATGGAAAGCCAAAAATATGCGGAATATGTTTGGCAGATCCTTGTAAGTCAGAACATGAAACTAAGGAAGCACTATCACTATGTTTTTCCTATGTAGCACTACAATTTAGACGTGATCATTAATGACAAATGTCAAAACGGAGCTGTTACTTCGAGACACCAGTAGGTAATTGTTCTAATTTTGTTCTATAAGGATAACGTAATGGAAAAACAGTTTGTGAGATTCGTAGGAATGTTTCCGATTCAACAGTCCGGTGATAGTTCCGTATCAAATGTCCGACGAGGCCGATCTTTACGGCGAAATAATCTAATAACCCGTCCAATTTCAGCCGACGTCTGGCCCTAATTCGGCGAGTGATTGATCGCTTGTCGTGCGCGCCTCGTGACGTCACACCATCTGTCCCCGTCGCGCTGTCGTGTCGTAGTCGCGGGCTTTTGTTAATATCACTGATTTATAGGTTGCGCTAAATAAAAATGTGCTACATAGTGTACCCAGGTAACGGGTTTACTGTAGCCATCTATGTTCTCCTGGTAATCTAGGTGTAAAAATGTGTAATGTGGTATGTGTTGATATACTAGCTGAGTTTGTTTTTTTCTAATTTTTGACGTGACAACGTCTTATAATTCGATAGAGCCGGCTGCACGCACGAAAAAACATGACGTCATGCGTCGTTACCTCGCTTTGAAGCGTTCCATGTAAGGCTTGAAGTGCAAGCGAGAGCGCGGAACGAGCGACAAAGAAGCACAATCGGCCTTTGCGTTCGGCAGCGTTCGACATCCGTCTATTAAATATAATTATTAAATATATTAATTTTTTAATTAAAAATTAATATATTTATTATAAATTTATAAAATCAATATCAATTATTTTATTAATTTAAATTAATATTTATAAAAATATACTTAAATTAAAAATTTTAATAACCAATTAAATGCTACCATTCCATCAGTATTTTTTAAGACATTGTCACGTTCAAGTATCGTCACTAAACCGACTTTACAGACAGCCAATTTTTTTTCTAATTCGGAGCCAGAAAAGAGAAAAAGTTTCAAACCTATGAACATTTGGAGCTACATACTATGATAGGAGACTTTAGATCTTTATTCAAATAAATGTATAAAGAAATTCAATTTGCCATCGTGTTC
Source organism: Mycalesis mineus (assembly GCA_034621355.1). NCBI lineage: Eukaryota > Metazoa > Arthropoda > Insecta > Lepidoptera > Nymphalidae > Mycalesis > Mycalesis mineus. The sequence continues at coordinate 17,501,601 of CM067891.1, read as the reverse complement.
ATGATTAGTTAACTTACCATGGGCATGTGTCTACAATCAAAATGGTTTCTATAAGTGAATAAACAAGTGTAAAAAATCCAAATTTTAAATTATCAAATGTATGACACTTTGTCGGACTCCAGCTCACGAACCTGAACTAGCATAAGACTAATAAGGTTTGTGCGGAACTCGAATTTTTAATTTTCAGAAATAATGAATATTGATTCAAAAATGATCTCTTTTTTTAGATTTCTTTTTATTTTTTATCAAATAGTATTTATATTTTTATAACTTTGTATACCACAACAATAATTTATTTTATTACTCAACTATTTTATTAGTTTAACAAAATCGAGCTGGAAAATGATGCTTTGATGCAAATATGGAAAATCCAAAGAGCAATATTTTTTATAAGCAAGAAGCAGTCTAGAGTTTGTAAGTCGGTGCTATTAACCTTGAGCTTCGGAGAGCACGTTAAGCTTTCGTTCCCAGTCATTATCATTAACGATAGTGATCGTTACTGAGGCAAACATTATCACCCTAAGGCCGCAAAACCACGCGCCTGTAAAGAGAGACGCGCCCTGCAGTAAGACTAACAATATACTAATGTTTAATGATAAAATGAATTAGTTACACCGGCGTTGCATTTGAGCTGAGTACGGAAGTCATTAATTGGACTGACAAAAACGATTTTGTACCCTGATTTTAAACGAAGTTTTTATTTAATTAGCTTCTAACATGCTAATATCAGCCGGTCCACTATAGAGCCAGGCATTCTTCCTTCTACAAGGAGGAAGGCCTAGTCCTATACCGGGCCGAAGCGGTATATATTTTCTTTAACGAAAACTCAAAAACGTGTGGAGTGTAGATCCACCACGCTGCCCCAATGAGGGTTGGTGGACTTAGAGTTACAATGTTTAATTATTAACGTTCTCCTTGAGGCGCGGGGGTGTAAATTCACCAACAGGTTTAGAATTTACAGAAAATTTCTTTGAAGAAAACCTCACAATATTTCCGTAACCCAGGATCCAAACTGAGGACCACGGTCAAAGCTACATAAGCTAGCCACTAGACCAACGACGCAGTCGGAGACGAATATCTTAGCATTACATGGATTTACCGTGCGAGTGCCGGGCACATCCTGTGACAGAAAGAAAAATGCCGACAAAGTCAAAAGACTTGCGGCACGGATGTATAATAGGCTTATAAAATTATTATTATAAAATCAAAAAAACCCGACTGCTTAGAAGTTATGAACTGAAAAGAGAAAAACAAGGATCACTATATCTGTATAAAATTCTAAATACTTTGTGGTGCTGCATACAGGAACAAAATACTTTAACCAGCCGGTAATGAAAGATCTACCAAAACTACGTTTGTCCTCGCCTGCAGCACCATAAAGTATTTAGAATTTTATACAGATATAGTGATCCTTTTCAGTTCATAACTTCTAAGCAGTCGGGTTTTTTGTTTTTATAATAATAATTTTATTTGAGACTTTTTTGTTTTATTTTATGGTATAGAAATGATACGGTACACTTTTTGGCATTTTTTGTTAAAACGGCCATGTAAACATGATATGATATTTATATTTTTGAAATGGTCTTTTTACGACCTTTCATTTAATACCCATATTGCTAAGATAAGAGAAAGAAATACACACATCCCCCCTTTTTTCCCCCATTTACAGCCACCATTTTGAAAATTTTTATAGCCTATGTCACTACCACAATTTTAACGAACTCAACGACACCTCACATGTCAAAATCCGTTCAGTCGTTTAGGCTGTAGCGCGTGCCGAAGAAATGGACATACATACATACATACATACGCTCGAAAAACATAACCCTCCTTCTGATGCAGTCGGGTAAAAAGTACTCTTTGTGACCGGTCAACGCTCGGCTTTTCTGCTCGAATTGTTCTCTCTGCCCAACCAAATATAGTAGGATCCTGTTAGAGCAGCGCAGAACACTCGTTATAAATATTTGTGTGATTAGCATGGATGTTTTGTCTGGGTGTTAATCTATATATTGTAAGTATTTATGTATAATATATATAAAATTATTCATCAGTTATCATATTACCCAACACAAGGTACCTAAGCTTACTTTGGGGCTAAATAGCGATGTGTGTAATTGTCCTATAATATTTATTTAAATACGTTTTACAGTATCGCAATATTATTGTAACGAATATAATAAGCAATAAGCAATTAAACAAAACCACATTTTAACCAATCGCATCGGATTTTCAATTTGCCCGTGTAATTAATTGGCTCCACTCTGGCCCCGATTAATCGCTGGAAAGGTTTTAAAATGCACAAGTAGCTGCAGGTACTGAAATTATACCGCACCGAAACAAATTATATTATATTAACACTATAAATCACAACATATAATATCTGTCTGTCTGGCTGTCTGTTCGCAATCATTTCAAGGACGATTGAAAGGACTTATATGTAGTTTTCATTAAAAAATTACAGCGATTTTTGAGCAAGATTTAAGTACATAAAAATGCCAAAGTCTTATGGAAACTAGTTGTAATATTTAGAAATGACTACAACTTAAGCCGTAGTGCTGTCCAATTCCTTTGAGATACAAGAGGACAATGTATAGTAGGACTATTATTCGAATAAATTCGTCACGTATAATATTTTGTCATGTTGTTGGAAGATTTCAATACACTGACCTTCCTGCGAGTGAAGCAGCGGGCGTTTGCTAGTTATATTATAATAATGGCTGCTGAGATTTATCGAGTGTTTATGACGTGATATTTATTAAACGATTATTTTAATTAATTGTTAATATTACTGTATCTGAATTGCTGATTTTTATAATTGTGTCGATTTGTTTAATGATGATAATTAATTAATAATATTTTATATTGAAACTATAACAGCCACTCTAAAAATGGTTCTCTAATTATATACGATGAAACGCAACATATTTCAATGGTTCTGTAACACAAAATAAAATTACATAAATATGGCAGGAATTTTGTAATGAGAGTTTAAATTTATAAAAAAAATCTAATTTTTATTGAACATAAATTATTGATATATTTTCATAGCTAAATAAATAAAATATGATACAATTATAAATGACAAAATCAGCAAAACAATGCACTGGTAAATGTTGTGATAAAATCATTTCAACACTGCGTAACTTAATTTGTGGATAAAAATAAATAAAGGATTTATTTCTTTGAATTAAATTAAATGTGTAATCTCAGTTGTTTTCAATTATCCCGAGTCAGCAGCCTGCAGTTAACTGCGGGTGAATAATGCATCGTGTTACAGTTGCGCTACCGATGAGCTTCGTTCCGTAGCGTCCGTAGCGCTCAGTAGCATTTCGTAGCGCTCCGTAGCATTTCGTACCGCTTCGCAGCGTGTCGCCTCGATACACGCTTGCGCTACGTTACTGTAGTTACTGCTACGAATTATACTAACAATGCGAATTTGATCATGACAACCTAAACCGTAGCAGTTTTCATTTTATGTTTAATTAACTTTAAGTTACAATATGGGTTTTATGCTATGAAGACGAATCAAACGAACTTAATCACTATCTTTTGTACGATCTGTGTCGAATTAGGCTCCTTTAACTATGAATCTACTGACGCTCCAAAATTAATTGACTGATAACTTATTCTTTTGCCTAGCCGCAATAACCAAAGTGCTAGCTTAACTTGTACAATGTTACTTCTAACTATCGATAAGTAAAGTGATTCACTTAAAACTAGCTACGATTAATCTGGGAAGACGGCCACAACCTTCAAAAGATTCAATTATAGGGTTCATGTTTTCGACTTTTAACTTTACCGAGATAAATCAGATTAGGGAGCAACGAACTGCCGCGCTCTTTCCACATCATTTATCATAGCGAGTCTGAACTTGAGCTCTTTATAATCTATTTAAAATATATTAAATTTGTTTAGCATTAATCTGCGATGGTTAAAAATAACAACCTAATTATAGTATGTTTATTTTTTTATGAATAATGAACAAGCTAACCTCGTAATATTCACAATTACTTTAGGTGATAATGTGAATGACATCACAATAATTAAATTCCTGATAAACCAAGTTATAAAGTTAATTACTCATAAAAGCACACTTTCAATATTAAAAACAGTATGGCTTTTGTGTAACAGCTGATTTCATCATTGTTCTACATGTGTATAGCAAATAAATGATTATAATGATAATGACTACCCTGGAAATCAAACCAGGGTGGGTTTGATTTCCAGCTCGAGTCGACTTAGGATTATGCAATTCCTATATTAACTCAGTTCTAATTTGATGGTATATTTGGCCGCTATTTACCATCAAAGCTGTTAAGTCATACTATCTTAAGTGCGAGTAAGTACTTTTGATGACTTATTGGTTTGTATTTCCTTCGTGTCATATTACGTATGTATTAGTTTATCTTATGATATTTATTTTAATGTTTATTGTGTTATTTATGTAATTTATTGTCTATTAGTATGTAATTATTTGAATGTATGTATCTTATTAAATTAATCCACCGGCAGCTTAGTACTGATATTTTCCTAAACCCGAGGTTGCCTGGAAGTCAAAGTCAAAGAAATCGCTATTAAGCGATAAGACCGCCTTTTGAACCTCTACTTCCTCCATAATATTGTTTCTGTTTGTTTTTATGTTATCTAATGTGGTGTACAAAACCACAGCACCAATTTATAAATAATAAATAAATAAAGTCATGCTGTGCTAAGCAACATACCGTCCCAGCATGATGCCGCACAGAAACCACTTAGAGATATTGTAATACCTCATCCACATCAGTCAGCCACCATCTTAGACTTCATCGGTATTATGAGATAAGGGCCAACTTATTATTAATTAAATAAAGAAACTGGGACTGGGTCGATTTAAATTATTTTATTAAGGTAACGAAGTCATGTTTGTCTGCTTATCAATTGAGACTATTACAGTTATCAGCTTTCATCATTTACATTTGTATCTCAAAAACAAAAAGTGACAAATATGTCCCAATAAATCATCGCGATAAGACGGCGGGGCAGCGGCCAGGGCAGACATAAACAGGGGATTGTCTCAGCGCCTCATTTCCGGCGCGGTAGCCAAATCTCCGGCCGTGAATGCGTCACATCTACAACAAATAACTTTATTGCGCTATCTCGTCTTGTAATTAGGCCATAAAGCAAACCGGGAGTTTGTCACGCAGTGCCTTTTGCCTGCGGTTTCGCTCGTGCTGATATAACTTCGAATCTAAAAGTAAAAGAAACCAATTTCTGGGGTCCCAATCATTATACCTACGTAACAAATAGTGTTTGAAAATCAATCACAGCGCGTGTGAAAAACTGGGGGTAGGCATTTACAATTAAAGAAAAAATATGAATTAAAGTTAAATTAAACATTTTTTGCCAAATTTATTGCCAACAGTAGCAAAATAAAACGAATCATATTAAAAATAAATCAATTTTTATGTTATTAGTTCACTCTTTTCTACAATCAAAGCTTCTTCGCTACTACGAAAGGTTCGCAGGAAGTAGAAACCAATGAAAAGCATTTATTCTCCCTCCTATAACGAAACTGGCGCTCGCACGCTAGATGCATGGGATGCTAAGGTATCTTATACGTCTCATATAAATTATATTACCTGAAATGAAATAGTACCTACTGTTTAATAAAACTTATTGGACAACAAAAAGAGGAAAGAAGCCGATTACAGAATTTAAACTTAAAATGTCGAGCTAAGTATAACAAAAAACGCCATCATAGCTTAAATTTAACACAATTTTAGTTCAATTAAGTTCAAACGAGACCATTGGAAGCAACTTTTCAATGATAAAGTTGGGCAAGTCCGATAAAAACCTATTAAGCACTGCCGGCTACGTCATGAGCAAATTTAACTATCTGCGCACAAAGAGGTTCTGTAAAAAAGGTAATTTCAGATATAATTGTATTAATGCCACTGTGAGAGGTTCTTTGTCATTATTGCTAAAGGGTTTGTAAAATGACATCGAGCCATAGAAGCAATTGACTCAAATAAATAAATATTATAGGACAATTACACACATCGCTATATAGCCCCAAAGTAAGCTTAAGTAGCTTGTGTTATGGGTACTATGATAACTGACGAATATTTTTATATATGTCATACATAAATACCTATAATATATACATAAACACCCAGACACTGGAAAACATTCACGCTCATCACACAAATATTTTCCAGATGTTGGAATCGAACCCAGGGCTTAGAAGCAGGGTCACTACCCACTGCGCCATTCGGCCGTCAAAGAATAAATCTACTCAGATTCTAGTCATCTGTTTTTGCCCGCTAAACTGATGTTATAGTCATTATTAATTAACACACGTAATGCCAAAAGTTATACAATATCACATTGCAACTAAATTGTTACGGACTTTAATCATACTCTTACTAATGGTTGATGGAACTGACCACATATCTTAAACACTAATTAATGTGGTAGTACAATATGAACATGTTCCTAATAGGTACAAAGAGTATTTCTTACGAGGTACGTTTTAATTAACCCTGGTGTTTTTACTTTAAACAAATCTGCAGATTAGATCGCAGCACTACTTACAAGCAGATAGAAACAAACATGGCGGTCAAGCTGCGTCACTAAAGGTCTTGCTAATCTGGAAATGGAGTGCCAAAACCATGGCAGATAATTGTTTCGGGCACTAATGAATTATTAAAGAGTGGGTTGCTTCCATGTGTGACCGGCATAAGAACCTCCATTTTCTTAACCCCTGCTACTGAATTCAGGTCAATATATATTTTTATGATTTCCTCAGTAGGTTAGATAACATATCCCCAATCTCGGCATGCCCGTGTGACGTCACACACTGTCCGTATGTCCGGTCGTTTTTTGTCCGCAAGTCCGTGCGCCGCTGTTCCGCCAAAGTTTAATTGGACCCTGCCGAAAATTTATCGTGCGTCCACCACACAATGGATATCTTACAGTGAAGTAAGCAATTTTGTATTTCGCTATTATTGTGCCATAATAGTTACTAATATTCGAGCAAATGGAAATTTATTAATTTGTGGATAATAGTAACTTTTACTATTAGGAATACAGGAATACAGAAAAAATTGTATATAGATATTAATCTCTATTTTACGAATGGGTATTTCCAATCAATATTTTTAAAACCTCATATCTCAATGACTGTGACAGCATTATATAGTTTTTATGTATTTGTTCCTAGATACTCTTACTGAAATTGCGAGTTTTTTGATTCAAATATTTTACTGTAGTTATATTTTTAATTTCGTTTATTGGATGGTACCGCCGTTACAAAAGATTACCAAACAAATCTGTGTTGGAAAAAATTATATGTTAAATTCAATATCTCTAATATGATCAAAGATGGAGGTGGTCACGACCCTCATCAATGAGGAAACGACTAGAGGAGGAGGCAATTCAATATATTTTACTCTCATTTCTGTACTAAGACCTGATAAAATACTATCTATGAACTAAACTTTTAAACAAGCAATTCTGAATCTCGGAAACGGCTCCAACGATTTTCATAAAATTTGTATGCAGGTTTCGGGAGCAATTAATCAATCTAGCTGGATTTTATTTTTAGAAAACGTATAATTCCAAAAAAATATTATGCAAAGATCCGTCAACCAGGCACTTTCACGTATCACTGGAGCATCTTGAAATGTTGACTTCGAATTATTTTTTAGTTACAACGTAAGTTTTCATCAAATTCATTGAATTTGGTAAACAATGTCTGCTTTCAATTTTTATCAACACCAACTACCAACCACCATCGACCAATAATTTTGTCCGTATACAAATAAATAATAAATAAATAAATATTATAGGACAATTACACACATCGCTATATTACAGCCCCAAAGTAATCGTAGGTAGCTTGTGTTATGGGTACTATAATAACTGATGAATATTTTATATATATTATACATAAATACTTATAATATATAGATAAACACCCAGACTCACTACTCACTACCCACTACGCCACTCGGCCATCCGCGTACGCATACGCATAAAATATTTTCGGCAATTATTAGCACAGAAACTTTTTTAGTCAAATGTTTAATAGACGATCTGTTAAGATCTTTTAATTTTCATGGCTAAACAGAACATTACAGTCAGATTGTCATTCTGTGTTTTTCAGTATATTTAATAATAGTTGTTGGAATTTTGCTGTGTGGTTTACAGTTCGGAGCTGAAATACTGCGCGCCGTGTCCGAATCTCGGGAAAAACAACTATACCGGTAATAGGTGAACTTTGCTTGCCTTTATTATTGTAGGTGTTAGGTTGCTCGCACACCTGAAGTTGTACGTCGATTATATTATGACAGTATTTCCTTAGGGGTAACCTCACCTTACATGTATTTACTTCTGTACTAATATTATAAACAGGTAAGATTTGATAGTTTATTTGTATTGAACAGGCTCCGAAACATTGAAATTAACTTAAGTAGTCAATGGTTGAAATAGCTAGTTGCCGATACATTTATTAAATTTTGAAATTCACAAGGCAAAATATATTATTTGTCTTTACTATATGAACAGTATAGAATAAGAGAGTTATGAGCTAATAAAAAATTATAGTTGTCGTATCGCTTGATTTTTGGAAATACTGAATTTTAATATGAGTTTGATAATCTACTAAATAGTACCTACTATAGTAGCACATAAACTAAGTTCATAATATAGACTATGTTTCTTTAAAATTGGACATGAAAATCATCCAAAGATTAGAACTTCACGTTGATGATAATGCTGATACAATAACAGAGATAAGTAATAATTTTCTTAAGTGAAAATTCCTTCACCATAGTTAAAAAAAGCTCCTTATTGTTTAAGTACGACTCGCACTTTTCCATATTTTTCTCGCAGAAAGATACTTCATAAAATAAATAAGACCATTCGTTCATAAAAACTTTAAACAGTGTTCTAATAAAAGATTTTTTAATTAACCTATTTGAGAAACAAAACAGCAGAGTAAATATTTAATTAATATCTTCAATATTAAATAAAATATACACAATTATCGTCACTATTAAGAAAGCAATACCGTTTATTATTGCATGCACGTTAGTGACAGATGCAACCGCGTTTCCTACTCGAACTCCTGCAACAAAGCCTTAAATAGAAACTACTGTCAATTAATATTGAACTTTATTATTCATTCAATTAAATCGATAGTTGTTTGATTGTTTATAGTAAATTCGATATCCTCAACCAACAGATTTACGTCGTAAATTTTTAGTTCAGTCATAGGAAATTACACCTTGTGTTGCAGTTAATTAGGAGTATATTGGTCTGTAGATAAAGTCGGGTACGTGTATTTATGTGGGGTGGAACGTGTCCATTCACCACAGTCGTTCGGCACGTACGCTCCCGCTCCGGTGCAACGATCCGCAGTAAGGTATAAATACGAGGCTGGACGAGGGAACTTCTAGAATACTGTATCGCGTTACTATTGTAAATGAACATGTACCTAACTATTGTTTTCGGATTATAAGATGTCGGAAATAGTTTAATATTTTTAAATAATAATGTAAAGAAAGAGATTGATAGATAGTAATTCACAATTTTTTTAACACAAGACACCAACTGGGCGAATAACAGCTGACAAGAAAAAATGTATGTAAAAATTTATTTTGAGTTTCAATCTATATAGGTGAAATAGGCTTGATGGACTTTCCCCCCTGACGGACATCCCAAAATAATAGTTACGTGCTTGCAAAGAGTTGCCACGAAGCTAAAAATTTAACTTTCGTATAGTTTTTATGATATATAGTTGACAACTTCCGTGGCGGAGTGGTATGCGCAGTTGATTAACATGGAGTGAATAGCTACCACCCCATAGGGTATCGACAAGCGTTTAAAAGTTTCGGTACGACGTTGTGAATAAACCAAAAGGGGTGTGGATTTCATCTTACTTCTAATAAGTAAGCCCACTTTGATCGTAGATTGCATCATCACTTATCACTAGGTATGATTTCAGTCAAGAGCTAACTTGTAATGAATAAAAAAAAATACCATCCAAAGTCACATACATTTTTGACTTGTCAGCTTCTACAAAATGAAGTATCCATCCATCTCTTTGCAGCTATGGTTTTTCTCCGTTAAAACAAAATCTACATAGGGGCTAGCCTGACACGCCGCCAGTATTCCGTCTTGCATTTTTCCGTGTAAGTATATTCCCCGTTCGGCGCGCGGCCTGAATAGCTCCCCGCAGTAAATCTTCAAGGTAACACTATCTAAAATACAGCTCTGTGGTGCGACTTGCTTGCATTTCGCTGCATCCGCGATAGAAGCGGTTTTTAGAGCCGAGAGAATTGTAAGTGCCGCTCATGAAGTACACACTTATCATTATGCATCTTATCTTTTGCATATTTTATCATATTCGACTGTTTTAAATATTTTGTTAGTTTTATTTGCTTTAATACAGGTGGATCATAACAAATAGGGACAATAGGGACAATAGGTAACTACAAATTGACGTTTCAAAAGTTCTTCTAAAAGAAACTTACTTAAAATAAACGAATTTTAATTTGAATTTAATGGCTATCACTTACTTTAACTCATTACTACAGAAAATCATATTGTTAATATAAATTGTTTTTCAAGCGTAGATACATAGCCATACAAAACATATAAAAGAACGCAATACCAATCAAAGCCCGCCAAATTAATGCAATGTTTACTAAAACATAGCTTGATGCAGCCAATTAAAGCGGGGGGTAAGCGAAGGAAGCTGTAGTCTTACAGCCAGCGCGTGTTGATTGTATACATGGTAATGAGACAGGTGTGGCAAAAGGCAGCTCTACACCGAGGCATTGATTTTTCGGTGTACTATTTTATGTTTTCATAATAAAACATACTCGGCCCCTCGGTTTTACCTGCATAAATCCCGTCGTACCGGTAGATGGCGTCGCATCGCGATCACGCTTTCATTAAATAAGCAGAAATTTAGAAAGACCCAGGATTGTCGGCTTCTCTAGTTACTTACATAGTATTTAGATTAACTAGCTCCTGCACCACAGCATTGCTGATTTCGAGGTCTTTGGTCAGACCTAGACCAGATCTATTAAATTTATGTTTCTTCAGAAACATCGAGTTGAGAGTTTGAAGTAACTTTGTGCATTGACAACTACGCTAAACCATCAGTTGTAGTCATAATCACTGACATCTTAAAATCATCGTTATAGAACCAGTCCTCTCTGCTTGGAGTTCGGCCCTATGACTATAAATCAATAAATAAATAAATATTACGCGACAATTACACACATCGCTATATAGCCCCTAAGTAAGCGTACTCGTAAGTAGCTTGTGTTTTGGGTATTATGATAACCGATGAATATTTATATATATATTATACATAAATACTTATAATATATAGATAAACACCCAGACACTGGAAAACATCCATGCTCATCACACAAACATTTCCCAGATGTGGGAATCGAACCCACAGCCTAGGACGCAAAAGTAGGGTCACTACCCACTGCGCCACTCGGCCGTCAAATGCTTAAATTATTAGTCAATGAAGTTGAATGAAGAAAACGCACAAATTGAATTCTTTACCCACACTTTTTAAACAACAAACACTGTTCGTTAAACATATTCCTACCCAGCTAATCAGAACCAATACAAAAGGAGGGGGTAAGAGTAAGGGGGGTACAATGCTCAAGTTTTGAGGCTAGTACGTGTTGATTGCGATTATGAGCGATGTAAATGAGCTAGCGTCGCGGCGCATGAATATTCTATACGTATTAGCATGCGAATGTGAGACATTGCTTTGATAACTGATTAACTTGTGAACACAGAGCTACCTGCTCGCGACCATTGTGCGCACAGAGCACACAGCACAAAAGGATGGAGTGTGCACCGACAATGGCTATATCCTCTAAGTATGCCGAAGACTAATATGGCGTATATGCGTTTCCTTAGTTACTTAGAATTCCGTACATAATGGCCTACTGAACTGTATAGATAATTTATTATCTGAACACTGTTCGTTCGGGTTCGGTGGTGGTCAGGTATCGAAGGAGCATTATTATAGCAGAAATCTATTTGTAGATAATCAACTATCCGTGATTAGTTGCAATAACAGCACGTGACAGCTCTGTTAACTTTTCTTTAGTTATGGGATTTTAAGCCGAGATTGAATGTTGGAAGGGAAGACCCAGGTCAAAAGTACCCTAAACCGAAGATTTAATGAAATTAGAAAAAGCGAGAGAAATATGCAAGTATCGTGTCAAGTAAAAGGATGTGGTCTCTGCTTAACCCAATGGGGATAAGGCGTGATAGTATGTATGTATGTATGAAATATAATTATCATCTTCATTATTAGTTCATTTTAACGGTCTACTACAAATAGCCAGGTCTCACTCTCTTTTTTCAGGATGGAACTCTCTGGAGGATGAAGGAATGTGGACTAAGCATGATGTTTTTACTATAATGACGACCTCCGTAGCGCAGTGGTATGCGCGGTGGATTTATAAGATGGAGGTCCTGGGTTCGATTCCCGGTGGGGCAGATTGAGATTTTTCTTAATTTGTCTTGGCTTTCGCCGTGGCTAGTTACCACCCTACCGACAAAGACGTATCTCCAAGCGATTCAGCGTTCCGGTACGATGTCGTGTAGAAACCGAAAGGGGTGTGGATTTTCGTCCCACTTCTAACAAGTTAGCCCGCTTCCATCTTAAACTGCATCATCACTTAACATCAGGTGTGATAGCAGTCAAGGGCCAAGTTGTAGTTGATAAAAAAAAATAATAATAATAAAATGACTATCATAATGTTAAGGATAATGATCGGGACAAAATGACAGCTAAACATACTGCAAATACACTCCTACGCCTACGCCCCCGCTTTCAAATGGTATGTGAAACGACAATGTGTTTCTTATAATTATCTAAACAAATAAAAACAATTTTTCACTAAAAGTGTATGCGTTACCTATTAAAAAAAATCCAATTATTAAAATTTTTGTCTGTCTGTTTGTTCCAGCTAATCTCTGAATCAACTAGTCGGAGTTGTAAAAATATTTTTGCTTTGTATTATATGATAGCAACACTCGTATAGAGTGACATGGGGTAGCGTATCTGATAATTTCACGGGAATGTAAACTGCGGGCGTCCTCTTGTGTGTATATATATTTGTAATGGCGTTTAATCGGTCTGTGTGTCGGCGAGCAATTCCAACATTTCTTCATTACACACACAATGGTAAAGAGTAGCAGATAAAAGTAGCATTTTATCGAGCATTGTCGGCGCGCTGTTGTTATCGCGAGTGTCGTATTGTTGTTGTTGAGAACCACTTTGCTGAGTAAGGAGCGAGGAGTGAGGAGCGGGAAGCGGGGAGCGGGGAGCGGGAGCAAGGAGCGGGGTTTGCGTAAGGAGTTTTATAAATTTTAACTTGAAATGTTTCCTAGAGCACTCTGTGTGTGATTGTACTTACTCTACACTAGCTGCTACTTGTATATTTTGTGGAATTATCATATTTTTCAACCATGACCACTCCTGGTTTCCCCTGAAAATCAACGCTGCAGCTTGCTGTTGCATTATGCTGAGCGGGAAGCCTTTAGTTTTTTTTTGTTACTATTATAATTTAATCAAAGTTTAAATTGTGTCTTATAATAAATTGACATTATAATGATGAGTGTCATTATAATGATTACAATTCTATGTAATAATTTAATTAAGATTGAGAATAGTGATCATTTTAAAAGAGCAATGCATTTGCTTGTTGGTTATGTCTTCTCAGCACAACCTGACTTCTGAACCAGTGCGGTGGTAGAGTAATTGAAATTGGTGTTTCAAAACTGTCTAAAACTTGACGAATGCGAACGAACGAAACGAATTTGAATTTATAAATACATCTGATTATTATTTTAACATCTTCCTTTTTTTCAGGCCACAAGTAGAATAGAAATAAAAGATTCATTTTAAAAATTACAGAGAAAAATAGATATCTTCCATTCTCTATTTTTTGATGTAAAGCTGAGCAAGATATCCGTGGGGCTCTAAAGTCGTAGGTATAAAGGGAAGCTGCCATTTCGTAATTGTGCCCGAGCGACGCGCGGGAACTAAATGTTCCGAGCGGTGCCAGTACTGTCGCACGAGGTTTGTTCCACACTGTACGCGTGCATTACTTAAATAATTTACTTTTCGTCTAACGGCTCTTCTCAGTAGGAATCTATTTTCTAAGCCGTTGATAGAGTCATTACAACAATTAAACATGACGTTTCAAAAGTTGTAAACAGCCTAGTATAGAAGCCCACTTGAAATTAAATTATTGGAGAGCTCTCCAAATAAATTTTAAAAATTCAATTTATTTTGGTATTTATCCCGGCGAACTTGGGTTGACTGCTACCACCATACCTTTTGTACCAAGCAGCAACGTTGTACGAGTATATTTGCAGGGTACGGTGAAATTACAGTGAATTATAAGAAAAGGGTACGATGGCACATGAGGCTAAACACCAATACGTCAGGTTGATTAACGCAAATAGTAACATAGAATGAGTTTCACGCGAGGTCCCGCTAGATACAAGATATAATACGATAAATTTCCTGCTTAACACCTCGTACATGTCGTAAAATATTAAAACTGGCCCCGTTGGTAAGGTGCTAACCAACCAACGGGGCCAGTTTTAATGCCTAGCCTATGAAAATTCTAGGTTGGGTTAAGGAATAATTGCAAGATTCGGCCATTTATAAGCTGATAACAATGTATGTTGATAATTCTATTATTATTATAATCATTGCCATTATTTAATATTATAGAAACATCGACTTAATAAAATTTTAACAAGACAAAAACACTCATAAAAAAATCATAATTAATATGATCTGAGACATCGATGAATGCATGTAATACATCGATTATGTAACGAGAGCCCAATATCCGTGTAAGACAAATAAAACTTCAATCTACCGCTCACTGAATATTCAGGATTGCGGTCGTCAACGGTCAACTCGGTGAATTCTTTATGAGTTCTTTCATAAGGAATTCAGAGGACGCCGCAAACTTGTTTTTGTCTTGTAAATGTATTTGAGTTCTCCGATACTGATATATCAAAGGATATTCCAACAAATACCTCGCCGATACACATCAAAACCTTTTATTTATGAAAAAACTGATTTGTTATTTTTACAAATATGTACAATAGTTGGGCTAAAATGAATGATACATTTATAAATGACCACGCAAATAAAATATTTGATTCGTATGTTCTTTGCAAAAGTAATTTGATAAAAGCTTATTGTTTAAATTTTTATTGATCTAAGTTTGAAGTAGAGACAATGATTATAATTATTTAAAGGACTTTAAAATAAGGAGGTTATCAGTTTATGTTTATGCATATTTGTCCACGATTATCTTGCATTTGGTTAAATCGTTTTTATGCAGGTTTAAGCAGTATTTGTTACATTTAGCAGGTCTTGACACTAAATCGACTTCAAAAAAAGATTCTTAGTTTTAAGCAAACTATTTGTTTAATTTTCTTGTTATTTAACGATTAAACCGATATTTTTTTTGTAATTATACAACTGTTGCACATATTTTCAACGTTTGTATGGAAAGTTTATAATTATTTCAGTTTCAGTCAATTAAGTTATAAATATAGTAATCGATCAACGTATGACCTTATACGAACATACAGGTCAAACTAAAAACTTCCCTTTTTTAATAAGTCCATTAAATGTACCAAAACCTTCTTCTAAATGAAACAAATATTTTTGACATTAATAATAAAAAGTACATGAAAGTCTTTTGAGCGATTTGAGAGATAATCGATGACGAATATACATATAAACATGCATGTTAAACTGAGAAATATTTAAGGCGGTTATAAAATATAAGCGGTACGAAATAGAGCGCACCAAAAAGATTGCACTTTCGGACACTTAAAATAGATGTTGAGACGTTGGGAAGTTAAAAGCTACTGCTCCCAACTGTTCCCACGGGTACCGGCGGGCAAAGGTCAAGCTTTTATGAGAAGCCGCTGCTTTTACTGAGACAGAAACAATAAAGGTAAGTCTTTCATTACCACCATAACCATCATATTATTACCGTAGAGTGCTATCCCGGTTCAATATACCAGGGTCTTATGAAACATCAGCAAGTGATTCAAAATAGACGGCCAAGTGGCGCAGTGGGCAGTGACCCTGCTTCTGCGTCCTAGGCTGTGGGTTCGATTCCCACATCTGGAAAATATTTATGTGATGAGTATGGATATTTTCCAGTGTCTGGGTGTTTATCTATATATTATAAGTATTTATGTATAATATTTATAAAAATATTCATCAGTTATCATAGCACCCATAACACAAGCTACTTACGAGTACGCTTACTTTGGGGCTGTATAGCGATGCGTGTAATTATCCTATATTATTTATTTAATAAGTTAAAAATTAAAGAATAAAAAGCTTGTCATCACAGATTGAACATCTTAGCTATCACTAATCTTAGTTTGTTTCATCATTATCAGCCTATTAACGGCCCACTACAAGGCCAGGCCTCCCTTCTTATAGGAGAGGGGATATGGAGCGTAGACCCACCACGCTGCTCCAATGTGGGTTTGCGGGCTTAGAGTGATAATGTTTCATTTATTAACGATCACTATTAGATTTTGATAAGAGTGACCGGGACCAACGGCTTAACGTGCTCTCCGAGGCACAGGGGTGTAACACTACCAACTTCCAGACTCCGGGCTTGAATGTACTGAACATTTCATAGAAGAAGTAAATAGCTCAGAATTATTCCGTGAACCGTCCCAGGAATCGAACCCAGGACCTAGTGATCGAAGCCACATAGGCTAACCACCAGACCAACGTGGCAGTCAGTTTGTTTAAGCAGACAATATTGGTAAGGCTCGGGCTATGAAATATTAAGTTTTTTTACAAGTTAGCCTTTGACTGCAATCACACCCGATGGTAGGTCATGGTGCAATCTAAGATGGAAGCAGCTTGTTAGGAGTAGCATAATATCCACACCCCTTCGGTTACTACACGACATCGTACCGGAACGCTAAATCGCTTGGCTATACGTCTTTGTCGGTTTCTTCCTAGCAATCATCAGCTATAGCAGTCCCGTAGGTGACCAGTTGATGGTGTTACACCTTGTGCCTGAAAAATCACATTAAAACGTCCCAGTTATTGTCAATAACATCTGATACCAATTCAGACAGCTCGCCTACACGCATTGGGGTAACATTACGTATGTAACTTCCAAAACCCCTCTTTTATAAAGAGACCTGACAGTCTAGGGGACCATTTAATGATAACTGGTAAATGAAATTAAAATAGAGAACTTTATATTTTAAGGCCAACTGAATGCTATATATTCGTTCTGTATATCTATAGCGGAAGAGTAGCAGCTATTATTTAGCGATTTTACATATCAAAGTAAATGCAGAAGCAAAAAATATTGCGCAGTGTGTTGCCGCGCCGTGGTATCTAAACGTTTTTTAGAAATACCTCCAAACCAATCGTTTTGGGCGTAGAACCGTGAGTTTCAGAATGCGCGGCTATTTTGCAAATTTTCAACAACAATTGCGCCTTTGTTGGTTTTTTTAAATTGTAGCATTTTGTGAAATTAGCTAAAATGTTTTGCACTTTTTGTATCGAGTTTGGTGTTTGTTTTGTGAAGCCTTTTTGTAAAAAGAGCGTATAACTATAATTTAACAGTATTAATTACGCGATCAAATAAATGGAAAACAATAGCAAACAATCCGCAATTTCGTGCTACTTTAAAATTTGCGTTTATGGATGGAAAATACGTTAATGTAGGTATAATAGAGAACATATTTCATTTTAGGTTTTTCTTACGAACCCTGGAATTACCCTAATATTATCCTTGCATGGTGTCATGCTACACCATGCAAGGATAATATGTGGGTCTAAGATCCACAAACCTCCTTTTCCTGCAGGAGAAAGGATGTCTATGTAATGGACAATTAAACCAGGCTAATAGTTTAAACTCCTAATGATAAGTCTCCAAACTAATGAACGGCACACACCTAAGCATCGACGATAAATAAAATTAGCGAAATTAAGTTTCATTCAAGTGAAGATTTCAATTAAAGTACGGCAATCCAATTTTACACGGCGTTGGCTATAAATGGCGTCCCATATTAAACTGAGATTTAAACTTCGCTTTAAATTAAGTTTAAGACTTTCAAAGTTTATTGGCGGTCTAGGTGACACATCGCGGACGGCGGCGGGAACTTTTAATAAACTTAATGAAAGATTTTATCGCCGCTTGCGTAAGATTTGCGGGGCATCTAGGAAAAAAATGAAAATTTCCTTTCAATGTTACAATATCTTTGTTGCGAAAGGTAGGTAAGTATTCCTATTTTATGTACACAAACTCTATTTTTTATATTTTTTTTTTCAATAATTGTTAGATTTAAGTTATGTAAAAGCATTAATATCTGAAGTTTTTACATGGACCCTCAAATGACGACTACGATTCACGACCTACTTAAAGTCTAAATCAAAGGCAGTAATATCTTTGAGATTATTTTGAATCAATATGTAAATTATAGATTGTTAAAAAGAAATTGTGATAATTTAAGGCCGGAAACTTAAAGATAAAGCTAAGAGTATTCCAAACGCGTCTCTACCTATAAGCGTTATATACACTCGTGGAATTGACATACAAAATACAAAAAAAGTCGTGTGGCACTCGGAGACTGCCGCGGTAAAGCTATTGCATAGCATTTTTTATCAACTATGTTTATATAGCAAAAAGTCATTAATTTAAAAAAAAATGACTTTTTGAAATATCACGGTTGAAAAAAAAAAGTTTCGGAACCGACAGGATTCGAATCCGTGTCTCTCTGGCAATCTGGGCACTTAGAGCGCCTTACCGCTAAGCCACGTTCCCCGATGACGTCATTGCCGAAATTGTGCTTTTGATATTATGTTTTTGATACTCAGGGGGCGTTAGGTTTTTTCGTTACGGAATTTCTGTATTCGGTCTCCACGCTCAAGGCCCGCGATAAAAGCTATACAATAGCTTAAAAATATACATTTATAAAAAATATTTATATTCCTGCGTGTGTCCATCAGTTCCTGCTGGAGATCAGGTATCCTATGTTATGGATACCCATACTCCAACGAAACCTCACAGTTTGGGAGCAATCCTTACTTTAACTGGTTGTATTTCCGAATATGCTATATCTCCAGTTAATCTGAAGTTTGAACTACGCATAGTATTTCAACGAACATGCTGATAAATTGAAATATTATATTAAAAATCCCTGCTTTTATTTTCAAGTAAATTCGAAGATACGCCGACTTATTTATGCTTTCTGCTTTTATTGCGATATATCCTTACGAAAGGAGTTATTAATATTAAAAAAATATTCCCACAAACTTTGTGGGCTGTAAATATTTTTTTTATTTCATAGCATATTCGTATTGATTTTAAAAAATCAAAGACTTGCCCCACATTTTAAGGTATTTAGAATAAGGAGGAGAAAATTGGACTATTAGAAAAAAAAGAAAATGAAATAGCATCCAGCATTGCACAAGTACAAATTAAAATTCTTCAGTAGTTCTTTCTTTAAAGAATTTGAAGCTAAGAACTAAAGATGCATCTTAATCTGTACTAAGCACTCAGAAGAACAAACAGCTTAGATAAATATCCTGCTCAACGCTAAAAGAAATGTTTGAGAGAGAGTAAGTAGCTAAGTACTTTCTACGTTTAGCAGTCCGCAAAAGCCTTTAAATAAACTGAATTTAAAATCGCCTTTTACTATACGGACGGACGAATCGAAACTATTATATAATGACCTCACCAACAGTTTTAGAACTATTGTTGTGATGGAATTTATATAATTTTATCATTAAATTATTAGAAAGCTCGTCACTATTTTTGTATTTGTATTGTTAGCAGTTTAAAAAGCCTAGAGACCAAAGCCATGTCAATAACGCTATCTTTGTTACATGACAGCTATGAGAATGGCTGCGCGGGGAAGTCTGTTATCTTCATCTGAAGCCTAACAAATATTATTCCGATATGAGTATGTTATTGTAAGATTGTTTCATTTTGATTTGATTTAATAAAGTTTGTAATTAAAATGTTCTAATGTTTTGATAAAAGTTGTTTAGCTACTAAAACATAAGTAGTTAGGAATTGATGCCTTTCGACCCCTTCTAAGAGGTTCCTTAAAGTAAGTTACCTTTTCATCTTTTTCTTAAAAAAAATACATAAGAAGTAATTAAACTTTAAGCCGTAACTTCTAAATGCAAAAAAATAGGTATCTTTTTCTCCTTTTAATATTTTTTAATAAGTCCCTGTTTTTAAAATCGCTAATATGTTATTTCAACGAGCTCTATTTCAAAAATATTTTTAGATATGCAAGCTTTCAATAAATGTATGAGCAGTCATAATTTACTTAACCATATCTATAAAATGGATAGCTTCCAAGTTAGAGTTTATGCATTACGAAGTAGTAAAGCACTTTGTGGGTTTTAAGTAATGTCCTTAATGGAAGCATACCTACTTAAATACTTAACAGAAAAATTAACAAACACACTAGTTGTCCCTACAATTTTATGAAGTTCCTCTCGATTTCTCCAGGTTCCTATCCTATCCTTAGACCTTAACATGATTACTATTAGATCAAAGAATTATCAAAATCGGGCTACTCAGTAAAAACGTACCCATGGTGAATCAAAAAAACGTATAGTAACTATTACAAATGTCTTGTATGATAGATACTTGAAATGTAATAAAATACTTTGATTCTGAACAATAAAAACTAAAAACAATGCCCCATATAACAAAGCAGGCTTGATTACCAGGGCAACATGAGTAGCGGAACGGTGTTGCAAACTGAGCCATTCCATTGCGACATCAATTTTGAATTGCAACAAGATCTATCGCTCTCTTACCACACTTTGGAAATTTATTTGATGGCGAGCGAAAACTTCCCGAGTCAAGTGGCCCTTTGTTAGTTGCGACTAAGCGAGTTTTACAAGAGCTGGAAAAGTTCAGGTTTACCTGTAATCGACTACTTTGCAAATATTAATGTCATGTCAGACTTTGTCTTATTAATATTGAAAAAATTATAATATTGAAATAAAAATAAGTGAAGTTTTCAATTATTTAAGTATAATTAGATACCTATTACCTAATGTTGTAGTAATAGAAAATTGTTTTTTTTATAAATAAACCGTATCCACATCGGATCAGTTATTTTGAGATCAACAACACAACTATACGCGTAGATAGTTTTAAATTATCTCAAGACGTTTGAGGACGAATCAGTATAAGATTTGGCAGTACTTTTAAAAATATAATATTTTTTATAAGATAACAATATTACGATAAGGTATATAATATTACATTAGTCAAATTAAAATGATGAAATAACAACACCAGGACTTAATAGAAAACAAAATTTAATCTTTAAATAGATAGTCATAAGTTAAAAGTTATGTTTAAAATATAGTGTAATAAATGCAATATCGTACGGACGTCACGTTCCACATCGCAGGAGAGCACGTGACGTCGAATATTCGACATTTGCTCGTTCATGTATTCCTGGTACATGTAAGGGAAATGTATATAAAACTTAGAGATATAAAAATTGCGACTTTGCCCGAGTTTGTATTATGTTATAGTTGAACTATTATTAGCTTCATTTAAATTACGTCTAAATAATAACAACTCTTCAATTGGTTATTATTTAAACTTAGATTATAAAGTTATTAATATATATAATAATACTAGCAGTGCCCGCGGACTCCGTTCCGCGATAGAAATATTTTTGTCCCGACCCGTTTGTACCACTTTGGTAATACTTCAGGCAGAAAGTTAGGGATAAATAAAAATTATGATGACGATAGCAAGATTAGTAGATGTACTTGCTCTTTTGCTGGCAAGCCGCTGCGAACGTTTGGTGCTAGATTCCCTATTATGTATGTTCAACATATTCAGTTTGTGCTTAGCCAGGCGCTGAGACCTTTCAGTGCTAGACTCTCTCACACGTTTCTGCAGAGGTAATAGCCCTTTGGCTGGCGAGCCGCGGCGAACGTTCGGTGCTAGATTCCCTTTTATAGTCCGACATATTCAGTTTGTGGTTAGCTAGTCACTGAGACATTTTGGTGCTATACTCTCTAGCAGATGCGTGCTATCTATATGCTCTTTCATTCTCAAGACGCCGTGAATGCTCTAAAGAAGTCTCTCCTATTCGGCGTACAGTGGCTGCTCTTATCTGAGATATATGTCTAGATAGTTGAGATTTTGTTTTAGGCATTCTGACGTTATTTGATCAGAACAATGCAATTACTTCATATAACCAAACGGTGGTCCTTATTAGAAATTCAACTATAAAAAGTTGAGTAGAAAATTCCTTGATTGAAGAAATTAGTAAATTTAGTAGAAAACGAAGTAGTTGAGGAAATAAAGAACTAAATGTAACTATCTATACCGTCACGCAACGGCCGGGACGGTGCGCACCGCACGTTTTTATAATTTCATAATTTATTTGAAGATATTTATATAAACTGTATAGAGTAAAGAACACAAATATTCTACATTAAATTTCCGTTCTAGCAAATGTATTTATAAAGATATAGATTACTGCCATATGAACTAAATATGCTTCACAAAAATTAATTATTTTGCACAATTTTTTTATCTACAATTTAAACTGTAAAAGCAGTTATTGTGAGTTATCCGTAGGAGATATAGAGGCATACGCTATCGCGGACTTTTTTATAGATTGTGATACGTTCTTTAACAGTTTTTGCAGCGCACGCGATTAAAACATTTTTTTTACAACTTTGACTACATAATTCGAATTTAAATGAAGACGTGTAATTAATTTCGGAAATTTTAATGCCACAATAACGTAGCATTCTATTGTTGAAATAATTTCGAAAATTGGATCAGTAAATCCAGAGACCCCTTACAACGTCACAAGATCACAAACTCTTCCTCTTTATAATATCCTTACTAATATTATAAAGGGGAAAGTTTGTATGGATGTTTGTTACTTTTTCACGCAAAAACTACTGAATGGATTTTGATGAAAATTTACAATAATATAGGTTATATATCAGAATAACACATAGGCTACATTTTATACCGAAATTCCCACGGGACCGAGAACTACGCGGGTGAAACCGCGGGCGTCCTCTAGTTAGTATATATATATAATCTAATATTTCACCGCGCCTAATTGCCTCAACTGGTGACCGAAGGGCTGGCTCACTTTTTGCCTGGCTATCCAACGCGGAGCTGCAGCCAGTATTCTTGCCACTATTCCATGTGGGCATGATTTGTATAGTTATTCTGAGTCTGAAGGATAATAAAACGGGTGATTATAAAGTTATCTTACGCAAGAATAAAAATTACGACGACCATATCGGAGGTAGACCGAAATTAAACAAAAAAAGCTCTGAGGCCTATCTTGCTTAGCCGTTTCGTTACTATAAAAGCTTTGTATAACAGAAAAGTAATGAACTGTAAATAAATGTTTTAGCTTTCTATTACAATGTCAATATATTATTTTGTCAAAATTTAAGTCTTTTCAAAAATTTTTGACAGTGCGAGTCATACGTTCTCGCCTTGGCAACATTTGACATGAAAATGTTTTGGTGGGATTAATGTTTAGGTTGTAATATTTTTGTAATAGAAGCAATTGCCGTTTGAGTAGCGATAGTGTGGGCAAACAGTAAAACGATTACTGTTGATTTACGCGCACTGTCCACATACATCACGCTCCTCTCGCACTGCACAGTACTGTGTACTCTGCCGCCGCCGCCGCCGCCGGATACGAATGTATATTTTAAACCATGAACCAACAATTGTCGGCAGAACGCATGAATACATTCATGAGGACGCTCTAGGATATTTTGCTTTAACTTGGACAACTGTTACTTTAATTATTATTCTTTTTTTACTGAATGTCTATTTTTATCTACACGGCAAGTGTTTAAAAAATAAAGACTGGTTGGTTAATTTCTAACTGCTGAACGTAAATACTAGACAGAGGTGTATTTGTGTACATCATTGTTAGGACTTCATAATTAGGTAATACATCAACATCATTAACAGCCGATGGACATACCAGCAGTAGAAGTCCATCGGCCATTTTAGGGACTTCCAAACACAATGATTCTGAGCCGCTTGTGGCCAGCGGCTCCCTGCAACACGTTTGATGTCGTCAGTCCACCTAGTTAGTGAGTAGTCGAACAATACTGCGCTTTCCGGTGCGGGGTCGCCATTCTAGCACCTTGGGGTCTCAACTTCCATCAGCTCATTGCTAACTTAAAATATTCTAATGAAATCAAATAATTTTGAGTGATCAAAATAAACGTGAAATCGTTTGTAAGCAAGCTCTTATAAAAGACTTTACTAACACCCTACAGCGAAATAAACGAGGAAAATCTGAACCAAAAGCAATAACCTTCCTCCGATATGATTGCGTGGTCTATCACAACACATCACGCCACATGTGTCTCGTTTAACCGTGTTGGTTTATTCAATAGAGACGCCTAACAAATACATTGCTTACACAAATATGATTTTTGCTCTCTTTCGGCCACATGGTACGATCATGCAATTTCTTTTTTATTATTATTTTAAAGGAGGGAATGTTCTCACTTGAGAATACATTCGACAAACGATCATCAACACCATCACATCTACCAATAGTACCTTGGTGATTGCAGATAAATGCAGGAGGTAACGACTAGTTTTTGGCTACACAATTCATCTGATGTTTAATAGCATTTTTAAAGGGTAATTGACTTGATAGAGGTACGACTTTATTCATATCCTTTGTTTTATAATAACTAGCCACGGAAACCTGCCCATATCAAACCTGAGTTAGGAAATCCAAAATTGACCGGACCCGTATCAAGCCTGGAAGAGATCACATCCTTCCACTTGTCACGATCCTTGCATATCTCTCTCGCTTCTTTCATTTTCATTAAGCCTTTCATTCATTTATTCACTCTCATTTCCACTGCATTTGTTACTTTCATGCTTTCTCTTCCATACCCAACTTTTACTACCATACCTAAGTGTTGACAGTAATACTATCAAGATTTACTTAATATTATTTATCTGTACTTAAATAACTAACTGCATCTGTACTTAAAGCAATAGGTTTTGGTACATGTTTTTGAATGTTCTACTCATACATGCATACCTCTTTCGCGTTATACTTTAATTAGTAATTTACCAATACGTGTCCGCTTCCATCTCTTTAATTCACGCGCACAATCATGTCCTTTCACTCCATATTCCCAGAATAGAATGTAAAATAGCGATGGAATATCCACAGTTGTCATATATTTAAGTCGTTTAAAAACAGGAGCATATATTCCAATCATCTCGTGCCGCGATATCAGATGAAGGTATTGTATGAGCAAACATTACGTAATGAACAAACACTGTGCCGCCATCTTGACGTTTATTTTTGCGTCTGTATTTGCCTGTAACTGTCGCGTATGATGGAACAGCAAAAATGTTTTAATTTACAAGAAAAAAAATGTTTGCCGAGTTCTATTTAAATTAAGTAACCCGCTGTTGGGATGAAGCGAAAATTAAATTGGCTAAGTGGCTCTAGTTCTTTTATAACAGCTTGAAAGTTGCTAGCCAATATTTTTTCCGTAGATTAGTGCGGAAGGCAGCAATGGGGTTAGACTTTGGTGTTTTAGCTGGTAATAAAAGTCCTGAGCTCTAGCCATTTAGGTATAAAGCGTACGTTACTTTTCTTGCTGTTTTCTGGCGGACATGAGGGATTGAATGGATTGTTTGTGTGGGTGCCGGGTCTATCATGTAACAGAGAAAAAAACGCCGAATAGAGTCCGACACTTGCGACACGAACGTAAGCTTAAGGTACATTTTGAGACAACTGTAGCACCTGCTAGAGCAACGTAACTTTGGACACTCATTCTAAAATGGAGTTTAGTTCAATTCTAGTCACTCTTAGTTACTATTTATATACCTTCTCCATACATTGGATGGAACGAGACGGTGAAGTACCGCAGGGGCGACATGAGGCGCTGACTCAAAATATTGATCTGTGAATACCGTCTCACAGAAAGTAGCGTTCTATACTAACTGGTGTAATACAAATCAATAATTCGTGCCATCGTCGCATCGCTATCGCAAATCATTCGCTGTGTGGCAAAACCTTTACAAGCTCCTTAAAGTATAATATTACCTCCAATATGCACAACTAAATAATAGTTTACACAATGCTGTTGTAGAGCTACGCGAACCCAAAACTATCGGAATAACAATCAACACTCACAGTAACCGAATCTGATACCAAAGTATCGGATAGCTTCTTATAGTTTGGACAGAGACTTGTTGAAACAGTTAATAAGAAGGTCCCACCCCGCCAATTACTCGTTATTATATTGATTTATTTTTAAATAACTGAATACCTAGTTTGAGCAATGATTTTTTCTGTGTTTTTCCCGACTGCGCGACGTAAAGGAGTGTTTTACTTTGCTATCTACGGACAAAGAAAGATCTATCAAAACTCCGTATGTCCCCGCCTGCAGCATCACAAAATATTTAAAATGTTATATAGATATAGTGATCCTTGTTTTTCTCTTTTCAGTTTATTACTTCTCAGCAGTTGGGTTTTTGTTTTAACAATAATATTTTTTTATCATAGTGGGTTGTTTCATGGGCCACCCACACTCGTTTATTGAGATTTAGCGATATTAGGAAAAAATAGGCTGATGGGAAGTGACGATGCAAACTAAGATGGAAACGGGCTGACTTGTAAAAATAGGTCGAAATCCATACACGTTTCTACACGTCATCGTACTGTACATCGATAACGATGCCTTAAATAGATTGGTGGTGACGTTTTTGGCAGAATAGTGGTAACAAGGTATAACTTTTCATAGGTCTACCGCGCATACCACTATGCCACGGAGGTCATAAATCCCCTTAACATAGCATAAAGTGATCTCTGGTTTACGTAGTGTAGTTAGCGTGACGTCACGCACGTGGTAACAATACATTAGCCGTAATCTAAGAGCTCATTAATAAGCCAATAGAGCGAGCATCGAGAGCGTCATGGAGCACAGTCACACTGATGAGCTCAGATTAGAGCTACGCAGAGCTTTACTGTGTCTTTAGTCTAGTTGTTAACCTGCTTCCTTACGAATTATGATGTCCTGGTTTTAATAGGATTATTGGTTATATATTTTCTGTCTGCTAGTAAAATTAGTACTTAAAATGACAGGTAATAAACACTACTAACAAAAACGCCATTTGTTTCTTTACAAAATGAATTTAAAGGAATGAATTGAGGAACAATTTAAGCCCGTGTCCCGTCACAATTTTACTGCACTGCAAGCCATTGGGTGAATTTTCATTTTACGCAAAACGAAAACACGTTTGAGTATTGTCGCACTGTTCTGTAACGATGTTTTTAAAACTGAACAATGTGAGTTTTTGGAACGAATTAGCCTGTCTTTTTCTGTTTTACACAATTTTCATGTTTTAAATAAAAACACCATTAGGTATACAATAACGCTACAGGACACAAAGCGCGTTTTGTCATTATTTTTTGTACATTTGCACAGAGTCTCGGATTCCCTTCAGAAAACTAAGTTTCCGTTAAACACCTAAAAAACTAGAGGAAATAGATATCTTTTAGGCAATCACGTTACTCGATAGGCCATATTATATTCGGGTATCATCAGATTAAAAATGGTTTTTCGTAAAACTAAAAAAGCATTTGCCCAAAAGTCTGTATTAATCAAAATGTAAGTTCTATAAAACATTACTCTGCGCATATCTTAACTATGAACACATTTCTCTATGTCATGTAAATAATTGAGTTATGACACTCAATTTCAGTTGTTGGTTGGTTAACCTACGACTGTTACTTGTAAAACTAGACTACGAGTGTCACTACTGTGTTAATAAACTCTATATGTGTCTTTTAAAGTTATTTGATTACTTTTCATGTGTGTTATACGAGTGAAGACATGTCCTTACTAATATTATAAACGCGAAAGTTTGTAAGTTTGTAGGTATGGATGTTTGTTACTCTTTCATACAAAAACTACTGAATCGAATTTGATAAAACTTTGCAGTAAAACAGCTACACCAGAATCAAAATGATCCAAGGGCAATGCATTGTAGGATTAGAACAGTCCTGCAACATATTTATTTTTTTCTTTCTTTATCTATATCCAAGTATCAATAAGTCTAAAAGTAAGTATTTAACCCCGTTTCACCGCGTCTCGTCAAATGTTTGCCAGCACTTTATACAATCTTGCCTAATATATTTGAGCTGGCAGAATAAGTATTTATGTACCAAACAAAGGTATAAGAAATTACAATAAAACAGTAAACGTAATAAACTCATCATGAGAAAAAATTACACTCACTTGGCACTCCGAGATTCCGCGACATCTCAAATTCGCGTCACATACAGTTGTTATGGCGGTTATATAAACATTACCGGCGGAAATCCTTTATATCACGCTCTCCACTCCCGCCGCCAGTGTCGCAAACTGAAATCAGTATCGTTGACACCGCGTGACACAGCCGCCGTGAGAGCACGTGACACGACTGTATACCTTCTCGAGACTGCCCTCAGTCACGGTCGAAAGCGGGACACTTTGCGGTCTTACCTAATGTTGTGGCAGCCATATACACATTACAGGTGGATATCCTTTATGTCATGATCTCCACATCTTCCACCATTGTCGCAAACTGAAGTCAAACCGTTGACACCGTGTGTCACAGCCGCCGTGGGACTGCCTCAGTCACGGTCGAAAGCGGGATACTTTGCGATCTCAACTGGTGGAAAAATTTAATCATTAATCACTACGATCATTTACATTTAATAATGATTAAGGAGTTATTAAATAACCTTGAGCCCGCAAATCAACTTGTAACGCTGTTAATTACAATCAAATAAATTAATAAACCTTTCGTTGGTCTACAGTCCGAATTTTCTGCCTAGTATTTTATAGGGTCAATTCTAAGTATTGTACCATTCACAATTGGCTTCTGGTGCATTAAAGTGATTAAATTAAAACAAAATTCAAAATCGCTTTCTCTCATGCCGTGTGCTGCAGGCTAGTGCTCAATACACAATACCGTCACGAAATCTGACAAAGTATTTTCTATTTCCAGATCCTAACTCACTGTTGATACTTCTCTAACCTAATTCTCGCCAGTGTATATTACACTATAGGTCAAGTATTTTATATGAGTGGAACAACGGAAATTTATAGTGGAATCGTAAGTTTTCCAAAAAAATTAAACTTACTTGTCTTTTATGTGTGTGATCTTGTGTAGTGGGAGCGTGCCCTAAAAAGGTCAGCGTTATTTTAATTTATTTCAAAATGTCCGATGAAAATTCAAGATTTTTTGTATGCGAACTTATAGAAACACCGTTTCTTTTTCGTGGAGATATCCTCGCGAATACCCTTCTGCTACGGCGAGGAGGTTATATCGGACTCCTACCAACTAAAACCCCACAGTGTTCCTACTAGTGAATAATTGGACCACGGGAACGGAAATCCGCTTTCGGGATTTTTAGAAACAGCCTGTTACAATATTCTAAGCTGTAAGCTTTTCTTTTATGACAAAGATGCAATCTGATCGGCTTCCATATCTTCAACCAGGGAGAAGAAATAATTTAAAAAGTTAAAATAATAATTTGGAATTATTAAATTATTATTTTGACTTAACCAAAGAGTTGGCCTAAAGAATATTAAAGTAAATTAAAAATAATGTAACGATAAAAAACATCATTCAAAAATACCATTTTAAAGACAAATTGAATAAATAAAACATTTCAAGGCAGTTAATTTTTAAATTTTAATAAACAGTTGTACAGCAAGTTGTTTCATGACCAATGATAACATATAAAAGATTTTTATTGACATTTCGATTAAATAAAAATATGGCGTCCTCTACATATTCGTAGTTGATGGATTTATTAATTAAAAGGAAAATATATAACTGTTTCCAAATAAAATAAAAAAGACTACTGGGAAATAAATAACGATGCCCATTTCCATGTTAGCTTAATTTAAAATAGTTCACCACTTTAAATATTTGTTCTCTCGATGCAGAGTGTTCGTTTACAATTTACGAAGAGCATTTACAAACTTTTCATTACTTAGCAGTTGCTTCTGCAATATTTTCTATTTGATAATAACGATAAGTAACTACTTATTGCCTCTTTGGTATTATGGTTACCTATGTAACTTCGATCACAAGGTCCTGGGTTTGAATTATGTGTTGGATTCTTGTCTAATTTTTTTCTTTCTTCTAAGAAATGTTAACAAAATTGACGCCTGGAGACGGGAGTTGGTTGTCTCAAACCGCCGTGCCTCCGAGAGCACGTTAAACTATCGGTCCCGGTCATTATCATCAACATCTGATTGTTAGCAAAATAAACAACATTATCCTAAGCTCACCAACCCGCATTGGAGCAGCGAGGTAGATCCACATTCAATATTCCCTCTCCTACAAGGGAGGCCTGGTCCTGTAGTGGGCTGATAATAGTGATGTAAATGATGATTATGAACCAAACTCTTAAATTAGGCACGTTTAAAATACTCAAATGAATTTAATAAAACAAAAGAAACTCCGTTTATTCATAGCTAAACATTTTGAAAGGAGATTTAAATATTCCCGCTAGTTGTATGGAATAAACAAAAATATCACAATGTCCTTGTACGTGAGCCCTCAGCGCCGTTGCCAATTATTGCTGATGACGAGACACAATGACTCGACCTCTTATCAATTAAAAGATTGGCATAATGATAAACAAACACGCCGGGGCGCGCCGCAGACTGGGCAACTTGATGACTGACGAGTTGACCCAACTTAGCATCAACTACAATTTTAACCAAATGTTTTATTTTAATTTACGTATCATTGTGTTTACGTATAAGTACCTACTTAAGTTAGCTAATTCTAATGAAAGAGGCGTAAGCAGCTGGATACAGATGTATAGTAGCTTTTGTCTTTAGAACCGATATGATTTTGAAGAATCTTATACTTTATAAATTTATACATAAATATCGATTATCATAACGTTCTCATAGTTATTACTCGAATCATTAACTAGATAGAACTGCAATAGATATCATTAAATGAGAAAATATTCATTTAATTATATGTAAATGTGGGCTATGGTAACTTCACCATAAATATAATAGCAACACGTGTTTTATCTAGTAAAAGATTTAAAATATAAATACATTTAGAGGTTTCTTGTTCGATACTCAAGTAAAAAGTATCTATCGAATTGTTTTTAAAATTGCAAACTACCATTTCTTTAAAAAGTTTTTCTTTGTAGTCATTAAACATAACACATGAACATTATATGAAATCTAACCCGATGCAGTCAGACGCCGGCCAAATTGGGGATTCAGTTGGGGCGTCTACAGTTGCTACAACACAGAGACCCTCAGGGGTTCGTCCGACTCGAAATAAAATATATTATTTGCAGACACTAATTGTAGTGGCTCCAAGGAGTTTGTAATCAAAGACTTTTTCATCATTACTTGTTAACTTAATGATGTTGACTCGGCCCGTTATTATAAGTTGCCTTTTACTCTATACGGAAATATTACTCAATACTGCTCAAGCTTTGCTAGTAGCATTACCTAGGGCTTTTTTAAACAAAGAGTCAAACTACTTAGAAGAGAGATATACTCGTAAGTTGACAAAGTTGCCCTTATCGCTGCCTATGAGAGCTTACCTGTATATAAGGCTGCCTGTCAAAATGACTCAGTTAAATACGCTAATTCCTGTGATAGCATTACCTTAATAAAGAAAAACATTCATCCAACCAAATGAGACGTAAAATATCTAACCTTTAATATTCAACGTCGTAACGACTCACGCCATCACAAATCTATTAAAGCAAATGAAGAAAAATCTTTGGAAATTCTGCGGAAATCCCCGAGCACCTTGCGTTAGATTAGAGTAAAATTAAAAGATTGCAGTTGTTCGCGGTTCCGCTCGCGCATAACGTCTTACATCTCATGGGAGAGATTTTTCCGAGAAATTTTAATTTTCATAAAATGCGAAAAAACAAATTGGATCATCGTTCAAATCGTTCCTGACCAAGAAATCAATAACACATACTTACATAATGTTCCTTAAAGTATTATTGGCCACCTAATTTGAAACCACCCTTACCAGGTAGCGATTTCGTTAGTTCGTTACTCGTTAGGTTTTTGGTCTTAAAATTACAGTTCTTCGATTGCCATAACCTCTCCTTAACTTTAAGCGACTAGAACATAAAAGTACGTAGAATTAGTATGAAATGAGTATTAAAGATGCAATGTTGAATATTAAAATTAGATCGTGCTTTGTATTATATGCTTGACGGAGTGTCGTTGTAACACATTTGATTGCATCTAGGTTACCTTCACTGCTAATTCATCAGTTTAGTTTTGCTAATTTTTCATGCTCACGTTACCCATATTACCTATATTTCCCCTCTCTATTAGTGTATAATAAGAAATAGATGAATAAATATAAATACCATTCTGATTTAAAATTGATTTTGTATGTGCTATAAAACAGTTTGTGAATTTATTCCGAAAGATTTCCCAATTATGACTATAAATAAATATTAGCATACCATGTAGCCTGAGCAGTTCGACGTGCAATAATCCTTGCGCAAACAAAAAAAATCTGTCAGAAAATAAAATCCCTAAGTACCTAAAGCCTACATCTGCACCAATTAAAAAGCAGCGCGAGAGAAATGGCCGGATTGTAATTTGCGGGGAGGTCCCCGGAGCATTTGTCAAACCCGGCGTGACGTTTGAAAAATTTCCGCCGGCAATACGCGAGAATGAAAGATTAAATCAAGAGCAGCGATACAGACGCGCTGGATGATCCGCTTGTGCGTTTTTATTTTTGTTCATCACTAGACCTTTACTGGTTTCTTAAAACCAGTACCTATTGTGAGGTTTTATCGATTCGTTGCGTGAAAATGTAACCTCTTGTGGATACGGAAATTGAAGCGTTTCCTCACGTTAAAGCTAGATTATTCCACTTTTTTATGGTTGATAGACTTGCGCTTGATTACAATCACGCCTGATGGAAAGCAGTGATGAGGTCTGAACGCGCTTACCTAAACGATGCCTATTCACTCATGCCTTGAAGATGTTCAGATTGTAGGTGGTAAGAAACTATGACGCTAGTAGAGCATGCCATACTTTAATTTCACACTATATTATATTGACGGTACTTTTTTACTCTGTGGCTCAGTACAAACTCGTACCTAACCTGAACACCAACTTTTGAGCATACTTACTGAGACTGTTCAATGAAATCATCATTTCAATCATCATTATAATAACGGCCCACTACAGAGTCAGACCTCGCTACTTATAGAAAAGGGAATATGTAACGTACCCCCACCACGTTGCTCCATTGCGGGTTGGTGGGCTTAAGATGATAATATTTTATTTATTAACGATAACTATCAGATGCTGATAACAGTGACCGGGACCGTACCTTAGTACCCCGAGTTACAGGGGTTTATCACCACCAACTTCCCGACTCCGGGCTAGGAATGAACTGTAAATTTCAAAGAAGAATGAAAAACTGACAATCATCATCTATGTATCGTGCCAAGTAACGGACTGACATCAAAGAACTGCGTGTAAACTACAGAAAAGCTTTAAGAACATTTTGACTTCGGCTCCCTTCAAGCATATAGATTTTATTACGAAGGTCACATCCAGGCATTTGATGGTGACGTCAAAAAATCCGCGCACCGTTCCATCAATTTAATCGGTTTTGGGGGCAGGTGCGAGGTGTCGTTGGATGATTTAATTCCGTATCGCGGCCAACAGATATGGTGGCAATTGTCATCGGGTCATGGGGCCCGTGGACATCTCTTGTTAGTATTTTAACCACATATGTACAACGACTAGCTATATCTAGGGTTTTCACTCACTCAGATACTCTCGGGGGAGTATGGAGGAATCAGTTTTTAGTGATGATCTATATCTCAATATGAGTAACTATGCTAATATTAGCTAAACATGTCAACCGAGTGCATAGTTTTGGAGTCCTCGTAATGTAACATCATCGACTATAGTAGTTGAATGAACGGACTTGAACTTGCTGTACCTACTCTAAACTAGACGTTTATTTTTGACTGAATGACAATATAATCATTTTGTATGTAAGCAATTTGACAAAACCAAAAGATTTATATCCGTATAGTTATTATTATTAATTAATAAAATTAATTATTATCTTCAATAAATATAAAAATCATAAAAGTATTTAGAAGTGGAGGTGCTGGGATTTGAACCCAGGACTTTCAGCATGCGAAGCAGACACTCTACCACTGAGTTACACCCCCTGTTGTCAGTAGCTCGAAATGAACGATCCATAGCCGCTTTGTACGTAGCACTCAATATTTTTTTTTAAATAAATACTTTTTTACAATTATTAACTAATCTGACAAATATAGTACCAGTTGTGTATATTCGATGCAATAATTTGATAAAGAACCGTCATCGAGTGAAAGCAATCCAAGTCAGAATAAAGTAAAGTAAGTATAAAGTATCTTCAGAGCGAAAAGTGACTTGAGACGTCTAATTTTATTGCTCCTCGCAAATTCCGATGCGCCGGCACTTGGAGGTCGTAAAAAACGCGGCAAAATCTCTGTCATTAGACCCCATCAGATTTTTACTGCCGTCAACTTCAATGAGACTTTGGGCCATTTCAGCAGATCTCTGCGTATGTTATGATAGCCTGGTACTTTCACAACTCGAGCGAAACGATCGGTAATATAAAAGTCCATTTTGACCTCAAAAGATTAATTAAATTAATTGATCTCTTTTATACGTCATTGATCTCTTTTATACGTCATTGTTTCAAAAAACTACAATAATTAATGTCTTCGTTATAATTTTAATCTTTTTTTTATTCACAAGTTTAAGATTTTTGTTTACAGTGATATAAAAGAGAAAACAATATTTTGCAAATATGCTACGTTAGTTCAGTGATTAGCCTGTGCGGCTTCAAATCATAATATCCCGGGTTCTAACTCTAGGATTTGTTTTAAAAAATAGTTGTCTGTGATGTCAGTTTAAGGAAACGAGATAACGTCATTAGAAAACATTGATATAAAATTGCATTCGTCACAAGCAAGCAAGTAAGAATGTACGCATATTGTCTATCTACGACTTTTCCATTCTCTCGCATGCGGAATGTGACAATGAGTTATACTTGTTGTTACGTGCAGATAAAATGAGATATTATAACTTCAAAATACGCAACACATGGAGCGCATCCTTAAAGCACAACTCACACTTGCCATGGTGAAAGCGTCGACGCATGATTGCTTAGTAATAGGACAACAGAAAGAAGAGAAGTAACATAGTAATGCTTCGACTTCTAATCGTACTAGCAGTCAGCTGAAAAACCATATATGAACTTTTTATAGTTTCCTGGTGTCTCTTGTAACTTGTACCAGGGCAGCAGGAATAATACCATGGGCTTAAACTGCCAGTTGATTCTTGACGCGGGCCGAATTCCTTCCATTCCGCGCTTTTTCCAGCTCTGAAATAGAAAACAGGAAATTGCGATCCTGCCCAGAGTGGAAACTTAATTTGGATGCCAATGTTTTGATTTTTAAAACAAGGAAAGAGTTCCGAATCTCTATTTTTTCATGGAAAACGAAATTTTGTGTGGGATCAAAAATAACAATCGTGTATGTCTGTGAGCAACATACTAGTGTAAGAGCTTGTGATATCCATTTTCATTTTACAAAAGATGAAAGTGGCTACTAACTAAGGCTGGTAACTGAATGTGACTGGAAATAGAGTTCCTATATAAGGGTTGCTGCCTCAGTGCCGAAATGGTGTGTGCAGTGGATTTATAAGACGGAGGTTCCGGGTTTGATTCCCGACTGGATCTATTAAGATTTTCTTAATTCTAGGTCTAGGTCTAGCTGGTAGGAAGCTTCGGCCGTCGCTAATTACAACCCTAACGACACAGACGTAATGCCAAGTAATTTGGTGTTGCGGTTTGATGTCGAATAGAGACCGACAGGGTAGTGAATTTCATCCTACTCCAACTTAGCCCGTTTCCATCTTAGATTGCATCATCAGTTGTGATTGCAGTCAATGGCTAACTTGTAATGAATAAAAAAAATAATGATCTTTACTATATCTGCGGAGTATAGCAAGTCTTCAGTCATCCGTGTGTCTCTTAAAAGTTTTTTTTTCTTTCACACTTGCACAACCGTGGGAATATTTTTGTTCTATGTCACTTCTTGTTCTACAACAGAAAGTTAGAATCAAATCCATGTGCCTTTAAACTTAAGATATTAAGTCGACGCCCTATGAATGCATTACAAAGTAGCACTAAATCTAAATTAAATGTAAGACCTCCTTCACTTTACCGCAGCGAGGAGTAATGCCCAAGATACTGCCAGCATTACCTCTCCAAACACCTAAACTAATAAATAATACCTACATACATATTATTACTACATTTTAAATTTGACTGCTGTTTGGTCTAGTTCTAATAGTTAGAATATGTGGCTATGATCACGAGGTCCTGGATCCGAATCCTGAGTTGCGTTAATAAGTAACGTTTTTCCTCTTTTCTAAAAAAATTTCAGTAAATTTAATTTCAAGAGTCGGGAACTTGATGGTGTTATACCCCTGTGCCTCAGAGAGCACGTTAACCTGTCAGTCCCAGTCACTATAAACAACATCTGATAATCCTCGTTAGTTAAATAAACATTATTACCCTAAGCCCGTCAACTGGATTGAAGCAGCATTGTGGATCAAAGCGCGATATTCTTTCTACAAGGAGGAAAACCTAACCTTTATTTGGGCGAATAATAATGACAGGTTCAAGCCTCCATAGCAGAAGGGATTTGTAAGCATTTTGTTTGTATGGTCAGTTGTTTATTTTTTGCCAAACGACTGCTAACTCGCGCTCATAAGTCGTCGACTGAGATGAGGAAGGACGATAAAAGTTGTCGCCAACATTAGTCGCTCTCTCGACGGAGAGCGGCAGCGGCAGAGCGCTTGAGATAAGCGGAATGGATTGGCGCGCCTATCTACCC
This sequence comes from Mycalesis mineus, assembly GCA_034621355.1. NCBI lineage: Eukaryota > Metazoa > Arthropoda > Insecta > Lepidoptera > Nymphalidae > Mycalesis > Mycalesis mineus. The sequence goes on along the minus strand of CM067891.1, from coordinate 17,464,521 downwards.
TTTGTGACTTATTCCCGTTGCGCGCAATTGATTGCCTTTTAATCTTGCCACGTATTATTTACAAGAATAACTACAAAGATGTGTTTTATATGTTTTACATACTTTTATTTATTTTCCTGTTAGGAAACTATAACTTGGGTTAAGTATTGAAAGGTGAAATAGAATTACTCCTTTATTTCCATCAGATTCTTTGGAATGCAAGCGAATCATTGAAATCATTCTGATCTAATGTTAGAGTCAAAATTACTTTATGAAATTACTAGACAAATAAATTAAATTTAGGCTCGTTTGCTTAGGCTAAATCTCTAGGGTTAAAAGTTTTATATAAAGCCTTTTATTTTTTTTATTGAGAAATGATATAATAACGATCTAAAGCTAATTTATCCTAATAACTATACAAATCATGTTCACGTTGAATGATGGCAAGAATACTGGCTGCACTCCCGCGTTGTATAGCCTAGCTAACCCTTTGCGCAAAAAACGAGCCAGCCCTTTGGTCACCAGTTGAGGCAATTAGGCGCTGTAAAATATTTCGGAAGAATTTTTTGGCACTGCAACTCCAAGGCCCAAGGGTCTCCACGGCAAAAGAAACAAATATGTAGCTCTCTGTCAGACAGGCATACTTGCCACTTACACAATCAAAAACCTTATGTGTTATGCCGATATGCAAGCTATGTTATAGTGAAGTGTCATCAAAATCCATTTAGTAATTTTGTGTGAATGAGTAACAAACATCCATCCATATAAAGGCAAAAGTATGTATTACTGTCGCCTTTATAATATTAGTAAGGATTTATTTTATTTTAATAATTTATCATGCGGGAAGTGAGTACATCGTGTGGCAGAGAGAAAATCTCCTCCTAATATAATATTCCCAACTGATTGAAATTTTAGACAAAAAATAAATAGATATTAGAATATAGACCCGTATCTCAGTGAGCACGTCTTTAAAATTTTTTCAATACATTGATAATAGATATAAAAGTAAAGATTTTATTGAAAAGCGCATCGCTAAGTTGTAAGCAGAGAATAGAGGCAGCCTACACCGCCGCCGCTTCCCGCGCCGCAGATTAATTGTTAAAAACTTTTAATTGGCCGCAAGCTGCAATTTTGAAACCCATTTGAGGCCATGCACAGGGCGGTTTTAAACTGTTTTCTTACAAAATCCATCGAACATTTCGTCGATCATCCCACATTCAGAATTTCGACTCTGGAAAAAAACGTTAGTTTTGAAACCGATGTACAATGGCAGTAAAGCGGATGTAACAGAAATCACTATTTTCGTATGTCATTTTGCCATATTGGACTGACAGTCGAATTGAAAGTGGAATGATCGACAAGAATGTTATAGAGATGCTTGTACGATGTATGTACATGTTGACTGACAGTCCAATGTAACACTAAATAAGGAAAATATCTATTTACAATATGACTTAGCCTATTTCGCTCTTAACTCTTACTAACTCAAATAATAATTTTTAAAATTATTAAACTTTATTGAACAACTCTCACCAGCTTCACCGCACTCCCACAGTGACCTCATGTAGTAAATTCATTACACATTTATTCTTATGTTTGCTGTTTGACTTCTGAAAAGTTAGTTCCCTGGCCCACCTGGCAGAAATTCGTAGCATGCTATTCTCTCATGCAACTTTCTCCCCTTAAACAAACGGTATTGGAGCCAAAATCGCTGGCAACTGGTAAATTAAGCTGGTAGGTGATAAGTTTAACCGAATCGTTAGTAACTAACGGAGCGAGCGGCCGAGGTTAGACAGAGCACACGGTTGAGAGAGAGATTACACTGGGTTTTAGTTGCATTAGTGCGATAAGCAGTGCTCTGCTAACATAAAGGATAGGTCACTTCATCTGGAACTGAAGTACGATTGCTGCACTTTATTTCACACTCTGCCCGAGTTATAATTGCCTAGTACACTCTGTTTGCGGTTTTCGCGAAATCAAGTTAATTGGAAGGTAACTTTAACTTTAACTTACATAGAGTATTATAACTTCATTAGTTACTTAATGGTCGGTGAATTCAGTTGCGTGGACGGTCGCGTTCGGTTTTAGTTAGTTTAAATTGGTTTTTTTACAATGTCAATGAGATAATGTTAGAATCAGTTGACATAACTAAAACATTGTAAAAACCGGATGAAAATGGTTCAATTAGTTTTGATAGTCTATGGCTATAAAAACATGATTTATACTTCCATTGTTATTTAATAATAAATCGTTTAATCTTTTTTTTCAAATTTTAAAAGTATTTTAGTATCATAAAACATTGTTAAAAATTTTAACAAGAAATGTAAATAAAAATAAGTAAAAGAAAAAAGTTAATAAGACTTAGATTTGATCTATATAAGATCTTTATAAAATCGTATCAGCAATAAAATAAATGATTTAATTTGATTTTTATTCCGATCTTTATTTTATAAACAGCTTCAATATTATATGCTTGGAAAGTAATAAGCTATACTAAACAAATAAATATCGTATCATCGACGTTTAAACTTATTTAATCTGATAAAGAGCACAATTGTTAAACTATACACCAGGCAGGATTTCAAAGTAAAAATAAAACATGAAGCTATTGTTGTGTAAAAGTTGTAAAGTGCAATAATCAGCTGCGGAGTATACAGAGATACGTCAGTCGGTCGTCTCACATAATAGCGTCAGTAATCTGAATTTATGACACTGCTGATGTCGCAACGGCAAATGAATACTAAGTTGTCGTGAGAGGCGCGTGTCGGGAATAAGGGGGAAAGCTTTAAAAATGTTGCGATACCAACTTAGTCCCGTCTTAGCCTTATCAACTGGAGTTATGGACGCTAAATGTATTCCTTGATGGTTATGTTCTCCTGGTAACATTACTATGAATTGAGACAATCAAATTTTAAAAACTTTAACAAGTTCTTACGTACATAGTTAAAAAAACACAGGTTAATAAGATATATATTAATTAGGTTTAAGAGTCTAACATAGAAATAAGTAAATGTTACTAACTACATACTGGGTCTATGTTACTTGTAATGAAGGTTATTATTATTATTATTAGATATTAACATTACACTAAGTATCGTTAAATGTAATTTAAATTAAGGTCCAGTTTTCTTAATTGTTCAGAATTATAAGTTCTGTTGGTACACTTTCTATAGATACTCCACGATTTACATTGATTTAGTTAGTACGGAGTAAGTACTATAGATACCCGTATATTTGAAGTATCACACATTGGCTTTAAGATAGCAATTAGGTATTCAGCACGTAGGGGCCCGTATAAAATAAATTACAGGCCAAGGTGCGAGGCCTTATCCCGCTCAAATTCTCCGGGACGGCCGGGATTGTCCCGGGATTACCGCAAATCCCGGGCCGTCATCGCGCGGTGGCTTATCGCGGGAAATATTTTTACATGAGGGAATATTGCCCGTTTTTTGGGGTTACTTGGACAATTAAGATAACCCTTACTGCCTGTGGAGCGTCTGAGTAGATACCTAACTAAATATATATATACGGTTACGAAAAAAAGTTAGAGCGACAGTACAAAGCATAACACAATAACAATTATCTTTCACTAGTATTTGTCTTTCTTTTTAAACTAATCTCTGGAATAACTAACGAAATTTGAATGCGTATTTCTCTAAGTGATTAAACACTGCCCGTTTTCACTTGATGTTAAAAAATATAATTAACTAAAATCTTCCGACCAAAATAACTCACTTTTCGAGTGCTTTCCATTTTAGTATACTCTTACTTTTATATTTGTATGATAATAAATAAGTGAAGCATAAAAGTAAAGTAAATGTGGTAGACATGAGAGCATTGAGGAGTATTGTAGCTGAGTGATAAAGTTAACAGTGGTATGATAAAAGAAGGATGTCGTTTAAAAGATGTAGTTGCTAAAATTGAATAAGGGATGCTTAAAGGATTTGAGCATGTAGAGAGAATAGATGAAAAAAAAATTAAAAAAAAATAGAATCGAAAAAATAACTGTGTCATTCAGTTGCTTTAATTTACTTAAGCATATCTAGGAGTCGGTCCCAGCCAAGAATTCTACTTTAAGAACATTACCTATAACCCACAAACTGCTTTACTACGTTAAATAAATGTTCCTTAAACTTGCTGCCACCGACTTCATAGATATGCTTAAGTAAATTAAAGCAACTAAATGACACAGTTATTTTTTACTTTTTAGTGCGTTTTGAGTCGGTTCTATTTTTTGTTAAAAAATTTTACGTAGACAAGACATGTAACCTACTCGTACTATACTGTCATAGTATATTATACGGCACTTGTAGCCAATAAGCTACCGATACTTACACTAAAACCGAAATCGCCGCAAGTGTGCCTATAAAACTTGAACAGTTCCTTCAATTTTCCCAGGATATAATCATCAGATCCTAACATGATAACAACGGGACTACCTTGGAAATGTGTCCTTTCTAATAAAAAAAGAATTATCAAAATCGGACAATTCTATAAAAAGTTATGCATGGTCATACATAAAAAAAATATATCCGTGTCAAATTGAGAACCTCCTCCGTTTTTTTTCGTTGGTTAAAAAGAGGTTGATAAGAGATTCACAAAAGAGATTTATGGAAATGTTGCAAGAGCAAGGCCTAGACGAATGTTCCTGGACCAAATTCAGGACATTTTAAAATATGGCCAGGTCAAGAATATATTACACCAACGAACTTGTATAAAAGGATTAATGATAGTGCAAGAAGCTAAGGAAGTATGTTAGGACCGTGGCAAATAGAAGGATATAGTCTCTGCCTACCCCTATGGGAATGAGGCGTGAAGTTATGTATGGTGTGTTAGTACGATCATAAGCTATATTAATAAAATGTATTCTGTACGAGATTCTCGTGTATATTCCATGTTTGGCGATGTTTTCAAATTATCATCATTATCAGGTGCCTTCTTCAAAATGAAGTTTGGCAGTCAAGTCGAGAAAAGTTCCGGTCCTGCAAAACAGTTTTAAGCGTAGGCTTGGTCCACTCCTTTATATCTTCAATCCATAACCGCTGTCTCCCAAGCGCATTCTTTTCAAGTAGCTAGTAAAAATAAAAATTTTCATAGTTTTTCATATTTTTCTAGGAAGATGATTACGGAACCCACTTCTATAAGTCCATTTACACTTGACCAGCTATTTTTAAATATACCTTCTCCGGTCTGACTGCGATTCCGTCTAATGATAACTGATGATACCTACAGCCCAAGATGAAGCTAAGGTACCCTGAAAATGATTTCTACTTACTAATTGAAATATTCGAGTCTACGGAATATTCATCTATTCACCTATTCGAGTCTCAGTTAGATCAATCTTTTTTTGGTAATAAGTTAGCCCTTGAAAAGGTGACGTTTTCTCAAACCTGATTTGGTTTCTTCACAGCATCGTATCGGAACGCTAAATTGTTAAGGGATATGACCAGCCCAAGCACATTCAAATAGTATAAAAGTCAAACCTAACTTCTCTCTATTGTAAGCGTGGGTATAGCCAACTGCGCTAGGGAGGAAATATACCTAAATGAGGTTTTAATATTTGTTATGATGAAGGATATAGTTCGTAACATTTTCTTTTGCAGAGAAAGGCTCTTTAAAAATAATAGTGACACTCGTAAAATAATTGCTTTTCATAGGCAGTCGTCATGGTTAGTTCATTTCTGGCAGTTATCTCGGGTAATAATAAATCTAACCATAAAAATTTTCCTATACACCAACTGTCCAAATATTAGGCGCTGTAAAGAAACAAATGCATTACAGAAAGATAAATAACAGCGCCACATATATCCGAAACAATGCAATAAACATTGGCGTGGCTCATAATCAGCGGGGAAGGGGAATATAAGAATAGCCTCCTACCTGTTGTACACTGCCAACAGAAAAAGTATACACGGAAAAATTGCGTTTAAATAATTTATTTATCTATTTTTGTGGTATTTTCTAACATTGATTGTTTATGTTTTTGATCCATGAGTAACCACAATTTGCTAACATTCAAATTATAACTGAATTACTTAAAGAGAAAATATCTTTATTCAGATTTTTATGTTGAATCGTCAATATGTAGTTTTTAGATTATGTAAAAGTAATGTAATGATAATTATTTAGGTTCGGAAACATAAAGTTAAAGCTACGAGGTTTCCAAACGCGCCTTGGTCCGAGAAGAGCCCACAACAAACTCAACCTAAACTGATACCACAGAAATGATTTTCCGGTATAATGTTGCTAAGACGCGAACATACTGTGTACAGTCATAAACGATTAGATGTCTATATGACATATGATCATTTTTTTACAGTATAGGGTAAGGCACTTAAGGTTTTCCCTTCCTTCAAAAATTACAGTTTTACACCTTGTTCAAAATATGTATTTCAGATACAATAATAAAAGTGCTTACGTTCTCATTTATAAAAAAATACTATCGTTTCCTGGCACTATTATGACCAAATCATTTTACGTAGTCATGTCATAATTTTTAAAATTTATTTTTTATTACACTAGCTCAGGTACTCCGCTGGATTATTGAAACGTAAACATAGACTTCCAAAATCCTTACTTTTAGCTTCTTTGTAGTCTGGTAAAAAACAACGTTTGTCTGTCTATCTGTTCTTGCTAATCTCTGAGAGTAGGTAATTTCAGTAAGTGCGACACGACCAACAATGCACATCCTGGTGCGAGGTTACCATTTTAGCACCTTGGCCCCCAACTTCAATCAGCTCTTCCAACCACGTGCTCCGTCCATTGCCACTTTAATTCAGGGACTCGCTGAGCTATGTCGGTTACTTTGGTTCTTCAGCGGATCTCCTCATTTCTGATTCGATCACGCAGAGATACTCCGTTTGCTCTATCCATTGCCCGCTGAATGACTTTGATCCTTCTTGATATGATTTATGATAGGCTAATTTGTAACCTTATATTCCCATGGGAATACTGGAGAGAATGGAGCGAATCAGCAACACCTTAGGTCTATCTATCAACAAACAGAAGACTAAAATCATGGTCATAGATAGATCAAAGGTAATTAATCTCACTGGCGCACTCAATTTACAGACTGTCGAAGATTTCGTTTACCTTGGTTCCACTATAACTAATAACGGCTCCTGTGAACCAGATATCCGAAGAAGAATTGGAATGGCAAAGAGTGCCATGTCTCAGCTACATAAAACTTGGAGAGACCGCAACATCTCGTTGAGGACGAAGATCAAATTAGTACGCACACTCGTCTTCTCCATTTTTTATATGGGGCTGAGACATGGACCATAAAGTCTGCGGATCGCAAACGAATAGACGCTTTTGAGATGTGGTGCTGGAGGAAAATGCTCCGGATCCCATGGACCGCATTTCGGACCAACGCATCTATTCTTGCTAAGCTTAATATTAAATCAAGGCTCTCCACTATTTGCCTCAAGCGTGTATTAGAGTACTTTGGACACATTGCCAGAAAAGACGGAGATAATCTAGAGAAACTAGTAGTCACTGGCAAAGTGGAAGGAAAAAGGCCGTGTGGGCGTAGCCCGATGCGTTGGTCTGACCAGATCCGCACCACACTCGACTCCTCGATGTATGACGCTCTTCAAACGGCCGGTAATAGGAGCGGATGGCGCAACATTGTAAGGAAGATCTTAAATGGAGGTGGTCACGACCCTCAAACATGAGGAAAACGACTCAAGGAGGAGGATTCCCATGGGATAGTATTCGTTCCCAGATGAGAGCGGGCATCTGCTAGTACTGCAATATAAAATTTTCACTGTGGGCATATTTTTTTTCGTGCAGTGTAATCGGGACGGTGTTATCCGAGACACACGCACGCACGTCATTCGTTTTGATTACAGCAGAGGCGCCGCCGCGTGGTGTAATCTTTTTATATTACTGCAGTACACCTGGCCCAGACACGGGGAGACCACACTGTATAGGTAATTGGGAATTCAGGAGTAGACGTTCAATTATTTAGTACACTTAGGACTCTTCGTTAGGTATTTCAGGAACTTTTACTATTTACTATGCTTATTTAATATGCTTGTGACCTTTAGTGTATGAAACATTATTACCCTAAGCCCGCTAACCCGCATTGGAGCAGCATGGTGGGTCTACGCTACATATCTCCTCTTCTGTAAGAAGATACTTTTTCTGCCATCAACCAACATTCCTGTGTTTTAATTATGTTGACGGCCTCCGTGGTGCAGCGGTGGATTTATAACACAGAGATCTTGGGTTCGACTCCTGGCTGAGATTTTTGTAATTGGTTAGAGGCTGGCTGGTGGGAGGCTTTAGTCATGGCTAATTACTAACTTACCGACAAAGGCCGACAAATATCCAAGCGATTTAAAGTTTCAGTACGATGTTGTGTAGAAACCGAAAACCGAAACCGCTTTCATCTTAGATTGCATCATCACTTACTGTCAGGTGTGATTGCAGGCATTGCCTAACTTGTAAATAATAATGAATAAAAAAACCGATTGAAGAAACGTCAAGTTAACATGAACTAAAACAGCTCGGTCTCTGGTAAACTTTGTTTTAAACAAAATTTCTCAGACCGTTTCAAAGGAAAACAAATTCGCGAACTTTACTGAACAAAGCCTGTTAAGAAGCTCGGAACACGTAATTTCAGAAGGTAGCCATCTCAAACTACCGCCCAACTACTAACTCCTCCGTATTCAATAACCTGTAATCTGTCGGTAACTTGCTTACCAACATTGTTATTCTTACAGCTTTGCGATTAAGGAGAGCAAGTTGTTTTAAATACTAGTTTTCTTCTCTGTAAGAAATTCTCAGTGTTATCTCACAGCTGGTAAGTTGTGCCTCCACGCGTCGGATAATTAATTACTAGTTCTAAGTCTTGGTGATAACATTGCCTCTTTGGTCTAGTGGTTAGCCTATCTAGCTTCGATCACGAAGCCCTGGGTTCGAATCCTGTCTCGGTTTACAGAATGACTTTGAGTTTTTAATTGTTCCATGAAATTTCACTTTCATCCAATCCTAGTCCGGTGCCAAGAAGTTGGTGGTGTTACACCTCCGTGTGACGGCGAGCACATTGAGCTGCTCCCGGTGACTATTTTAGGGGTATATTTGATGGTTATAGATACTGAGGTCATCTGCTCCATTAGCGCCAGGTTAGTATATGAGTAGTCGCACAAACTGGTCACTATGATTTATTAAGCGTTGTGACTTAAAGGCTACCCATTGACGACTGAATTATTGCGGGCAAATCCGCCCTCCGTCGCTACACAAAATACTTACTTTACATTTCGCAATAAACGTTGGTGTGTGTGTGGTGTACGCAGCCACCACACTATCATCAAAATCTGATCGTCTACTTTCCATATCCTCTACTTAACCCTGTAGCGGGCCGTTAATAGCCTCGAACTCGAACATTAAAGAGCTTCCGCGGAATAGAAAAATTCTAAATTAACACTGTCTAAGTCGTGGACATCAGCAGTATAATATTAACTTTTTAATTATTTTTGATATATTTCAGTCGATTGGAGTCGACGCGTCAACCGTAACAAACACGTTACGAGAATAGTTATCGGCGTGAAAATTGTTCCCGCCACTAGTCACCGGAGCAGGGCTGCCACTCGATGCGGAATTAAAATTATAGCTTTAATTTAACATTTGATTATATTTTATTTGCATTACATTAATTAAAATAATAACTTATATTTAACTTTTAACAAATCTTTTAAAGGCTAACATGCATGCAATGCATTAGACATGGATGCATTAGTATTGCTTTTAAGAGGCAAGATTTTTGTGATTTTTGAAGGCAATATCCTGGTTTCGATTACTAATTACAAGTTAGTCCTTGATTGCAAACACACCTGATGGTAAGTGATGATGCAATTTAAGATTAAAGCGGGCTAACTTGTTAGAAGTAGGATGAAAATCCACACCCCTTTAGATTTTTGTACGACATTATACCGGAATCCTAAATCACTTGGCGGTACGGGTTTGATGGCAGGGTGGTAACTCGCCAAGGCCAAAGCCTCACACTAACAGGACTCTATCTGACGGAAGATATGGCCCCTGTATTGAGCCGTCTAAATAAGCTGATAATAATTAATCACTTTAAGAAAAACGATAGGTATTAGTAATGTAAAAGAGTAAATGGAAATGTTGCAATGCAAAGACCAAAGCGAACGTTCTTTGTTCAAATCTAGTATATTCTGATAAAAGGCCAGCTCAAGAGTACCCTAAACCAGAGCGAACCGTACTTGTATGAAAGATTTAATGAAATTAGAAAAGGGGGAGAGATTTGCAAGGATCGTGGCAAGGATGTGGTATCTGCCTACCCCTATGAGAAAGAGGCGTGATGGTATGCATGTACGTATTTTTAAGAAAAAAGAAGGTACTGGCAACCCTAGTTCAAAATCAACGGTCGCAACAGCAGAAAATCACACGCGGTGCCGTGTCGCACATCCGCAAACATTACTCACTGGGAAAAAGGAAAGGGGAAAAGACGCGAGAGGAGAATCACAAACAGTGGACGCCGCCGCCCGCTCACGTGTTGCGCGCCGTCGACAGTATACTGTTTTAGTTAGCGTATGTCGTTTTAATTGCTGATCTCCTGGTAATTGGCATAAAAACTTTACTGTTTACTTTGAGTAATGAAAACTTAATTTTAAGTTTATGCTAAAACTTGGGCAGTGTCGTAATTTTAAAACAAAAGGCTACAATGATGGATAACAAAGAACATAACACTATTAGCTTGGATTAAAATTTAGTCTCCATTTTTATAATCACAGAACACACAAAAGTAAGAACAGCTTCTAGCGCTGGTCATTATCAACCAATCAGATGATTTTAAATAGCCTACTTTAGACCATTACTAATTTAACAAATAGGCTACATTTTATCCCGAAATTCCCACGCAAACGAGAACTGCGCGGGTGAAACCGCGGGCGTCGTCTAGTCATAAATCTATTCAATAAATTTAATAATTTTTTTCATCTCATGATACCCTGAAATTGTATTATTAATTTTATTAAAATCGTTCCAGCCGAGTCGAGAAGAAGTAACAAACACACTCACAAATTTTGGATTTTGTAAGATACCAATTCGCATTTTCTACGTCAACACATTTTGAACTGATTTCTAATTATGTCGCAAGTTTGACTACTGACTTGTTTTAATTATTATTAGATAAATCAATTAGAACATAAAACACACTAGTCAGCAAGAATAACATAACATTATAATAATAGTTGTTACATTCCAAAAACGCTGACAGAAAAAATATTATGAATGATTTGCGCGAGCTCGCACATTTGTTAGCGAAGTGGGTCGCGCACGCCGATAGATGGCCCCCCCGTCGCAATCCGTCACGCGCTGACACACTGACGCGAAGTTATTGTACCGGCGAGACGGTCGTGTGTCGCGGCTTTATGTTCTCAATAGGAATACACACATATTTAATTCATATTTTTAATGTTACGACATTTGATAACACGGATCACGGAATAATTCTGCGCTTTTTCATTCTTGTATGAAATGTTCAGTACATTCCAAGCCCAGAGTCTGAAAGTTGGTGGTGTTACACCCCCGTGACTTGGAGAGCACGTTAAGCCGTCGATCCCGGTCACTATCATCATAAATGAAACATTATCACCCTAAGCCCGCCAACCCGCATTGGAGCAGCGTGGTGGGTTTACGCTCCATATCCCCTCTCCTATAAGGAGGGAGGCCTGGCCTTGCAGTGGGCCGTTAATGGGCTGATAATGATGATGATGATAATATGGCGGATTTTTTCACAATCGGTCAATCATCATCAATCTAATCTCCCCTTAATCAATCCAATCTAATTAAAGGACTGAACTAGTGTTGGTCGATTCTTCAGTGTTAGATTAACACATCAAACGTATCGCAGGGAACGGCTCAGGGCCGTTGTGTTTGGAAGTCTATAATAAGCCTATGACCAGCATTGGACATCCATCGACTGATAATGATAGTGGTATTTATCTGGATGAGCTCTATCACAAAAAACTGTACTGACATTTAACTATTAAAATAATTTATTCCTTCTCTAATGTCTTTAGTTCAAAAGTGCACTTCTTATGTTGGGAACTTTAAATTAGCTTTGTTCAGTTAAAAAAGTTTTTTTTTATTTTAACCACGTACAACTCTACCACTAAATTTAATAGTTCTTAGTTTGCAATATTGAGGGCTGAGTGACGCAGGGGGTAGTGACCCTGCTTCTGCATCCTAGACTGTGAGTTCGATTCCCACATCTGGAAAATGTTTGTAGAAAATGTACGCTTACTTTGGGGCTATATAGCGATGCGTGTGATTTTTGTATAATATTTATTTTTTTTTTTTTTTATTTATTCATTTATTATTTATTTATTTATATTCTTCTTTATCTGACTCTATTTAGGGTTCTGAGTTCCTGATCGAAGAGCGGACTTAAATCTCAGCCAGGTTGGCGTGTGCTAAGATGCATTCATTGTTTTCTTAAGTGTACACTTACTCTGTTATAGGCGAAACTATTTTTTATTCATTACAAGTTAATCCTTGACTGCAACCACACCTGATGGTGAGTGATAATACAAACAAAGATGAGAGTGGGCTAACTTGTTTGGAGTAGAATAAAATTCACACTCCTTTAGTTTCTACACGTCATCGTACTGAAACGCTTAATCGCTTGGCGGTACGTCTTCGTCGGTAGAGTGGTAACTAGCCACGGCGAAAGCCTCTTACCAGCCATCGGAAAAACGTTTTTTTTACTCTACCTAAGGATATTTTATATAAATCTAAACACAAACACGTCCTTACTTCTATTAGGGTACATTTTTATTATGGTATGAAGTACAAAATTAATTTATGATATTTTAAAACAAAAATACACACAATAAGCTAAGTAGAATATATGGAAATGTAAATAAAAACCTTTTTGAAGTAATAAATTCACATAAAGCTTGACCCATAGAGGATAAAAAGCGTCAGGCGAACGTCCGTACTATTTACAAGAGTAACATTCAAAATGGCGTCATCCGTCATGGCGGCTCTGTTTGGCGAGTATAAATTTGGCGCGAAATCCTCACGTGCCCTGTCACAGCATATATTGTTAATTACAACATAACTGATGGACTTGTACTGCCGTATTATGTCACACTCATAGCCGAGCGGCCACGTTCATTTTTGTTACATTTGACTGTGTGTTTTTTAAATCTAGAATTTATCAGAATCAGTCGAATTTTACGTAACCTGATGGTAATCGATGCTGTGATCTAAGATGGAAGCGGATTAACTACACAACGTCGTACTATGTTGCTACGTATGAATGCTAAATCGCTTGGCGAAAAGTCTTTGTCGGTAGGGCGGTGACTAGCGGCCGAAGCCTCCCACCAGCAAACCAGCAATAGGTTTGTAAACCTACCTAAACTACCTAAGATTTGTTTACACTTACCTAAGGTTTTTTTATAAATCTTAAGTAAATTTTAGTAAACGTGCAGTCTTTTTTAAAGATAAACTACAAAACTATCAACAAAATTCAAGTTTTATTACGTGCGTTTGAACGTACTAACTTATTCAATTCATACGTTTGTTCTACTACAACAATAGCTAATTCAACAGAACTCCTAACATCCCACATTTCGCAGAGATCTAAATAAATTTTGCAGCGGACAGAAACGTGATTTGGACGCGAAAGTTCTTGTTAAAACGATCAATTGAATGCCTGCGCGACTCCGAATATCTACCTCAATTTTCGACGTTAGACACCGCTTCACATTTCATGTTTTCCTGGTATGTGGAGCTGTCCAAATGCCCAATTGATTTTCGAAAAGATTTGTGGGATAGCCACGATTTACCGCCTAGTATAATAGATAGATAAGGCCATTTTTGTAAATGAAAAAAAGCTCTTTGTTAATTCTGATTGCCTAATACTTTTATCGATTCAATAATATAAAACGTGACAAAAATGAACATACACGTTAATTTTATAATAGATATATCAATTAAGGCAAAGGTTTTTAATTTAATTAAAATAAATATATGTTTCCTTTTAATTATTATAAATGCGTACTCCGGAAGTAATCATTACATTGACTCTGTTATCCACATTACGAGTAAATTTTGGCACACGATACCGATATCAAATGAACCGCTTGTTTGTTCTGCGTTAATTGACTTTATGAGGCACTCGTATAATATCTAAAAAACAGGAGATTGTGCTCCGAAGAAACGAAATTGGGCGAACTGTATAAATTATATAAAAAAGTTTAATCCCAAGACACTGAGATGTAACACTTGTTACAATTTAATCGCAGTTAAAATATAACTGCGTCATACAAGTGCCAAGAATGAGTAGCATAATTCTTATCTCACGCCTCAAAATGTATTCAACACGCGTGCAACATCAACTGGGGGAGGATAAATATGAGGAGGCGACGGCTTACTGAATTAGTCTTAACGCTGCCATATCCACGCGACACGAGATTATACTTGGCGTAAATACCAAAAGAGTTTTACTTATTTATTGAGACTCATTTTTATAAAGAAGGTTTTAAAGTAGATATTATACTGGATCATCTCCGTGACTTCGCTGTGAGCTTAGTAGCCTAGTAGGACTAAGTTGTCAAAACTAATAAAAATCTTTGGAATTTTGGAAATATAAAAAAAATATGTCGTTTTGAACCTTAATCAAGGTAAATTTGTTAATATCTTTTACTTTTGCAAATTACTTTTGAAAGATAAAAAAAAAATCCAGGGTTGTGTCTGTTACACAGGAAGTTCGCACGTCATATCCGGATGATAAGGCGAACGGAAACCGGGGAGGCTTCTATATCCGGTTGTCAAGCGCAGTCGTTACCACGTGTAAATAATACCGCATTATAAAAACTTACTGACTTTTATGAAGTCCTGGTGATTAAGAGGATAATATTCTAGTAAAAAATTGGTTGTCTGTAAATTCGGTTTACTGACGATAGTTGAACGTGACAATGTCTTAAGAACTCAATGGCTGGTGGGAGGTTTTTTTGGCTGGTGGGAGGCTTTCGCCGTGGCTAGTTACCACCCTACCGACAAAGACGTATCGCCAAGCGATTTAGCGTTCCGGTACGATGTCGTGTAGAAACCGAAAGGGGTGTGGATTTTCGTCCCACTCCTATCAAGTTAGCCCGCTTCCATCTTAGACTGCATCATCACTTAACATCAGGTGTGATAGCAGTCAAGGGCCAAACTTGTAGTCGATAAAAAAAAAAAAAGAAAATACTGATGGAATGGTAGCATTTAATTGGTTATTAAAAATTTTAATTTAAGTATATTTTTATAAATATTAATTTAAATTAATAAAATAATTGATTTTGATTTTATAAATTTATATTTTAAATTTATAATAAATATATTAATTTTTAATTTAAAATTAATATATTTAATAATTATATTTAATAGACGGATGTCGAACGCTGCCGAACGCAGAGGCCGATTGTGCTTCTTTGTCGCTCGTTCCGCGCTCTCGCTTGCACTTCAAGCCTTACATGGAACGCCTCAAAGTGAGGTAACGACGCATGACGTCATGTTTTTCGTGCGTGCAGCCGGCTATCGAATTATAAGACGTTGTCACGTCAAAAATTGATAGAGGAAACTTCTAATCTACATATAAATCTGCGATACAAAAAAGTATGTTGATGACCTAGTAGGAGGAGAAGAGATATTTAGCGTAGACCCATCACGATGCTTCAATGCGGTTAGGACGATAGCGTGTAATTCACAAACGATCTCTATCAGATGTTGATAATAGTGATCGGTACTGACGGCTTAACTTGCTGTCTGGGACACGGGGGTTCAAAACCACCAACTTCCCGACTCCGGGCTTAGAATTTACTGAAAAGTTCTTAAAAGAAAGAATAATTCAAAACGAAGATCGTGTAATCATTAGAATTGATTTAACATATACATATAATAGCTGTCCCTTCCCTGTGCCTGTAATTATATGAGCAGCTCTTTCAACCTGCATACACGTTGCAGAAGATGTATAACGTGGTAGATAACGTCATGTCCGGGTAATGACATGAATGGTCGCCGGTGAAGCGTCTATTTCCGATTGGATACAGCTGTACAGGCGTACAGGCGTACAGGTGGCTTGCGGCTATCAATGCGATGGAAAAAAATATTGCACAAACATTTTGCTATTAGCAGACACAATGCAGGTTGCATATTTTATTGTTTTGTAAAAGAGTATTTTTTGGACTTCATAAAAGTGGATGTAGGACTTAATTTAAGCCGTTCCTGAAGAAGCAAGTATTTTCCATATTATTAAAACATAAACGGCTGAAACTCTAATCATTGTCGTTGGAGTACGCTCGACTAGTTTCGACTTAGCTCCTGTAACAACTTTCAAAGATCGGTCTAAAGCCGCCTGCATTAAACAACTTCTATTTTATAACTATAAACAATAATATAAACACAATTCGTACAGGCGCAAGCAGGTAAGGTGGTACAAAATATTCATTATTCACCATTTAACCTATGTCAATTAACTCTATTAGAAGCCATTTAACATAAATGTTAGTAAATAAGGCCCTGCCATAAATAAATGTATATAATGTAGATCGTAATTTATTTGTTGTAGGTATATTATTATATCATAAAACTAGCGGATGTCAGCGACTTCGTTTGCGTGGAATTAAAATAAATAAGATTGCAAAAATAAAAATAGTGTAAGGTACTCCTTATAGATGTCAATGAAAAATAGTGTAAGTTACTCCTTATAGATTAGTCCTCAAAGATGAACAATTTTCTTCGTTTTTCATAATTTTTCACTGATTTTTCGCTCCTATTTATTGCAGTGTGATAGCATAAAGCCTTACTCGATAAATAAACAATCTAACACAAAAATATTTTTTAATCAAAACCAGTAGTTCCTGAGATTAGCAAGTTCAAACATATAATCAAACAAATAAACAGACCCTTCACCTTATATTATAATATTAGCATAGATTGGTTGAATGTTGTGAACTAGCTAACTTGTTTGTCATTTGTGTTTTTTTTAATCAAGGATAAAAAACTTTTAATTTTTCAAAAATTCTTCCCTAGTACTAACGTGCGTGGATCCAGTGGTAGGTTTCTGTGACTTTAGAACGCAATGTCCTAGATGCCAATCCTGACTACTTGGTTCCGGTCACTGTCATCAAAATCTTATAGTTATTTATAATACTCAAACATTAATTTTCGTCCGATGCCCGCCAACCTGTAGTGGCGCAGAGTGGTGGGTATAATAACCATATCCCCTCTTGTATAAAGAGAAAGTTCTAGCTCTTTAGTATAACGGTAATAGGCTGATAATAGTAAAAACACCTGGTATGCAAAATTTCATGTCGCCTAATATTTCACGAATGACGTCAGTCAGCTGTCCATTAACACATTTCAATTTGCGTCCACCAAAAAATGTCAACGAAATGCATCCATCAAACTCCGTGACGTCACAGGAGTGAAAGCCGCAGAACTGTCCAGAGTTGGGCAGTTTTTCATTTTTCCGCGAGCGCGCATCCGCGGCGAACTTTAATTGGACTGTGGCGGGAAATTTATCACGTGTTGGAGTCTATTTAATATCGGGTAGTTGGAATATTGTTGCGTTTTATGCAAATTTTATGATGTCCGCGGAGTTTGGGTAACTTTAGTTCGGTAACGGGATTGAATAACAAAACCTGTATTCTGTTTAAAATTATTACCAGGCGGAACTCACCGTTAAGGCGATTGTTGATGTAAGTTAGATGTGTGTACATTTTGAAAGCAGGGAAATGTTTCGTATAGTTATTTTTTAAAAATATTAGCACTTCAAGTAACAATTGTACATAACTTTGAAAGTAACAATTGTTGAGTTTACAATCGTAGAGTCATCAACCTCCGCCTAGTAACGTCTATTCAATGTCTCAACTGATGTTAAGTTATGATATTTTCTAAGATTGTAACGCAATAATTTAAAGGAACTTCGCAAGCCATATTCCTATTTTCTATGCGGTAAAGCAGCAGATCACTTGCATATTATTATAATTTCAGACCGAGTTCTTTTTCAACGTTTTCAGAAAAAGTCCGTAGGCGTTATGAATCAATACAAACGGTTGCGCTTATTCAAGCGTAAAGGCATTTACATAGCAATGAGACGCTATTAGACGGCTGGGTGTTACAGACCCGGCGCTGGGGTATTACAGACCGGCGCTGGCTCCCTTTACCGTCCCGATATTACGATTCCAATGGCATTTCGGAGGTGTGAAACCGTTAAATCGCACTTTTAAATCCATCCACGCCAAATATCGACGTCCCTTTACGTTTTATTACCGGGGAAACATTTGAAAGAGCTTAAATTTCTATTTTTAAAGGACATTAGCATAGTTACTCTGATTATATAGTAGCTATTCTGTGGTAGTAGAGCTAGTTGTGAAAACGCTGGTCAGAGAAAACGCCGCCGCAATGTCGATTCGCTCTGTACCCGTCTAAAGGTTTTAGTCGTCAGTTAAAATTAACACATAATTATAACTCCACGGTTAAGGGGTCGAACTCGTATCCAGGAGGTTAAGAGTTTAATCCCGTTTAATTAAAAATAAGCTGAATCTAATCTTCGCAATCAATTGTATGTCCAATAACAAAAGTTGGCCAAAAAAGAATAGAATATTATTTAGAAAAATCACATCCAATCCCTAAGAGAAATATTTATCGGAAATATATATCTAGTTAATTTGACATATCGAATATTGGTCGACGGGGACGCAATATCTGGAGACGTCATATATACGGCGTACGGCATACGGCGTACGGCTGACAAATCTGTATTTAACAAGCAAAACGCCGCCAATGAGGGATTCATCAATAACGCGGCCGTATCTGATCGCGTAAACAGCTCCTGTGCCCGTCATTCTAACTCACAATGTTTTTCCTTATCAACATTGACTTACCCCATATTTTCCCCCCGTCGAAGACAGATTTTGTGATGAGTAGGGTGGCCACGGGCCTCTTCGGAACCGTACCGAAACTTTCTGATATATCGCATGATTTTTCTCGCAAGAAAATGTTGAGATAAATGTTTAAACAGTATAGAAAAGATAAAATGTGTAAATTATTATCTTTACTTTTGCTAAAAAGATTTTTATGTATCACATATTTTTCTCGCATGATAATGTTAAGATCGATGTGTGGTACGGGACGCTTTGAACTTAGTTTTTAATTTTATTAGAATGCATGTTCACCATTAATATACAAACGCCTCAAAAGCACCGTCTGTTTATCAAATAGCGACGACCTCCGTGGCGCAGTGTTATGCGCAGTGGATTTATAAGACGGAGGTCCTGGGTTCGATTCCCGGCGGGGCAGATAGAGATTTTTCTTAATTTGTCTTGGTTTGGCTGGTGGGAGGCTTTCGCCGTGGCTAGTTACCACCCTACCGACAAAGACGTACCGCCAAGCGATTTAGCGATTTAGCGTCGTGTAGAAACCGAAAGGGGTGTGGATTTTCGTCCCACTCCTAACAATTTAGCCCGCTTCCATCTTAGACTGCATCAAAAAAATTAACGTGAATTTATATCCAACTATTGATATCTAAGTCATTTTAAAGATGTTGCAGTTATAAATTTTTTTTACATCTTACCAGAAAAATCTTTGATATTATGTTTTAATCTTGAACCTCATCTTTCTAAGCATTTCAAATGAAGTATGAAAGGAGTTTGTGGAGTAATTACAACTTGTGGACAGTCCTTGAATGCCAGTATTCATGGTGCGCACCCCATGGATGACTTGTAATCATATTATGATCGATGTCTCCCGGCTTCAGTCGACACGAGACATATTTATCTCCTCTAGAAAACAATTTTTTCCAACCCTACCCCCCGGGCGACGAGGGAAGGGCGGGAAGAATAACATTAATCAAAATTTATATATGGACTAGTGACATGATCGCAGCTGATTTTGTTATTTACTAGTTTTTGTCGATAACATTTTTTGGGCAAAGCTGATCGTATATTAGTGTTTAGTAGAGCAGAGTAATGCGTTAAAGGAGGGTCCGACGAGTATTTTTTTTTTATAAATATGTGAACGATAAATATCCTAAATCCTTACTAATATAATAGCGAAAGTTTGTAATATGTATGTATGGATCAAGGTTTGTTACTCTATAACGCAAAAACTACTGAATAGATATTGATGAAACTTCACAATAATATAGCTTACATATCGGAATATCAGATAAATTACATTATTTCCCAAAATTTTTAAGAGAACGAGAACTACGCGGGTGAAACCGGGTTCTCAAGTAATAAATTTTATTTATTTTATTACTAGAGGACCCCCCGGATAAAAATATCTTTATGTCAACTAAATTAATTCTAAACATCATATAGTATCAGTGTTACTGTTTTAAGAAGTTTTTAATTAAAACATACAAAAGTGAGTTCCTTTGTGTTGTGGAGCAAAGTTGAAAATGTCAGTACAATTGTATTCAAATGAAGCCAAAGTTTCTAAAAGCACTTAAATGTGTTATGCTCCTAGTGGTTGCCGACCATTTCAACTTAAATTTATTTAGATTATGTTTATGAAAGTATCTCTATTATTTAACATATTGTACTACTTTATTGTATTCATCTGTTAAATTTAATAGGTATAAATGAAGATAACTACTGGTGATTTAAAGTGAGAAAGAGAAAGTTGGTTTTGGCATGTAGAGAGAATTTTTTTTTTATCGACTACAAGTTGGCCCTTGACTGCTATTACATCTGATGTTAAGTGATGATGCAGTCTAAGATGGAAGCGGGCTAACTTGTTAGCAGTAGGACGAAAATCCACACCCCTTTTGGTTTCTACACGACATTGTACCGGAACGCTAAATCGCTTGGTGATATGTCTTTGTCGGTAGGGTGGTAACTAGCCACGGCGAAAGCCTCCCACCAGCCAGACCAAGACAAATTAAGAAAAATCTCAATCTGCCCCGCTGGGAATCAAACCCAGGACCCCCATCTTATAAATCCACCGCGCATACCACTGCGCCACGGAGGTCGTCAAATGGAAATGGATGAAAGAAGATTAACGAAAGACATTTATGAGGCGAAGGTGAATAGAAATGTTGGAATCGAAATGCCTAGGCGAATGTTCCTGGACCAAATTCAGTATTTTTTAAATAATGGCCAGATCAAGAGTACACCTTAACCGACGACCTTGTATGAAAGAATTAATGAGAGCGGAAGAAGCTAAGGAAGTACGCAAGGACAGTAGGAAACGGAAAGATGTAATCTCTGCCTACCCCTATGGGAATGAGGCGTGATGCTCTGTATTTTACATATATGTAAAGTATATAGGATATATTTAGGATATATATAAAATATATATAGGATATATCCTATAGTATAAAGTATTTTATCGCATTTAAAACGGTTTTCATGACAAACTAGAGTTATTTATTTAGATTTTGTTGGTTCTCACTTTGTTAGATCATGAAAAGACATCATGTGGTTCTGGGTTTGAATCCTGGGCTGGGTTTGTGGGATTATTCTGAGGATTTTTTCCTCTTACAAATTTCTAGTATATTTTAAGTCAGGAAGTTGTTAGTGTTACACTCCCATTCCTCGGAGAACACGTTAAGTCGTCGGTCCCATAGTGATCTTAGCCAACCCGCATTGCAACTTGGTGTATCATCGCTCGCTTGGTGTATCCCCTATAGGAGGGAGAGGCCTGGCTCTGTAGTAGACCGTTTTAGGTTGAAAATGAAGTTAACCATTGACCGTTTTTAATCTAAGATGGAAGGGCTAATTTGTTAGGTCTAGTATAAAATCTACACGACATCTTCTTTGCTTTTGTAGTCTTCAAGCCTTCTTTTCGGCAGACGTTGACCAAGTTAAAACCGGTTAAGATTAACCTAGGTCCTCCGTCTTATAAACCTACTGCGCATACCACTGCGCCACGGAGGCCGTCAAATGATAACAGGAAGTTCACATGGACATAACCGAGGGTCATAATAGTTTTTATCTGTATAGACTATAGAACACTGAGTGTAACAACAAACATCCGGTCGAGGGAGGCATTAGTTGCGGACGATACAGCACTTTATATTTATAAGGCTTTCCGGCGCACTAGTCTATTCCGTACACTACTGCGGTCTAAAATAGAGCAGATAAACTACATGAATACCTTTATGATATAGCTAGCAGCCACTCTTGGTTTGGCCTCCGAGAATTTGTGCTTATATTATATGAATGGGCATTAAATAGATCCTACAGATATCCTCATTAGTATTATAAATGCGATAGTTTTATGTATGGATGGATGTTTGTATGTAGGTACTCTTTCACGCAATAACTACTAAGTGGATTATGATGAATCTTCACAAAAATATAGCTCATATATAAGAATAACATAAGGCTATTTTATCCTCAAATTCCCACTGGGAATGAGAACTACGCGGATGAAACGCGGGCGTCCTCTAGTTGTTCATAATTTGTCAAGCGTGAAACTAAATAGGTAAATGAACAATACCAAAAACACACATAATATACACACCTACCCTGTGACACTATCACAACTTAAGAGTCAATTGAAAAATTTAAAAACACCTGACATAATTGTAGCTCGCCCCTTTTTTCATCGGGGCCATCTTGGATTTCAAATTTTTTATAATATTCTACTAGCCAAGCTCTTTTATTTGATACCCATATTGAAGAAGTTCAGAAAAATATTTATATATGTATTATCCGCAATTTTGTGGTAGCGAACATATTAGACCTATATTTTTTATTTTAAAAAAACATTGAAATCAGTTCATTTCTTTGAGCGCTACGATTCCATCGCGACATACACACACGCGCCATTTCATAACACCTCTCCTCCTCCTCCCTCCTCCTCAAAGACAATTTTATAACACCTCTTGTATTGCGTCAGGGGTTGAAATAAATTTAGCCACCTAAGTACGAATACCTATAACGTAACGTACCGCCAAACGATTTAGCGTTTCAGTACGGTGTCACGCAGAAACCGAAAGGGGTGTGTGGATTTTCACCCTACTCCTAACAAGTTAGTCCGCTTCCATCTTAGACTGCATTATTTATCATCAGGCGTGATTGCAGTCTAGGACTAATTTGTAATGAATAAAAAATTACAATAATAAAATGAACTAGGCTGCATGCTAATTATTCAGAATTTTAGCTATAGTATGTACTATAGCTAAAATTCAGAATAATTAGCAGGTCCGGGTTTATCATAGGTACGGATAGCAACATCGTCTGTTAGTAACATTTTAATCACTATTAATGGAATATTCCCTTCAATCAATACTCGATCGTTGTTAGATACACATTTTATCGAACAACACCTAGGCAAGATTACTATCGAACCTATACCATTGATTCACAGGATGGATTGGCTTCATTGTGAATCAATGAGATAAGATCGATATTACCCAAATCCATCCTTTCTACCAATGGAATCGATCGACCATCGATCAATCGGTAACTTTACGATAAACCTTGAATGTATCATACTTGCTCGAGGCGCCGGCGGCTGACTTTAATTAAAATAATAATATTTATTCATTGATTCAACTTAATTTGAATATATAAATAATTAACTAGCGATCTTTCTGAGATCTAGATCTGAGAAAAAGTTAGATTAGGCCTTGAATTTATCCTTCTTCTCAAAGCTCCTTGACAGGTTACTATAGATACGTGTAGTGAGCAGATATCATCACTATCTACACAGCCACGAGTATATAATATACTGCTATATAAACGGCTGCATCTGTCTGTTTATCTGTCTGTCCGCGATATACTTAAAAATAGACGGATTTTCATGCGGTTTTCACCAATAGTAGAGGAAGGTTTTAGTATACAATTTGTTATAGGTCAAGAGTGCTATAAACCGACGAACATGTATGAAAGGAATAATTACATTAGAAAAGCTAAGGAAGAAGGTATGCAAGGACAGTGGCAAATGAAAGGATGTAGTCTCTGCCTAGCCCTATGGGAATGAGCTAAATGCATACCATCGGGGGGACCTGAAATTAATTTTGACTAACCTACTTCAGTAACAATATTTCGCCTCTTATATAAAAATATCATAACGTTTAAAGTAAGTACGTATCATGTGCCTAAAATATTCCTATCGTATTGACAACAAGAGAGGACGTTCTACATTACAGTAACTACCTCAATTGGGTAAAGCATGAGCGGTGGCTCAATTTATATATGGGGGAATCAACACCACGGAATACTAGTAAGATTATGTGTGAGAAGGATGTACTACCATCATACTTATGTTATTAACTGCCGTAGAGTATTATCTTGTTCTGATTATAAATTACATGCACGTGAAACTAACACAAATATGCCTCACTAGAGGACGCCCGCAGTTTCACCCGCGTACTTCTTGTTCCCATGAGATTTTCAGAATAAAATTTTACCAACTTGTTGAGCTTACAGTGCCGTGGGAAACTAACATCCCTAAAGACTATGTTTTCAAAGTGAGTAAATATTATGACCTTACTAATGAACTAACTAAAAATGGCTATGTGGTTAGTTTATATGCGGTAGAAGTGGGTGCAAGGGATATACCAGCGAAGTCTCTCTACAACCTGCTAAAAGACTGTGGCCTTACTAGAAGTGCAGTAAGCTCCATATTGGAACGAGTGTCCAAAGCTGCTCTAGTAGGGTACTTCTGAATTTGGCTGGGCAGGGAGAACAACAAAGGAGGTGAGTGTTGACGCGTGTCACTAAGGGTATCCTTAAACCTACACCCGCTAAGTTTTGAGCTTTGTTTAAATATCTACCAAACATTATGTACCTCTGCTAAAATTATAAATGCTGACAGACCGCTACGGGCATTCGCTAGAAGCTTATGTCTTAGTTACCTACTTAAATCGCGTAGTGACCAATCTTAATAAACATCCCCACCACAATAATGTGTTAGAGCTTGACTAGATACCTGACTAGTGGAAGTTTAATTAGTATCGTTGCGATATTCTGACACAATGATCGTCGAAATCATAGTGTTCCTGCTGACCGCTCTACTAGTGTATTTTCTGTACCTGTACAAATGGGTACATCACTATTTCGACAAAAGGGGCGTGAAATATTTGCCCGGGGTGCCGATTTTTGGAAATATATTGAGTTCTACGTTACAGATTAGTCACATGATTGATGATTTTGATAAGGTTTATCGCGCATTTCCAGATGAAAGGTAAGATCATTTAAATTTATAAAAAAATGACTAGGAACCACCTATGTCTTTATACTTGTCCTTATCGTATTGGTCTCGCGGCTAAGAAAATTATTTATGTCAACAAATATCCCGAAAAAATTTGAAACAATTACGCTTTATACTTGGACCGTTATGGGCCTTGACCTTAGTTAACTCCCAAAACCACTATGAGTTGAACTACATAGTAATCTACTTTACTAATATAATAGGACCTTGGGCTGATACATTTTCAACTTTAATAAAGTAACGAAGGTCTGACTATTAGACCATCGGTAGAGATGACGACATTGACTATGGTAAAGCTTTCAACAAAATTTAACCTATATGCGAATTACAAAAAGCAACGTCTGCCTAATACTAATAATAATAAAAAAATGTCACCTGCCACCAGTCTGACATAACATAAAAATCAACAAAATAATTTAAAAATATGTAAATAATTCAAAACAATACTAAAATAATACCTAAAAATAATTGAAAATGTACACAAAATTATATAAAAATGAGACGTGGTGGCGGCCGAACCAAATGCGCACAAACAAGAACTAGAACATCGTCGTCGTCGTCGCCGCCGTCGGATGAATATGGAACTCCGCCAACATCAGCGAGGGATGTGACGCCCTCTCCAGCTCGAAGGTCACATCGGGGCGTCACTACACGGCGCAAACCAACGACGACGGACGACGGACCACCAGCCAGCTTGGGGCAACAGGGGCCGATGGCCCCCGCGAATGCTCCCGCTGCCGGTGGTATAGTGCGCCGCATGAGATGGTCTCAGAATATGAATGAGAGTGTCATGCGTGCGTACTACGGGGCGACAGAAGGGGGAACTAACCTCACTGCGTACCGTGCAAGAATGCTGTCTCTGTTTCAGGCGCTTGAACCAACAGTGACCGTGACTGCACAACGATTGGCGGATCAAGTACGGGTCATCCAGCGACGTCATCTGCTGGATGAGGGTCTACTTGAACGGCTGCGTTCAACTCTACCACAGGTTAATACCACTTGTAACTTACCTCAGCATGCAATACCAAGTGAGAACCGAGCATTGCAAATTAACATCCAAGAGGAGTTACAGAGTGGTATCGATCTGACAGTAAGTAACCAGGATGATGAGCAACTGAGGAGAACTTTGGAGGATGCGATTCTGATGTACAGGTATATGCCTCTTAATTTAAGACCACGTTTGCCTCGGTTGCCTATACATAGACGAAATATGGCATTAGTGGGGGTTCTAGACCGGATATTAGGTAATTACCTTTTAACATCTGAGGACCTAAGTGATACGCATTCGATCCTATACTGTGGAGCCGTTGCGGCGTGTCGAATCGCGGGAGTTAGATTCCCTGAACCACGCACGGCCCCGCAGAGGACGGGTCAAGCTCCAGCTTGGCAGACCAGAATCGAAAGGCGTATCACACTGGCTAGAACTCTCATTGCTAAGCTAATCTGCTTTAAGGAGGGCAATAACCGCCCTAGGGTCATGCGATTCGTGAACCAGGCTTTTGCTGGGACAGATACTCGTCCGTCCCAGTACTTGGACTGTGTCACGGAACGCATCGACTTCTTGAAGCAGAAAGTCTATGCATGGGCAAAACGTATCAGGCGTTATAAAGAGCGCAATGACCGATACTATCAGAATCGGATCTTTCAAAGTGACCAACGGAAAGTATATAGGAACTGGGAGCAATCTAGTGTTTGTGTGACTAATGGAGAGTTTCCAACTTCTGATGCTATGTCAGATTTCTGGCGTAGCATCTGGTCGGCCCCCATTGATCACACAACCGGCGTTTGGATGAATATTGTCAAGGAGAAATGCGCGATGGTAGAACAAATGGTTCCAATAACCATAACTGCGGAAGACGTAGGTTGTGCAATTCGGCCGGCTTCCAACTGGAAATGTCCTGGTCCGGATGGATTGCACAACTTCTGGTTGAAATGGTAGTGCGCATTCTATCTTGGCAATACAATTCCAAAGCGCCGTTGACATTGGATCGCTACCGACATTCTTAACAACTGGTGTCTCGTTCCTATTATACAAATCCGGAAGTACCACGGATCCCAAAAACTACCGACCGATTACATGCTTACCTACCATCTATAAGCTCCTTACATCCATTCTGACATCAAAAATAACAATGCATATTAATGCAAATAATATTTTGGCCCCAACACAGAATGGATGCAAGGCCCGGTCTCGTGGTACGAAGGAACTGCTCCTCATTGACACTGCTATTTGCCAGCAGGTTCGGCGAAACAGAAAAAATCTCACAGCTGCTTGGATTGACTATAAGAAGGCCTATGATTCAGTGCCTCATTCATGGCTCATGGAGGTCATGCGGTTGTACAAGGTCGATGCAACCCTATGTTCTTTTCTCGAGTCGTGCATGAGTCAGTGGATGACAGTCCTTAATCATCCAGGCATCTCTGAGAGTTCTGAATTGACAGAACCGATAGGGATCAGGCGGGGTATTTTCCAGGGCGATAGTTTGAGCCCTTTATGGTTTTGCCTAGCTCTTAATCCTCTCAGTACTTTGCTGATGGATTCAGAGCTAGGCTTTCGCCTTCGCAGGGGTGGTGAACTCATATCTCACTTGCTTTATATGGATGACCTCAAACTGTATGCATCAAAGCGTTCAGACCTTGTGTCATTGTTGAAGATCACTCAAACCTTTAGCAATGACATAAGGATGGAATTTGGTGTAGACAAGTGTGCGGTAATCAATATCGAGCGAGGTAGAGTTGTGAGCTCTGAGAATATAGTACTTTCAGAAACTATTATTCTCAAATCACTTTGCGAAGGGGAGACCTATAAATATCTTGGAATGTCAGAAGCACTCGGTATTGAGGTAGGGAATATGAAACAACTAGTGCAGGAACGGTTCTTTGGCCGCCTGAAAAAAGTCCTAAAAAGTCTTTTATCAGGTGGTAATAAGGTGCGTGCCTACAATAGCTGGGTCATGCCCTTACTCATATACTCTTTTGGCATTCTAAAGTGGACTCAAACTGAACTGGACTCCCTGGACTGTAAAGTCCGCAAACTGCTGACGTCATATCGGATGCACCATCCACGTTCATCTGTAATGAGATTGTACCTCCCACGCAAGTGTGGGGGACGTGGTTTCTTGAATGCCAAGAACCTCCATAATCGTGAGGTGTGCAATCTCAGAGATTATTTTCTCAAGATAAATGTGGGTATGCATAAGGATGTCGTTGCAGTGGACAAGGGTTTTACCCCACTATCCCTTGGCAAAGAGAACTGGCGTAAGCCTAAAGTAATTAGTAACTCAGATCGTGTGGCGATATGGAAGAGTAAGGAGTTGCATGGACGTTTCTACAAGGCCCTCACGGGACCGGATGTAGATCAAATAACATCTGTATCTTGGTTACAATTCGGTGACCTCTTCGGGGAAACCGAGGGTTTTGTCTGTGCAATTATGGACGAGGTTATCAAGACGAGAAACTACCGGAAACATATTATGAAAGATGGCACTCTAGACATATGTCGAGCGTGTCATCAACCTGGGGAATCCCTCAGACATATAGTTTCCGGGTGTTCTCATCTTGCTAATGGCGAATACTTGCACAGACATAATCAAGTAGCCAAGATAATCCACCAACAACTTGCTCTTCAGTATGGCCTTGTCGATTCTGAGGTGCCTTACTATAGGTACGACCCAGCGTCAGTTCTTGAAAATAGCAGTGCGTTGCTCTACTGGGATCGAACAATTATCACTGATAGGTATATTGTAGCCAATAGACCTGATATAGTGATAATTGATCGATTAACGCGCCGTGCAATGATTGTTGATATTACTGTTCCACATGATGATAATCTGGTGAAAGCTGAAAAGGAAAAAGTATCAAAATACTTGGACCTTGCTCATGAGATTACCGCCATGTGGAATATTGATTCAACAATGATTGTTCCTATAGTCGTTTCAGTCAACGGTCTTATAGCGAAAAGCTTTGACCAACATCTTAAAAAGCTTTCGCTTAGTTGTTGGATCAAGGGTCGGATACAGAAGGCAGTAATTCTTGAAACGGCGCGTATTGTGAGGAGGTTCCTCACTCTGGAGCCCTGACCACCGGTTGCTTGGACCCCCGGGCCCCGCAGCAGGCGGAATGATTTTTTTATAAATTTTTAATAGTGTTTTTATAATTGTTTTATATAGCATTGTTGAAAATTTAAAAAGAAATGTAAATAAATGAATGATAGATTAAAAATTAGATAGATATATTTGTTTTTAAAAAAATTTATTACTTTAATTTGTTGAACAAAGAAACGGAATAAGCAATAAATCATAAACCAATTGAATACTATATATATATAATAAAAAAGCAAAAAAACTTTTTTAAATAATTAATAGCTTCTTTTAAAACTTTTTTAAAAGAAGCTATTATTTAAATGCTCTAAAAAGAAGAAAATAAACTCTTTTATTTGTTAGACACTATCCTAGCTTCTTTGGATCGTAAATACTTGAGCACTTTTCTTCGTTTACCCGCTAAACCAGAAATAATATATTGCTTTACTTGCAATACACATACTCTAGTCAGCAAGTTCAAAAATGTGAAAAATAGAGATAAAGGTCCTAAAAATATGAACGATGGCTCATTCGATTCGCAATCACCTCTAAAAAGTGTTTTTGAAGGATTTTGGTGCAGGTTAAAAATTGCAATTAAGATGAAAAAAAATTATATTTCGTTTTTTGTTAATAACTTAAAAAATAACAATAATTAAACCCTCTAACAGAATTAGCGATACACAAAAAAGGGAAATATATTATTTACATTGTGTTGCGCAGATTTGTGGGTTACATAGAAGGGACGGCCCCAGTCCTCATAATCCGAGACCCGGAGCTGATGAAAGCTATCACCGTCAAGGACTTTGATCACTTCGTGAATCATAAGGAGGTGATCTCTGAGGAGATCGAGCCACTGTTTGGCTGCAGCCTGGTTATGATGAAAGGTATGATGTTATGTACTCCATCTTCACTTACTTTATTACCTTTACCTGAATAAGGATCTGATTATAATATTCGTTCTTGAATGATGTTGACTGACTTTCTTCTAACAACTCATATTAAGATCAATTGTTGACATTGCTTAATCTGCATAGTTATGATTAATTGAAAAGAAGAACATTCAGACTCCAGGCAATATCCTTCTCATCTCTGCGCCTTCGTGAGTTTCTTCCTTACTCTTTTGTTAAATAAAACTGAAAGTGGCAATTTGCTTATTTGTTTGAATATTACCGTCATTATAAAACGAAGTCTAACAGTTGATTGTTGTGAATTTCAGGCGAGAGATGGCACGACATGCGCACGACGCTAAGCCCCGCCTTCACCGGCTCCAAGATGAGAAAGATGCTGCCCTTCATGACGGAGATCAGTAGCAACATCATCACGCATTTGAAAGGTATCCATTACAAGTGATTGTGGTAACTCTCAGGCGAGAGATGGCACGACATGCGCACGACGCTGAGCCCTGTCTTCACCGGTTCCAAGATGGGGAAGATACTGCCCTTCATGACGGCGATCAGCAGCAACATCATCACGCATTTGAAAGGTATCCATTACAAGTGATTGTGGTAACTCTCAGGCGAGAAATGGCATGACATGCGCACGCCGCTGAGCCCCGCCTTCACCGGTTCCAAGGTGAGGAAGATGCTGCCCTTCATGACGGAGATCAGCAGTAACATCACCACGCATTTGAAAGGTATCCATTACAAGTGATTGTGGTAACTGTCAGGCGAGAGATGGCACCACATACGCACGACGCTGAGCCCCGCCTTCACCGGCTCCAAGATGAGGAAGATGCTGAATCTTCATCATAAAGATGATGAAGATTAGCAGCAACGTGTCTATTACACCTTTTTAGACTTATTGCCTCACGAGTACCTTGGTAAGTTGATTGTTACCGCAAGGCATACTGCGAATAATGAATTCCAAGTTAAGTAAACAAAAAAATATTAGGATCTCTCTTACAAGAAAAATGTAACATTTTCTTTGTAATGTAAACATACGAAATCAAAACAAATGTTATTGTCATCTGTGTAGTTGGCTTGGTTTTATATGAGGGCCTCTAAATAGGACGCTACAAAAGATCTCGAAAAACACGTGTCAATTATATAAACATACAGGCCGACTCAATTGAGCCCGCACGCAAGGTCAGACTCCACTGACATCACCGGCCAATCTAGATATTTTGGTGTTGAATCATTGTATACCTATAAATGTTAATTTTAATACACGTAATATATCTATTTATTAGACTTGACTCGATGGTCTCGTTGATCTAGTGTACTATGTCATGGGAAAAGAACTAAAATTAAAAAAGAAGAAATTTAAAATATTCGTCCGGTTTTTTTTCATTAAAACTTTTTGAATTAACAATTTCTAACCTAATCAATTATTTATGCAATATATTGCATGTTGCTATTGGTTCTTAAGCAAACCTTTATAAAATTTTGTTATTCTTGATTTTGGAAGTACGTAGTAAACTGTTTGTATCTTTGATGACCCACAAAATGTGTCCCTAGTGTAATACCTACTTAAAGTGAATAATTGAACTTTATTTAAATATATAATAATAGTAATTGTGAAACAGTATAAATTACAAATGCTACGCTCTGAAGGTCGTGTGAACGACGACATCGACGTGGAAGACCTAATACGTCGCTACACGAGTGACGTCATCGCGTCAGCTGCATTCGGCATCCAGGTAGACTCGGTCAAGGACAAGGACAACCAGTTCTACAAGACAGGCCAGCGCCTGTTCCAATTCAGCCCCTGGCAGAAGTTCATGTTCTTCGTCATTGCTGTCTTCCCTAACCTCTCTAAAGTGAGTAAGAGTTTAAAGAGATTTTTGTCTGATTACATCATCAGACAAAAATCCCTTTGGAATGAAAACAATATCAATCTCAAAAGTGCAATGAATTCAAAAACGTTTTGAAAGATATCTTCCACTTATCCAAGGATTTGAAATCTCTTATAAAAATGACCCCAACAAAATGACCCCAACAAAATATAGTTAATTTAATCAATATTAAATTAACTATATTTACATTATCATAGTTAACTGTATCATCATTATCAGCCGATTGACGTCCCCTAATGGGTATAGGCCTTTTTTGGGGACTTCCAAACACAAGGGTCCTGAGCTCACTCACTATAGTCATCATTATGAAAATGAAAGGACAAAGCTTTTCTCATTCTAGGAAAGAGATTTAGGAGCTTAGACTCCGAACAACAAACATTGTAAATGAAATTAACAGGTTTTGTTTATTTTGCAGAAAATCGGTGTTAAGATTTTCCCTGCTAAGACCACCGACTTCTTCAAAAACCTCGTATTGAGCACTATGGAACAACGTGAGAAAAACAACATAGAAAGGCCAGATATGATACAACTGCTGATGGAAGCTTCCAAAGGTAATAGTCGGTACTACAAGACACCAGAAGAAAAAAACCATTTCAAAGTGAGTCTAACCTACGAAAAATCAGGTCTCATTTTGTGGATTTTAGGTAACGTCCTGAAAATAAAAAGCTTCGATGGCACCGCCTTTATAGATATGCTTAAGAAAACTTTTTTTTATCGACTACAACGTGACCCTTGACTACTATCACACCTGATATTAAGTGATGATGCAATCTAAGATGGAAGGGGGCTAACTTGTTAGGAGTTGGATGAAATCGACACCCCTACCTGTTTCTACACGACATCGTTCCGGAACGCTAAATCACGTTGACGGTACGTCTTTGTCGGTGAGAACTAGCCACGGCGAAAGCCTCCCACCAGCCAGACCAAGACAAGTTAAGAAAAATCTCAATCTTACCCAACGGGAATCGAACCCAGGACCTCCGTTTTATAAATCCACCGCGCATACCACTGCGCCACAGAGATTGTTAACTAAAGTAAAACTAAATGATGCAGTTTTTTTATAAATGTCAATTTGCCATTTGCTTGTAATTATGAACTTTGCGAGAAACAGATGTACTCTTGTTGTTGACACCACAAATTTTATTATCATCTTAGACTAGAACTTAAATTATCTTAGCAAAAAGAGGAGATAACTTTTAACCGTCTTAGGGCTTAAAATACTCTACAATACCAAACAATCTAACCAATAAATTCGTGAATAGTTATTGTAAAAGTTGTATCCTAATTCCAGGTACCCTAAAGGCGGAGAATGATGTCAGCGATAATTATTCGCCCACTGACAACTCCTTCAAACCGACTACTGTTGATAGACGTGAGTTTTTCATTTGTGTTGTTTCGTGATCAGAATATCAGGGGTTAAAGTATGTAATTGCCGATTTGTACTTATAAATAAAAATTCGTTTTTTTTAATTTAACATATTTATTTAATCAAAATAATTACCATTATTATCTATAGTCTATACATTGCTGCCATCTAATAGGAAGCTCCTTTATGCCTTTGCGATAGAAGTCTAGTGATCTAGATGCGATAAACTGTGTGAAAGCATTTTGCACTGCCTCCTGAGAAGAAAACTATTTATCACGTAGAAAATTGTCCAA
The DNA here is from genome assembly GCA_034621355.1 of Mycalesis mineus. Classification (NCBI taxonomy): domain Eukaryota; kingdom Metazoa; phylum Arthropoda; class Insecta; order Lepidoptera; family Nymphalidae; genus Mycalesis; species Mycalesis mineus. Next base: position 17,430,819 of record CM067891.1, on the reverse strand, counting down.
ATCAAGAAAAAAATGGTAGTCCGTTGGAGCAAGGTCTGGCGAATATACACAAATGCTTTCTAATTGCAGTTCCTGTAGAGTTAAAACGGTTTCTCGTGCTGTATAAGGTCTCGCGTTATCATGGAGCAATAATGGTGAAGGTCGATTCATAAGTCGGAGCTGTTTCACTGCTAGTTTCGCTAGTTCGTAGTTGTTCGGAGTTCGGCGCAGTAGACATCTGCCGTTATTGCTTGACCAGATCGGAGAAAGCTATAGTGAATAACACCACACTGAGACCACCAAACACCTTTTTATTGCTAAGCTTTGCTTTAGGACACTGTTGCTGCTTTTGACCTGGGGTCAGCCATTGCATTTTCCGCTTACGACTATCGTAAAGAATCCATATTTCATCACATGTCACAATTCTATCCAATATTCCTTCATTTCTGTATCGATTCAACAAGGCAACGCAAGTTTCAACACGCGTTTCTTTCTGCAGATCAGTCAAATTATGAGGCACACATTTTTCATATTTTTTTTGTTTTATTGATTTGATGCAAATGATTCAATATTGTTGGTAAAGTAACGTTAAACCATGCCGCTAATTCCTGGGTAGTTTGCCTCGGATCGGCTTCCACCATCTCTTTCAAATCATTGTTATTCACCTATGTGGGCGGTCTTCCACGTGGTTCGTTCTTCAAATTGAAGTTTCCATCACGAAAGCGTTTAAACCAAAATCGCACAGTGCGTTCATTAGCAGTCCCATCTCCAAACGCAACATTAAAATTGCGAGCTGTTTCTGCCGCGTTTGTTCCGCATCGGAACTCGTATTCAAAAATCACACGAATTTTTGAAGTATTCATCTTTATTGTCTAAGCTGAATAAAAAAAACAACTGAAAGTTGATAATCGAATGTTGCACATTTTTTAAAAGAAGGACTACACAGCTACCGTATGAATAAAGTTTCACTTTAAAATCTTAAACCATGAAGGTTCTATGTCAATTCGAAGTACATATTACAATTAAACGGCAATTTCATTCTTTGACCACTATTATTATAGTTACTGGTGCTGTATGTATCTACATCAAATAATTCTATTATTGCTGTATTTTGTAATATTATACTCGAAATTATCTATTAAACCTTATCGGTATCAGCCAGTGACCCAATGTTCCACTGCTGAACCTAACCCCTTATAGAAACTAGTTTGTTTGAATTGACAGGATTAGTAAATTCAAAGTGTTAATTTTATAATGATCATGATCAGATGTTTTTGACTAAGATAGAGTCTGATAGCTTAACATGGTCTCCAAGTAGCGCTATAACATTGCCAACTTACCAAGTACGAGGTAACTACTGCTAAGAATTTCTTGTACAAATAAATGGAAACTACAATGTTATAACATAGTGACTCAGGACTCAGACAAACAAAATCATAATCCAGAGCCACATAGACTAACCACCTGACTGTCTGATTTGTAATATCCATACTTAGAGTGGACCCAAACTGAGCTGGCAGCCCAAGTGTTCGTCTTCTTCCTCGCCGGCTACGAAAGTGCTGCTACCGCCCTGGTGATGTGCGTCCACGAGCTGGCCCTCAACACTGGCGTGCAGGAGAAATTGTACCAGGAGATCAGACAGTTCAAAGATACGCGAGGGACTTTGACATACGACAACATTGCAACGTTGAAATATTTGGATTGTGTGTTGAATGGTAAGAAAATATCTAAGGAAAATATTTATTTCTTCTACAAATAAACTATTTATTATTACGTATACATTTCATGTTTTGCTTGGGCGGTACCTTTTGGTAGAATTAAAATTTATTTAAAGAGTACGAAAACTAACATTGTTATACAATACATTAGACATATATGTTAACCTAGTTCGAATAACATACCTACTGCCTTGTTGTCTAGAAACCCAAAGAAAATGGGCGGCTGCTATTTTCATGGACCGAGTGTGCACTAAAGCCTACGTGCTACCCCCTCCGAGGGAAGGAGGGAAACCAGTACAAGTATGTTCAAATCTTAATTTAAATTACCGTTTATAAGGGATATGACAGTATAATAAAGGTCAGTAGTCCGATTCCTGTGTCGAGTTGTAAAACAATTTTGAGTAAATTCTTAAATCGAGAAATTGATGGAGTTACGTCACAACCACGCATCAACACGTGGTACTTATTTTGTGATATTTATTTAATAGACAATCGAAGCCCCGAGACGCAGTCGGCTTAAAAGTATATTACAAAAGGCCGTTAATTGGTAGGTAATCAGTAATTATTATAAACTTCTATTGAGTAGTAATGATGATGATATTTGTATAGAAAAATCATCTTGCTGTTTATAATTCTCACTAAAATAGTTTAATCTGTTTGAAATTTGTTTTTTCCTACTTTTACTATGTAGGGAATGTCTAACTTTTGAAAACTAATAAAGTTAACTTTATTACTTTCCAAAATGTACAATGAATAGTCCCGTTCCTGATTTCAGTTGAAACCGGGTGACATAGTATACAACCTAGTGAACAACGTCCACATGGACCCGCAGCATCACCCCGACCCGCACAAGTTCGACCCGGAGAGGTTTAGTGACGAAAACAAGCATAATATCAAACCGTTTACTTTTATGCCATTCGGAATGGGTCCCAGGGTCTGTATCGGTAAGAATATTTTTATCTGTGTTTTGTGGTCTGAAGAATTTAGTTTCCGGAATAAAGATATTCGTCAAACAAATTATTTTCAAAGGTGCCAGAATTACTTTTGTGAGCATATAGATACATATGGATCCTCCTCTCCTCTAGTCGATTTCCTCATTGATGAGGGTCGTGACCACTGCATCTTTGGTCATATTGGAAATATGACGCCACTTTGCATATCTTCTGCTACCCGGAAAATATCGTAGACCATGGAATCGAGTGTGGTGCTGATCTGATCACACCAACACATGGTGCTACCTATGGATGTACACATTTAATTCCTCACAGTATTCGGCTGCCGCTTTTAGCTTTAAGCGTTTACTATATTTAAACATACAATGCAGTATTTCAGATATAATATAGTAAAAAATATGAAGATATTTTAAAACAAAACATCTCTTACAGGGTCAAGGTTCGCCCTGATGGAATTAAAAGTACTGATGTACGATCTGGTGCTTAACTTTAAGATTGTCAAATGTGCCAAGACCATGGACCCTATCACGCTGGCCCCCATCCCCTTCAACATCCAACCTTTAAAAGGATCGTGGGTTCGGTTGGAACCTAGGGCTTAAAAACTACCTTGGTGAGAATTTGATTATTTAATTAATATATCAATTTTATTATTATATAAATAAAATTGTATATCTAAGGGTAGTGCAAGCCTTGTGCCTGTATAACAAAGTTTGTTGTGTGCTGTTCATGATTTTGAATAATAATATTTATGGGGGTATTGAAACTATTTATACCGCTACGATGTATGACGTCGGCTGTGGGTCGTTAGTAGATGTCCAACATGAAGATTCTGTAACAAAATTCGATATCTCGTAGTTCGTCTCTATCTGTCTCTGTCTAAAATCATACTATAGATAGGGACGAAATCGAGTCTTGCACTGTCGAGTTTCGTTACAATAACAACACACAGCACTAAAATGACAATTGCTTAAATCCTACGACTACCTTCAACAATTTATTTAAACAACACATTTAAATTTATTTAAACACACATAGTCACAGATTTTGTCATGTGGTTTAAAATACTCATCTAGGATAATAATATGTAAGTTCACTATATTTATTATTTCTAGTATATTTGTGTTTAATTACCTATATTTTCTATATTCCAGGGTCAAAGTAATTTGATGGAGCTGAGCTGATGTTTCTGATAACAGCCTAGCGATAAAATGTAATATTAAATATGCATGATAACTTTATTAATAATACCAAAAGAATATTGGTTGGAAACAGGTTATATAATTTTTTAATAAACATTATTTTTCAAAACATTGGTTATTTTTATTTTCAAAATAAATTCTTCTAACGCAGAATATTTTCGGAACTATACCCTCTTCTCCAGGACATACTTAACAATGCATTTTTGATTTACATATCTTTTTAGTCATTCTCCTCACAACTCAATTATTTTTTACGCTTATGAGGAAAAAAAAATAAACATTAATTTTTTAAACTAGAAATAAACAATTGGCAGTACCTATTTTAAAAGATAAAAATGTTGTCATCGTTACTAATATTATAAAGAGTATCTTTGTTTACATTGAATATGCTCAGAAATTTCAGAACCGATTTAGATTAAATTTGGAATAGAGGTCATTTAGAGACTGGAAAAGGACATAGACTACTATTGAATGCAAAAAAGACTGTAATTGATTGAAACAAGGATGTTGCGGTCTTGAGTCAATAAAACCACAAGTTTCCAGATAAAAAACGGCTTATTTCGGGAGAGTAGCTTGTGACGCTACGGCGGTTGGCTCCGGAGTCGTTTCTTTCAAATATGTGTCAATTGAGTTTGACATTTGCCAAAGGTGTCATCAGCTAGGTTCCATTTTCGCCCTTTGTTTTAAATTAAATAATAATAACAAAATATAAACGCTTGCGTAGCGTACAAAGGAACAAAAGTAAAGCCAGAACTTCGAATCTTATTTTTAAGACTTTTGATTACATATAAATAAATACATAAAGTTTCACCCTAAAGAGGGTAAAAATATGGGATAACTATTAGAATATATGAGCTGGCTATAAGCCACTGCTTTATATTGCTACTGATTCACTTAACAGATACGGCGGTGCAAACATATCACGTGCGAAAGCAAAACACTTAACGCATTAACAGTATAAGAGGACGCTCTCGATTACTGAGCAAATTTACATTAGTACTAACTCCTTCAATTGAATAAAAGATGAGCGGTGGCCCAATTTGTATGCGAAAACAAGCGTACAATTCTTTGAGATTCAATTCTCAACAAATAGTAATGCTTTATTTGAAAAACAAAGAAAGTTTAATTAGATATAATTAATATTTAGAGATAAGTAAATTAAAGTGACGCATTTATTTTTTACTTTTCAGTGCGTTTTGATGTCAGTTTAATTTTTTATTAAAACTTTTTTTTTCATACTTTTTAGTGGTTTATTGACAACGAACACACGTAAAACCTACTCGTTCTAAACTATGACTACCAATATTCGACAAACTACCGACATTAATTTAGTTAATTTATGAAACATTTTGAGTTGAACCAGTATTACTGGCAAGGTGAATACAAAAGAGAGCCAACTTAAAACTTATCACCAAAATGGGTTCAACTCAAAATAATACAAAAATATATACACAAATTGATAAGCTATAAGGAAGCATCTATCGAAATGCATTATTAACACTCAGCCCTTTATTAAAAACCAAGATGCTTAATATTTATAAACTTCATACATCTATACAGAAAACTTCTGCAACGCACAGGGACTCGGCAATCAGTTTTTTGCCTCTCCTGTAAAATGAGCTTTTTTGAGTTAATACCTATTTAGATATAGAGGTGCGATATGTGAAAACTGGGCAGTTCTGGAAATGTTACATACATACGGGTCGAATTGATAACCTTCTTTTTTTGATGTCGGTTAAAAACAGTATGGCGATTTGTCAAAAATTTATCTTCAATTAGGAGATGAACAAACGTCTCGATCATGAATTAGCTGCGAATTAGCAGCTGGTAGAAGATCAGACTGAGTGGAAAAAAATTGTAAAGACTATTAAAAAAAGGACATTGCATTGTGGATACGACCTTCAGCAATGAAGAAACCGAAGAAGAAGAGAAGAAATTGTGTTCCTGTGCATATACAATGCAAGGATAGAATAGATTATACGATTACTTAGTGCAATTAAGGTGGTTCCTTTGTGGAAATAGTTTATTTACAAAAGTAATAAAGTAACATAAGTAACATATTATTAATAAACATATATTATCCTAATTAAAATATGCTCAATTATAATATTAATATTCAACAGTTCATCGCTTGAACCTTCTGCATACAAACTGCGTAGCTATCCGCCGCGTATGATACACCCACACTAGTGTACGTCTGTCGAACATCTGATAGTATCTTTGTAACATCCATACAATATGATCGTTGAAATTATAGTGTTCCTGTTGACCGGTGTAGTGGCTTACTTTCTGTACCTATACAAATGGGTACATCACTATTTCGACAAAAGAGGTGTGAAGTATTTGCCTGGGGTGCCGGCGTTTGGAAACATTTTCAATTCCACGTTCGAAAAGATCCATTTTGTTGAGGATCTGGATAAAATTTATCGAGCGTTTCCGGATGAAAAGTGAGTTTGTTTTCATTTTTTTAACCGACTTCAAAAAAAGGAGATTATCAATTCGACCCGTATGTATGTAATATTTCCAGAACTGCCCAAGTTTCGCATATGTTAGTCTATATCAGCGTCTGAACAAATGTGCAAAATTTCGAAAGTGTATGTATGTATGTATATATTTATGTTTGTGGAGCCATATCTCCGGAACTACAAGTCCGATTTAAGTAATTTTTTTATTGTACTAGGTATTGTTCAACTTAGGGAACACTGCGAGTTTTATCAAAATTGGTTCAGTAATTTTATGTTTTTATATTTGTGTTCGCATATCTCCGAAACTACAGGTTCGATTTAAGTAATTCTAGTTTTATTGTACTAGTTATTTATTATTCAACTTAGGGAATAATGCAAGTTTCATTAAAATCGATTAAGTAGTTTTTGAAATAGGGATGTTTTTATGCATGACCACGCATAACTTTTTACAGAATAGTCCGATTTTGAATATTATTTCAAAATGGTCCCTTAGTCATCATGTTAGGATCTGATGATGAGATCTTCGTTAAATCGAAGGAACTCTTCAAACTTCATAGGCACATTTCCAGCGATGTCGGTAGTTTATAAGTCGTTGGCGAATATTGGCACTCATAGTTTAGAACGAGTAGGTTTTACGTACGTTCGTTGTCGATAAACCACTAAACGGTATGAAAAAAAAATTTAATAAAAAATTAAACCGACTTCAAAACGCACTGAAAAGTAAAAAATAAATGCGTCATTTAGTTACTTTAATTAACTTAACCATATCTATAAATTCGGTGCCATCTGTAAGCTTTCTACTTTAAAGACGATACCTAATTCACACAAAGTGCTTTGCTACTTTGTTAAATAAACTTTCCTTAAACTTGGATGGCACCGAGTTTATACATAATATGTTTAAGTAAATTAAAGTAACTAAATGACGCATTTATTTTTTACTTTTCAGTACGTTTTGAAGGCAGTTTAATTTTTATTAATTTTTTTAGAGTTATATTTTGTCACTGTAAAATGAACTCATGTCATATTACATAAATATATTTATTGTTTGTAGCATTTGTAAGATCGACTTTAACAGAACAGAGAATCTCAAGCGTTAATTTAAAAACAAGCTTAAATATAGCTTTATACAAAAAAATCATATTGGTTCAAAGATTAACACTCTAAGTCAATTTTTCCTTAAAAAATAGGCAAGATAAGTAAATGATAGATTGGGGAAAAAGTTTTTTCGCATTATCTAGATTTTAGCGCAAATCGCTCAGTAAGATATTACCCAAGTACGTAAATTTGTTCTCATTCTTTCTATAGGAATTTCGTTTAACTGAGGGGGCATTCCCCAGACCGTTACCTGCATAGAATATCATTACTTGTGTCTTCTTGGCGTTTTACTTTAGACCGTGATCCTTTGCGAGCTCACAAATGTTCAGCAGTTTTTAGAGCCCCCTGACTGAGGGACTTGTAAGTACCATAGCATAGATGTGGTTATTTGTACATGTGGTACCTACCTATGTGCTATCTTATTTTACCACTCCTTAGAGAGCGCTTCGCCCCATTTTACAATATTCGTTTGATTTCCGTACCAATATCTCCGCATATCTACGACTTTTTTCGGTTCGGTATTCGTTGCAAGTTTTTATCAACAACAGTTCCTAATGAAATTGGCCTAGAGTTTTTGAGACTAGAAATATCGCCAGTTTAATTTTTAGGGACTTAGGTACAGGAATAATCTCGGTTTTCATGAGGTTTTTGCAAGTAACTATAATTTAAATATATTTAAAATACCTAATTTCGCCATGAAATTAACGTAGAACCTTCATCACCTGCTTGCAGGATTTGCTCTAGGCTTAGACCGTCAAAACCTGGGAATTTGCCCCTTTTAATTTTTACAACTACTTTAGCCACATCATTCAGTGTATATCGATAGGATTGGTGGATGGTCATATATTTCGTTCTTAATAGACCGTCATTTGATTATTGCATGTGTAGACGAGCTATCCACTTACTTAGGGTCAAAGACTCTGACTCTGAAAGATCTTTGCGATATCGTCTATACACACACCGTAACGGCCAGAAGTTAGGTCCAAAAAAGGTGTTCAATTTATCAATAGGTATGTCAATCTAAATGATCTATGACATAATTGCATTTCTCCCTGGTCCGTCATATATTCAATAGTATCAGAGACAGTTGTAAGTTTTCTAGCCCTAGAAACAGTGGTCTCCAGAATTCCTCGCAAGTTATTTTTATATTTTCGTTTCAATTCGTTTTAACCAGAATAAATTAATGAACGTTTTTTGAGTTCGGCTTAACAACGTTGTCAGCGGCCAAGGCATTCGCAGCATATTGTGCAAACGGGTGGGTTTCTTGCGCTGCGGCCGAGACGCTTAGCTAAAAATGTCGCGGTAGGTCGGAGGTGCGGTGAGTGCAACGTAGTAGGGGCGATTTCTCGGAGATTTTCAGATGTATTTTCACCCTTCATCATTTTTTAATCTTTGCGAGGTTTTGTCAAAACTGTTCTGTGCGAATATTTATCACTTTACTACGTAGTGTAAAATGCTCTGTCTTCATGGCCACAATATCTTTGGGCAGCCTACATACATCCACGTAATCAAAAGTATCAGGTGGTAAATGGTTTAAGTTGTGAACTACGAAAGTAACTGGGTCGGTTTTCTTCAAGTTCTTGATAACATCTTTGATGTTTTCTTTTTTTTATCCTTCCCTTTCCGTTCATACATCTTGTTTCCGCCGCACATGTCTTGTGAAGGATATGTTTTCCGTACTCAAGATCGATATCACTAAAGTTCGTAGCACATATTTGTGTTATGCTTAGCTCAGCTAGCTCATCTATTTTATATTGGATGAATGTTAGGAACACGTCGAAAATTCTTTGACATTCCGCCATCGCTTCTCCATTAGGCGCACACACGACAAAACTGGTTTTGTGCATTGCGCGTACGCCGCTAGCGCTTGCTGGGCTCGTAGTTGCACATCAATTGTCGCTCCAAGCGTGCAGACTAGACTGAGATCTAATAAAACATTTTAGTACCCACTACATTACCAATCACTGCGACATCCAAACAAAATGATCGTCGAAATCATAGTGTGTCTGTTGACTGCTGCTGTATTTTCTGTACCTGCACAAATTGGTACATCACTATCTTGACAAAAGGGATACGAAATATTTGTCCGGGGTGCCGATTTTTGGAAATGTAATAAGTTCTACGTTACAGAAGAATCACACGTTCTACGATATAGACAAAGTTTATTGCGCATTCCCAGATGAATAGTAAGCATATACAGGATTAATCATTAATTCCAAAATATTATTTAAAAATAATTATAAGCTGTACTTTGTTGCTAATTTATGAATACATTATTACTGTTTCCCAAAAGAAAGAAATTAACTTGATTGGAGATTAAAGCAACTTATAAAAAAAAACAAAAATTCTAGATCTCAGTGTAAACTTATTAAATTGACTTTTAAAAAGATGTTATTAGTCAATTTAACTTTTAAGTAAGAATGAAAGAAATCCTTTCATTAAAATAAAATAAAGTTGTACCTAAACATATAATAAAATAATTTCAAAAGAATTTAAAATCAATTCATTTTCTGTATTTATAATACATGTAGTAGAATTTGTACGATGAGTACTTTATGACAAGTTCAAAAAAACATTTAAGACGAGCCTTGAACTTATACCAAAAAATAAAAGCCCATATTTACACCGTGATATTAACTCGTACCAATTTTACGCAAAGGCTAAATGTAGTTATTATTTTAAACCCTCTCATCGCTCTTTAAATAACATTATCAGTCTTAAACTTATCAGTGTTATAAAAATCATTCACCCTTAAACAGTATTATCAATCTCGTATATTTGGCTAACGAGCACTAGTATCAACGCTACGTTCAGACAAGATGATCGTCGAAATCATAACGTTTCTGTTGACCGCTCTACTCGCGTACTTTCTGTACTTGTACAAAAGGGTACACCACCATTTCGATAAACGAGGTGTGAAATATCACCCCGGGGTGCCAATTTTTGGGAATGTTTTAAAATCAACGTTACAGACGAATCACATGCTTGATGATTTGGATACGATTTATCGCGCATTCCCGGATGAAAAGTAAGAACAGTTTTCAATATTTTATTATTATAAATAATCAAATACTCAGTTCAATTTCATTATTCAACATTAGCCTAATTGTAATACAATGAATATAAGTAATTGGACTTATTTAATATTGTATTTTATCTAAATTTGAATGAACTAAATTCTGACTAACATAAAGGAGATTTGAGCGTTCACCTCGTTTGATGTAACGGTTTGTTGTGGAAGAGCCTCGACTACATCGTTGGTTAGCAGCTTCGTTCACGAGGTCCTGAATTTAAATCCTGGGTCGGGTTTTGGAACTCTAAACTATTCTTTCTTCTAAGAAAATTTCAGTAAATTGTAATCCCGGAGTAACTACACCCGTCCCTCGGAGCGTACATCAATTTGACGATTTCGGTCACTAACATCAACATTTGATAGTAATATCAGCAGTATCTACCGAAATTAAACTTTTACCAACATTCTTGGTTTATTTTAACCTTCTTATCGCTTGTAACTTACACGTCTAAAATGCGCAGCAACTAGTCAATCTAATAAAACATATTGGTACCCCACGACAATATCAATTGCGATCCAATTTAACTACTTTACAACTAGTATCACTGCGACATCCAAACAAGATGTTCGTCGAAATCATAGTGCTCCTGTTGACGGCTCTATTGGCGTACTTTCTGTACCTGCAAAAATCAGCACATCGCTATTTTGAGAAAAGGGGCGTGAAGTATTTGCCCGGGGTGCCGGTTTTTGGAAATGTGTTAAGTTCTACGTTACAAAGGAATCACACGATCGACGATATAGACAATGTTTACCGCGCATTCCCAGATGAAAAGTAAGCATATACAGGATTATTTCATTTATTCCAAAATATTTAATTAATACTACAAAATTCCATTTTTATATACAACGAGCGGAATGTATTTTGGTATACTTTCGGCTTACTTAATGAAACAAATTTAAAGCATACTACTAAAAGCTCGCGTGTAAATGTACTCGCGAAAACCGTATGAAATATTCTGCGAAAATCAGTTCATTGATTTTTAATGTGCTTTATAACAGTTACAGTTACTTAAACATACAATAGTTAGTAGTAGTTTAGTAGTAGTTCTGTACAATATTTATATTAAATAACATTTTTTTTTAATATTTAATGTGCAGCATTTACTTCGTTGCTGTTTCATTACATAACTAGTGGAAGCTCGCGGTTTTACCCGCGTAGATCTCGTTCCCGTGGGATTTTCGAGATAAAATGTGCCCTGTGTGTTATTCTGATATATAAGCTATATTCTTGTGAAGTTTTATCAAAATCCAATCAGTAATTTTCGCGTGAAAGAGTAACAAACATCCTTCCATCCATACGTATAAACTTTTTGATATTAGTGAGGTAGTATTGCCGTAGACTAGACAGTTTAACACTGTTGCCAGACACTGACACACACTGAACTTAATTATGTATACATTTAACTACATATTATGTATTTAAAGTAGTAAAAAAATGATATTATGCTTAAATTATCTACTATTATCTACAAGTAACGTTATGACCTCTGTAATACTCATAACATTGAATTGCAAATTATTGTGAAATTGATAATGTTTTTGTTTTCAAACCTGACTGAATCGTACTATTATTATTTAAATAAATTTCATGATTTCTGAAAACGACTTTTTTTATTGAGAAAGAATACAATAAGGAACTTGTTATCCTAATAACTATACAACACGTGGAATGGTGGCAAGAATACTTACTGGCTGCATTTCCGCGTTGGATAGCCAGGCTAATCCTTTGCGCAAAAAATGAGCCAGCCCTTCGGTCACCAGTTGAGGCAATTAGACGCGGTGAAATGTTACGGAAGAATTTTTTGGCACTGCGACTCCATGGCCCAAGGGTCTCCACGGCAAAAGGTACAAATATGTAACTCTCTGTCAGAGAGGCATACTTGTGCCACTTACCGATTTCAGCCTTTTCTGCTGCGGCTCCCGGTCTTGATTCTGTCTCCCTGACATGACACCGAGTCAATGTGCCAACGCAAGTAGCGTCCCACATTAGGGCCCGTCCCACTTCCTAATATTGAAATAAATTGAAATAAATTCTAAACTGATCGTCTTTCAGAACAGATAACAGAATCTAAACATTATTGACCATTTTTAATAAGAATGAATCGGAGTTTAAAAAACTACAAGTGTTCCCAACCCTAAACAACACCTAACCACGCCTAAGGACCTCTAACTTGCTCCGTCAGCTACACTAGTCTTATTCCCGAAATTCATATTTTGTTTTGCAGATATGTAGGCTATATAGAAGGCACGGCACCGATCCTTCTGATCCGGGACCCGGAGCTGATGAAGGCCATCACGATCAAAGACTTCGACCACTTCGTAGACCACAAGGAGTTCTTCTCTGAGGAGGTTGAGCCACTTTTTGGAGGCAGTCTGATTATGATGAAAGGTTTACATATTTCTGCTATAGTTATAGTTTGTTCCGAGAAGTTCATCTAAATTTATATATATGTTTCAAAAATTTCAAACAAATATGGATTTAAATGAGGATTGAAAAATTCATATTATTCCATGATATTATATTAACAGAGATTGCTGTTGCTGATATTTACATAGGGGTTGATCGTGTAGGAGTCAAATTTAGGGTTGTATGTATTTTTTAATGCCACATTGTAAAAAAATTGTACAAAAAATTAAAATACAATTTTAGGGGTGGACAACCCTTATTACTTAGGTGTATGAAAAATTGATAGCAGCCGATTCTCAGACCTGCTGAATACGCATACAAAATTTGGTAAAAATCGGTAAAGCCGTTTCAGAGGAGTACGGTAACTAACATTGTGACAGGGAATTTTTATATATTAGAAGATAAGACTGAACAATGCGGGATGTTGTTAAATTAAAAGTATTGATTTTCTTGATTTCTACAATTCAATAAACTGTTAAGCTAATCTGTTGTTTGTTGTAACTCTCAGGTGAGAGATGGCACGACATGCGCACGACGCTGAGCCCCGCCTTCACCGGCTCCAAGATGAGGAAGATGCTGCCCTTCATGACGGAGATCAGCAGCAACATCATTGCACATTTGAAAGGTATCCATAACATAATAATATTTATTTGTTGAAAAGTTTGTAAATAAAATTTCTAACATTATAAATTTATCGGACATAGGGAGGGATTCCAGCTTTGTTACTCACCTAAATAAATGGTTGATGTCAGATAACATTTTTCTGAATCCTCTTGTAGGTACTAGCCGTAACGAAGTACCTTGCTAGTATATGTTTGTGGCTAAATACGAACCTTCTTACTCTAAATAATATATTAACAAAACCTATATTATCTGAACTTCAATTATAAACAATACACAATCTGACAATTATTTAAGACTAAAAATTCACAAATACGACTATCTAAATTATCGAAAAGTTTCTTCAACTAAACTGTAAAAAGAAATTGGAGTAGAATCTATCTATCCACAAATTTAATAATTTTCCAATAGGGTAAAAAGCTGAGGTATATTGCTGCGACTGACAACTGCTTAGCCAAGTATAAATGTTTTAGTCTAATCAATTCATGTCTTATGTTCAAAATTCTTATATCATCGTTTTGGTATCATTCTAATATTTACTTTGCCACCGAAAACCACAAAACAACCTAATCTTATCTAACAGCGTACAAGTCCAATATAGGTACGTGGCAATAACAATTTCAAATCTTTTGTTTATAAGTAGTTGTAGTAATTGATATTGTTTATGCGCAACCGGTCTATTTGTTCCAATGACCCCTGGTAATGAGCACAAAACGGGTCTCGATAAAAACGTCTATCAATTATAATAACACATCATGAATACGGCACGCAAGGTCATTCCACAGGCGCAGTGACCAACCGCACAGTATAAAATATATTTACACTGTGCCAACGAACAGCCAAAGCTTCACTATCCCTTGTAAAAGTGAAGTTGTCCTAATTTTGTTACATAATAATTTGGACGCAATTTCATACGAGTATTATCGTTATTTTTAGCCATTATCTCCTATCACGATGTATATTGACATTTAATGTAAAATATCCGTTAATACAAATGCCTTCTGAACAAAGAGGAGATATGGCGTTTAGCTCGACACACATACAGATTGGTGAACTTACTGTAATAATGTTTAAATCATTAACGATCACTATCAGTTGTTGATGATAGTGATCGGGAACGACAGTTTAACGTATTCAGGGTGTAAGGTTATAATACCACAACCAAACTTTTTTTTTAAATTTCCTAGTACAAAGATAGTAATTAAATTTCCCGATCCCAGACCCAGGCAATCTAAAACTCGTGTAGTCTAAAGCCACATAGGCCAACCACTGGACCAACGAGCTATGTCTGGTTCTATTCCACAGAGTTCTGAATGAATAGATGTACCTAGGCAAGTTGTTGCTCACGTAATATAGATGTTGTGATGACCATTTTACTTTGTTTGTAGGAGTGTGTGAATCTGAAGGTTGAGATACTTTTGAGTATTCAGGCGTTATTCTCGGCAGGTCGTATCAACGAAGACATCGACGTGGAGGACCTGATACGTCGCTATACGAGTGACGTCATCGCCTCAGCCGGGTTCGGCCTGCAAGTGAACTCGCTGAAGGACAAGGAAAACAAGTTCTACCAGACGGGCCAACATCTGTTCAAGTTCAACGTCTGGCAGAGATTTATGTTCTTCTTCACTGCCATCTTTCCTAACCTCTCTAAGGTTATTTATTGTTTTACATCTCACCGACTTATTTTCCACTTATTACTTATACATGACCTTGTAAGTAGGACTGATTAAATAGAAATCATATGTACCAGGACATCATAAGCATGCAAGAGACCTTTCTTACTTTCTCTTGCTTCTCTACTAACTAACTTATTAAACAATTTTAGTAAATATTTTTTGTTTATCTTGCAGAAACTCGGTATTAAGATCTTCCCCGCGAAGACGGTTGATTTTTTCAATAACCTTGTGACCAGCACCATGGAGCATCGTGAGAAGAACAACATAGAGCGGCCTGACATGATACAGCTACTGATGGAAGCTTCCAAAGGTACATCATCATCATCATCATGATCATCATCAGCCACTGCTCGACATAAGCCTCTTGCAAGGACTTCATAAACACCATGACAAAAAATCTGCCACTTCGCTTGCGGGGCTTTTGAGTTTTCAAGTAAACGGTTAGGGTTCCAGAGTTAGGAACCTTTACAATACGCACGGTAAATTGAATAAGTTAAAACATTAAACTAATAATTTTAATTGAATTTCCAGGATCATTGAAGGCAGAGAATGACGATGATTTGGCGCCCACTGATGACACCTTTAAACCAAAAACTGTACAAAGGCGTAAGTTAATTATTGTTGAATAAGAGTTATAAATTAAAAGTCCAGCCCAGACCATCATCGTTTTACAAAAGTTGATAGCTTGTCAGCTCCAGCCATATGTAAATACGATATGCAACTTTGGAGTTTCACCTACGCTTTTTTATTCCAAATTGATCAATTAATTTAAAAATACATTTAACAAATGAATTTATTTATATTTTAATTTATTATCAATCTTTCTGTAGTTTCAAATTTGATAACTTTTTAACTCTACAATATAAATATTTATACTGTAGAGTTTTAGTTCATCTTTTGGTAAATTATGTGGCACTAGAAAAAATATTAAATTATAAAGAAATAAATAAAAATATATAGTTCTAATACTATCTAACGGTAATACAAAACTAAACAATTACACTTAGATTATGCAAAAGTTAAAGTGCTAGGAATAATTTTATTATTAATAACAAGTAGGAGTTGTTTACTAATTTAAATGATGTGTTAGATGATGATGTCATTGTAGAACATCGCTGGAATATATTACCAGCAGTAAACACATCATGAGGCGATCAAACATTTACATAAAAATATTGCTTTATGGAACAATAGACAACTGCTTGTATTATTTGCAATTGTTTTTTTTTATTAATGAAGAAATTTTATGGCATTTCTTTTCTCGGCTGTACGATTAGATACGATAGATTAAAGACTACTAGATAGAGCCCATAGCGTGTCCACTCGTGAGACAGCAAATCAGCCTTATTGACATGACATGCCAACATTTAAAGTACATCATAAAACGTTATGTTTTAAAATATCGTAAAATACTAAATATTACTTTATATAAGATAGTTTAGTAAACGCATAATACATGAAATTTGCTAAAAAATAACATATCTAAGCTTTTAATCATCAATCAATGAAGTTTATGCCTACTTACGTATGAAACGTAATTTCTTCGATTTTCTGGTCGCTGCGACTGTTGCAGCCGAAAATATTACAACCCACCATAGCACGATAACGTTAAAATTAATATAGTAACCGCAAAGTTATATTATTTATCAGCAAATTTAATAAAAAGCTAATAATTGTTTAGATAAATGTCCCTTGTCTGTCACAAATTCCACTCTTGACAAACAATAAAAACGAACACGCTGAAAGGGACAAAAAATAATCTTGTATCACTTTCTAATAAAGGCCGAATGAAATAAGTCTGTCACGCTCTTGAACCTACAGCCGCGTTATGACTCCATCTAGTAGTCTTTAATCTATGGCTGTACGGCTAAATGGATTTAAAATATATGATAGATTACAGTCTGGTGCAGCTCATATACATAACATAACATCCCGATATTCTTATAGAAAAGGAATCTTCGCGGGTGAAATCACATTTTATAAATTAATTATTATTAATGTCGTACGTATGTTATATATATATATATATATATATATATATATATATATATATATATATATCCTATGAGTATTTTATTAGTTTGTTCATTTTATTAAAAAAAAAAATAAAGTAAGCAAAGGACCAGTGTGTAAAACCGGACGAGTATTATCCCTGTCCTTATCTTTAGTAAGCAAAACAGTTACACTAGTTTTCTGTCGTTTCGATAGCTCAACTATACTATTAACATCGATTTTTTTTTAGAATGGACTCAAACTGAGCTAGCGGGCCAGGTCTTCATCTTCTTCGCCGCTGGTTTTGAGAGTTCTGCTACAGCTCTGGTGATGTGCGTCCACGAGCTGGCCCTCAACCCTGACGTGCAGGAGAAGTTGTACCAGGAGATCAAGCAGTTTAAGGAAGAGCAAGGCGATTTGACGTATGATAACCTTTCAAAATTAAAGTACTTGGATTGTGTATTAAATGGTAAGAAAATTTCAAGCTTTTAATTTGCTTTTTTTTAAATTAAAGTCGGTAATAATGCTACTGTCATAATATTATCTTAATTAATTACATCATTAATATATTAATGAAGAAATACCTTCTTTCATTATTAGTTAGTTTCTTTAAGTGATAGGTTAATAGGTTTTAGTATACCTATTTTAAATGTTATACTATCCTTTTTTCAGAAACCCAAAGAAAATGGGCGGCTGCTCTAATAATGGACCGAGTTTGCACCAAGCCCTACGAGCTCCCACCACCCAGAGAAGGAGGAAAACCAGTGCAAGTATGTTCATACGATCATAACAAGACAATATTTTTCAAAATAAAAGTAGTTAACGCCTCAAAGTAGTAAAGTTACAAAGTACAGCAATAGTCGATACAATACTATTATAAGCATATATAAATAATAAAGTTGTTCACTCAATCAAATAAAAAAACTAAAGTATTTTAAACTCAAATAAAAAAAGTCTACATGCATCCATCAGCTTTTGGTGATGATGATGATATATTCCAGCTGAATCCAGGCGACATAGTGTACAACCTGGTGAACTCCCTCCACATGGACCCGCAGCATCACCCCAACCCGCACAAGTTCGACCCGGAGCGCTTCAACGACGAGAATAAACATAACATCAAGCCCTTTACCTACATGCCTTTTGGCATGGGGCCTAGGAACTGTATCGGTAATGCCACCTTGATTTTAACCATCAAGCACGCATCATTCTTTTATCTATTCTTCTAAAACTTTTTCTCTACTGGCACATACTTCAAAATCTTGACAAAATATGAAATGTAAGTTGTGGTCTTAAGATTTTGAATAACATCTCAAATATTTTGGAGATCTCAGAATTTTCTAAAAATATAAGTTTTACCAGATTTAAGACATAGACGTCATGACACCAAATGAATCAGTTATTACATCCTGTCAGAGTTTTACTTTCATCCAACTAATTGGTTCATCGAATCGTTAAGATTCTGGAAAAACTAGACTGGACTCAATTAATCAGATTAACCGGTAACGAATAAAAATAAGCGAAATAATATCGTGCAAATCCTTTTAACAGGAATAATTCCAAATACAGTATACATTGATACCGAGTTAAGTCAAAAAGTCTAAGAAAATTATTGCTTACTTCCAACACATTTGTTTCAGGCTCCAGATTCGCTCTTATGGAACTAAAAGTTCTGATGTTCAATCTAGTGCTTAACTTTAAGATTGTAAAATGTGCGAAGACCACTGACCCTATAAAGCTCAGACCGGTCCCCTTTAACATAGAACCATTGAACGGGTCGTGGGTTCGCATGGAACCTAGGGACTAGGAAACGGCTAGGTTAGAATTTGAACTATGGGCATATCTGCATGTATAAACCTGGGGACACAAACGCTAAAAACAAACTCGATAAAGACCAATGGTCTATATTGGATCTATGCTTTTGCCGCATGATTTTTTTAATGATTTCTTTTACATTGAGTTCATTTTAAGGTGCGCCATGCAAAAGATGCATGTAACTATATGTAATGTATTTCTAAAATGGGAGATTTTTTTCCAAATTATTAATAATGATAGCATATTGATGTAACAATTATTATGTTCTAAAGACTGCTTTCAATCATAATTAAGTCCAGTATTCATTCTTTCATTCACGCTAACCTCTTTTCTTCTCTTTGTCATCAAGCAAAAATATGATTTGATATAACAATTCTTGGAAGCTATTACTTTTCCTTACTTTTCCAGGATCAAGATTTGCTTTAATGGAACTAAAAGTTTTAATATTCAACTTGGTGTTGAATTTCAAGATTATAAAAACTGCGAAGACAACTGACCCCATAGAGTTAAAACCCCACGCGTTCAACATACAGCCCAAGAACGGATCTTGGGTTAAATTGGAACCTAGAGCATAGTCAAAATATTATTTTTTACCATTTTCAGTAGCAATAGTTATACTGTGTTAAACAGGAAATACTATGTTACGTTTTTTGTTAAGCTGTAAGATAATGTAAGATTTGTTGTTGTAACCCTCTATTGCATGAATTATTAAATTGAAAAGAAAAAAAAATATTTTTATGTTTTAATGTGTTTTATTAACGCTTAGAAGACAAAATATAAAAAAAAATAAAAATAAGTTCCTTATTTTGGAAAATAAAAACAGAAGCCAAAATTGGCTTCCCATGCACAAACAGTTTAAAACTCATACTAGGTCAAATTCTCTAAAATAGTTTATATTCTTGTTTAAGCAAAGAAAAACGTCACATTTTGTATGAGAACGCAAAGAACAATTATTCTGGCATAATTGATGATTCTTTTGGCGATTCGGTAAATGGTCAATTTTGTCTGTACGTAATGAATTAGAGATAGGTGTTGAACATTTGCTGCCCTCTTCCGAGGTACGGGAGATTTATTTTGTACTGGTAGAAGTACCCGTTCTGGTTGACAGAGGGGTGTTTCCTCTCGAGGAAGGTGTACCGATTATAGAAACTAAGCCGGCCTCTGACCAGTTTATTGTCATACCAGACTTAGTTTTACGTCATAGCCCGAATTTTAAATAGTTTGTCATGACCTGGTGTCATAAAAGCACCAGTTAGCATTCTGCAAAAATAGACAAAAACAATTCTGAATGCATGCGAAGCCATTTTAGGCGCAACCTTGCTTCATCGTATTTGCATACGAAGCCAAAAATGGCATTCGGAGAAAATAGTAAAAATGAAGTACAGGGACCAAATATTTTGAATTAACTGTAATAAGAGTCAAAAACTGAGGCTTTGTAGAAGATTATTTTAATTTTTAAAAATTAATTTTCTTACCTTTTCTATATAGTTTTCAACAAAATTGCAGTAAATTTCACTAAAAACGACTTTGCGTACGCGCCGGAGAAAAGTGAAGTTATAATTATATGTGACGTTAGCCATAGAAATTAAAAATTGCATTTTGTTTAAACTCTTTTTTTTAACTCTTTAATATTACTATAAAAACAAATTGATAAATTTTGTTTAAAATTATGGTAGAAAAATATTAATAAAGTTTACCAGCCAAAAATAGCCTTGCATGCAATACAGGGTTAATAAATATTTTTTCTAAGCTGTATTTCTTTAATAACTCTTGAAATAAATATTTGAAATATTCTCCTGTTCCTTCCTTTTTAGACCCTTTTTCAAGTAGCCAGTTATGGTTTCTCAGAGAAACCTTTAGAGCCTGTGGTAGAATCACTACAAATAGTCTCACGTGACGTTTGAGTGTTTAGAAACCAAGCCTAGGTACTTGATTTTTTTATTCATTCCAAGTTAGCCCTTGACTGCAATCACATCTGGAGGTAAGTGACGTTGCAATCTAAGACGGAAGTGCATTAACTTTTTAGGAATATGATGAAATCCTCACCGCTTTTGGTTTACACACGATATTGTACTGACACGCTAAATCGCTTGGTGGTACGTCATTGTGAGTAGGGAGGTAACTAGCCACGGCCAAAGCCCCCACCAGCCTGACCTATTAATTTAGAAAATCTTAATCAGTCCTGCCGGGAATCGAACCTGAGATCTCACCTGTCGCATATCACTTCACCACGGAGGCCGTCGAATATAAACGATTTTGAATGGTGTCATATAGCCTACTCATTCGTACAGGCAAATGGACCCGTGTGATCTATATTGGTAATGATCACTAACTATTGTATTGTGTTTATGTCAAATTCTAACTCCCCAAGATACCTTTCCCAAGTGGAGGGTGTCAGATCATAATGCGGAATTTACCCAGCCTGAAACGAGCAGTAAACGTGTGTGCGTATTCGTACGTACGTGCATACATACTCATATCTTGGACATCTTCAATTGTAGGTGACCTTTTGTCATATTGTGTGTGATAGAACAGATATAAAGAAAAATATTTTTGTGAGTTTCTCTGTCCTATTTATTATTATTTTCTTAGTATTACTTAGCTGAGGGCTTAGGTTTCTTATAATAAATATTATTCATACAGTAATGTAAAAATATTATCTTAAATTAGTTAGTTATTTGTGTTCACAAAGTAATGCTTCTTTTAAGTTCACAATAAAATTATACTTTGTAGAAGATAGAAGTTCAAAGCACAAAACATCAAAACGCACTGAAAAGTAAAAATAAATGCGTCATTTAGTTACTTTAAAGCCATCCAAGTTTAAGGAAAGTTTATTTAACAAAGTAGCAAAACACTTTATGTGAATTAGGTATCGTCCTTAAAGTAGAAAGCTTACAGATGGCACCAACTTCATAGATATGGTTAAGTAAATTAATGTAACTAAATGTTGCATTTATTTTTACTTTTCAGTGCGTTTTAAAGTCGGTTTAATTTATTATTAAATTTTTTTTTCATACTTTTTAGTGATTTATCGATAAAGAACATACGTAAAACCGACTCGTTCTAAACTATGAGTACCAATATTCGCCAGCCACTTATAAACTACCGACATCGCTGGAAATGTGCCTTGGAAGTTTGAAGAGTTCCTTCAATTTAACCAGGATTTCATCATCAGATCCTAACATGATGACTAATGGACCATTTCGAAAGTGTACTTTCTAATAAATAAAGAATTTTCAAAATCGGACTAGATATTCTGTGAAAAGTTATGCGTAAAAAAATCCCAATCGCAAAAACTACTGAACCAATTGCAGTATTTCCTAAGTTGAACCATATCTAGTACAACAAAAATAGAATTACTTAAATCGAACCTGTAGTAACACAAACATAAATACATACATACATACATACACTTTTAAAATTTGGTACATTTGTTCAGACGCTGATATAGACTAACATATTATGCGAAAACTGGGCAGTTCTGGAAATATTACATACATACGGTTCGAATTGATAACCTCTTTTTTGAAGTCGGTTAAAAACAAAATTTGCATTTAACCTTCTCACCACTTATTACTTAACTTTTTTACTCGCGCAGTTATTAGTCTTATAAAACATACACCCCACAACAATGTAATTAATCCCTACATATTTTCCGTATATAGCTGACGAACACTAGTGTTACAGTAGCATTCAGACAATGATAGTCGAAATCATAGTGTTCCTTGTAAGCGGGCTCCTGGCCTACTTTGTGTACATGCACAAAAAGGCCCATCAGTTTTTTGACGAGAAGGGCGTGAAATATTTACCCGGGGTACCAATATTCGGAAATGCAATGAGGTCTACATTGCACAGGAGTCACATGCTGGACGATTTGGCGAAGGTTCATCATGCATTCCCGTCAAGTGAAAGGTAAGTAAAGTAACAATTTTTAACAAATCATTTGAAAATAGGATTTAGATTTCTAAGGTCAATAAGCTGTTCCAATATTCATTCTTCATATTTGTGATTACCTTGGTTACTTTGTTAACATCCCACTACAGGGCCATATAAGGCCATACCATATAAGAGACAGTACATAGAGTGCAGAGCCATCACGCTGCTCCGATTCGGGTTGGCGGACTTAAGGTGATAATGTGACGGAGGTGTACTACTACCAACTGCCCGACTCCGTGTGAAGAACTTGTTTGAAGCAAGAAAATTTCTGACTAAGTAAACGACTCAACCCAGAAATCGAACCCAGAACCACGTGATAAAAGCCACATAGAGTGACCAACCGACGTGGAAACTGAGAGCAGAATTTAAATATACATTTTTTTTACTGAACATATATCAATCAAACGTATAGTACTTGTTGAGCTTACAGTGCCGTGGGAAACAAACATCCCTAAAGACCATGTATTCAAAGTGAATCATCATCATCATCATCATTATCAGCCTGTAGACGTCCACTGTTGGACATAGGCCTTTTTTAGGGAATTCCAAACACAACGATCCCGAGCCGCCTGTTGCCAGCGGCTCCCTGCGACACGTTTGATGTCGTCAGTCCACCTGGTTGGGGGTCGACCAACGCTGCGCTTTCCGGTGCGGGGTCGCCAATCTACCACCTTGGGCCCCCAACGTTCATCAGCTGTTCGAACTACGTGCCCCGCCCATTGCCACTTCAGTTCTGCGACTCGCTGAGCTATGTCGGTTACTTTGGTTCTTCTGCGGATCTCCTCATTTCTGATTCGATCACGCAGAGATACTCCGAGCATTGCTCTTTCCATCGCCCGCTGAGTGACTCTGAGCCTTCTTATGAAGCCCGCAGTCAGCGACCAAGATTCGGATCCGTAGGTCATCACTGGCAACACGCACTGTTCGAAGACTCTCGTCTTCAGGCACTGAGGAATTTTGGACAAAAAGATGTCACGGAGTTTCCCGAACGCTGCCCAGCCGAGTTGGATTCGGCGGTTCACCTCTTTCTCGAAATTGGACCTACCTAACTGGACCATATGCCCTAGGTATATATACTCGTCTACAATTTCGAGTGCAGAATTTTCAACAATTACTGGGTGGAGCGGAACGTGAGCATTACACATGATCTTTGTCTTGCTCATGTTCATTTTAAGGCCCACCTGTTGAGGAACTCTGCTGAGGTCATTGAGCATAATGTTAAGGTCATTTAGAGATTCTGCCATGATCACTACATCGTCGGCAAACCGCAGTTGAGTGAGGTACTCGCCATTGATGTTGATGCCAAGTCCGTTCCAGTCCAAGAGCTTAAAGACGTCTTCCAATGCGGCGGTAAATAGCTTCGGGGAGATAACATCTCCCTGTCGCACTCCTCGCTGCAATTGGATTGGCCTCGTAGTCTCATCCTGTATACGGACTGACATGGTGGCGTTTTCGTACAGGCACTGCAACGCTTGGATGTACCGGTAGTCGATTCGGCACCTCTGCAATGACCTTAACACAGCCCAGGTTTCCACCGAATCAAAGGCTTTCTCATAGTCCACAAACGCCAAGCAAAGTGGCCGGTTATACTCTTCGGTCTTTTGTATAACCTGCCGCAGCGTATGGATGTGGTCTATGGTACTAAAGCCTTGTCGGAAACCGGCTTGTTCGGGAGGCTGGAAGTCATCAAACCTACGAGCGAGACGATTCGTGATGACTCTGGAGAACAACTTGTAGACATGACTCAGCAGCGAGATTGGTCTGTAATTCTTCAGCAAGGTATTGTCACCCTTTTTGAAGAACAGAACAACCACGCTCCTGTGCCACGCCTCAGGCGTCTTGCCCTCGTGAATGACGGAATTGAACAATCGCTGAAGGACTTCAAGTATCGGTTTACCACCCGCTTTCAGGAGTTCTGCTGTGATTCCGTCATCACCTGGCGCCTTGTTGTTCTTTAGGTGTTCGAGAGCCATACTAATCTCGTCTAGGCTGACGTCCGGGATATCTTCGGTATAATGTCGGGTCAATTTGGCTCTGGGGTCTTCAGCCAAATTGTCAACAGGCTTTTGAGTTGACGTGTATAACTGTCCAGTTATACACGTCAAAGTGAATAAATATTATTATCTTACTAATGAACTAACCAAAAATGGCTATGTGGTTAGTTTATACGCGGTAGAAGTGGGTGCGAGGGGTATACCAGCGAAGTCTCTCTACAACCTGCTAAAAGACCTTGGCCTTACTAGAAGTGCAATAAGCTCCATATTGGAACGAGTGTCCAAAGCTGCTCTAGTAGGGTCCTTCCGAATTTGGCTGGGCAGAGAGAATGACTTGAACAGAGGAGGTGAGTGTTGACGCGCGTCACCTCAGGCTCTGTTCGGAGTTTTTCTCTCAGCCACGCGATGGACCCGGCACCCGCACGGTGAATCCATGGAATGCTAAGATATTCGTCTCTCTAAACAAAACAATTAAGTTAACACATAAAGCCCTATCCCCTATTATAAAGACAAAAATGCAGTCCAGTGGCAGCATTTATATTGATACATTTAAGTATATTAAATACATATAGGTACTATATCAAACTTCGCATATAATAGTTGATTTATGTTGATTAATTTTCCTTTTATTTTGCAGATATGTGGGCTACATAGAAGGCACGGTACCGATTCTTATGATCCGAGACCCGGAACTGATAAAAGCCATCACAGTTAAAGACTTCGAGCACTTCGTGGACCACAAAATGTTCTTCCCTGAGGAGATCGAGCCGCTATTAGGAGCCAGTCTGATACAGATGAAAGGTTTTTTACATATTTATGGTTATAGTCACTATTGCGAGAAGACCATTTGGCTTTGGATGCAGTGATAAGAGCAAAGCACTATCGCCTTTGTATGTCTTTATTGTAAAAAAAGCTCCTTCAGTTTAACAAAAGAACTCGCCTGTCAAACGCTTGTCTCTATATATAATATTACAACTATCAAATAAGGTTTCAGGGATTTCTCTTTGATAGGAAATCTTTAAAGAAATGTTATAAAATTGCTTAGAGACTGGGCTTCACTGTTCAATCTGCAAACGAGATTGAATAATGCTAGATATTTTTAAATTAAAAATTATTCCAACCTTTCTTTAAAACTAGTAATGAATAGTATCTTTGAACAGTATTAAAAACGAGTAATTAATTAATTCAAATCTACAAAATTTAAATTTTACCTTACAATGTAAATCAATATATAAAGCTAAACTGTTGTTGGTTGTCACTCCTAGGCGAAAAATGGTACGAAATGCGCACGCGGCTGAGCCCCGGCTTCACCGGCTCCAAGATGAGGAAGATACTGCCCTTCATGATGGAGATCAGTAGCAGGACCATCACATATTTGAAAGGTAAATTTATTTTATTTTATTTCTTGTCGACTTCAATGTCAGCACTGAACCACGTAACATTTCTTCGTATTAACCCTTCGAGTGTTATTTCTTCTTCTTCTCCTGATTTCTCTTTTCTCTCGTTTCACCATTGACTTTATCTGCATTTGCACATGTTCTCACTTAACAGCATACGGGTGACTATGCGTCCGGAGTTTACGCTCTACTTATTCCTCTTGTATACTATACGGCCTGAAACAGGAAGAAGGCATCCTGTTGGTGGACTTTGATAATGATAGTAAAATGGAATTCTTTTTTTTTATCGACTACAAGTTTGCCCTTGACCGCTATCACACCTGATGTTAAGTGATGATGCAATCTAAGATAGAAGCGGGCTAACTTGTAACGATTAGGATGAACTAAACCCCCCTTTCGGTTTCTACACGACATCATACCGGAACGCTAAATCGCTTGGCGATACGTCTTTGTCGGTAGGGTGGTAACTAGCTACGGCGAAAGCCTCCCACCAGGCAGGCCAAAACAAATTAAGAAAAATCTCAATCTGCCCCGCCGGGAATCGAACCCAGGACCTCCGTCTTATAAATCCACCGCACATACCACCGCGCCACGGAGGTCGTCAAAATGTATTTATAACAACAATGTTTTATTAACTTTTACAAACAGAAACTCGAATTTTATTACTATCTAGTAATCTACTTGTTAATAAGTGCTCAACTTGTTTGCTTGTACAGCTGTTGAGTTTTTGTACTTTATTTTATTGAACAATATGATGTAGTATAAAAATAACATACATGTAACATAAAAATTAAATTCGTCCCCTCTGTTCGGAATAACGGCAGAAATCGCGAATTATTATTGTGAGCAAAGAAACCATTTGCGAAATTAATCAAAGCGTTTCCAGAAATTACTCGCAAATGTTTATCCTTGCCTCTGTATCGTGTAAGACAAGAGATAGCTACCTCGATATGTTACTTTTATTGTATTTACTGATATTAAATGTACACTGCTATTAAAAATCGAAATGATTTGTTTGTTTAAAGACTGAAAATTTCTGAAATTAGCAGTGAGACACAATATTTTCTTATATTATAGCGCGACTCATAAAGAGTCGATTCTGTAACGAATTTTGACAGTGTATAAATACTGAGTGTCAAAAAGAGCATTTTGATTCTTTAACGAAACTCGACATTGCGAGTCTCAGCTTCGTCTACCTATAGATAGAGAGACTAAGTCGAGACTCATACTGTCGAGTTTTGTTACAAAATCAACATGCTGCACTCTTATTTGGCAGTCATAATATTTTTGCAGTGACGTGACGTATTACTTTACAGTTTCAACATCCCAGCTCTCGGTCTAACATAATTTAACCGCGCATAGTAACTTTTAATGGCGTCTAAATCCAATTAAACGTCAAGTGCGAGTGTTTATCAACCGAGTAGATACATGTGTGGTACCCGGGCCCGCCCTTCTACCGCTATTACTGCGATGAGATTGGTACTTTAAATTGAAGTAATGTCATGCTATTTTTTAATTTATTGGAACGAAGTTCCTTATCGCGCGTTGTGAAAGGGGGCTAGACGGAAAAAATTCGTACGAAAAGTTGTCACGACACTTTTTGATCAAAGGATCTTGCCGCCGCCTTTGATGTGTGTGCGCGTGAGCGGCTGGGGGCGC
The DNA here is from genome assembly GCA_034621355.1 of Mycalesis mineus. Taxonomy (NCBI): domain Eukaryota; kingdom Metazoa; phylum Arthropoda; class Insecta; order Lepidoptera; family Nymphalidae; genus Mycalesis; species Mycalesis mineus. The sequence continues at coordinate 17,402,840 of CM067891.1, read as the reverse complement.
CCGCGCTGTATGCTGTCTCGTGCTCTCGTGGCGCCCTCTGGTGTTTCGGTGTACAACAACAAATATTATTATTACTTAAAAAAAATAAAATTTTATTACAATTCCTTCACTAATTAATCGAAAGAAACTTCGTTCCATCCGGGTGTCCCTTGACACCTCTCAACTTTTTGTCTTTATTTGAGTTTTTCTTGTGTAGCCCTGACTAAAAATAATATTTATAGGTACACTTTGTATCATATTCATCATCATTAACAGCCGCCTTCATTACAGCGTTGGGACGTCCTCTGCAGGCTTTTTTTTGGGACTTCCAACCACAACGATCCTGAGCCGCATGTGGCCAGCGGCTCCCTGCGACATGTTTTTAATGACATCAGTCAACCTAGTGAGGGGTCGATCAACACTGCCCTTTCCGGTGCGGGGTTGGCCAGCACCTTGGGCCCCCAACGTCCATCAGCTGTCCGAACCACGAACCCCGCCAATTACCACTTCAGTTCTGCGACTCGCTAAGCTATATCGCTTACTCTATTACCTCTTATCTCGTTTCTGATTCGATCACGCAGAGATACTCCGAGCATTGCTCTTTCCATCGCCCCCTGTTAGCGATCCGCAGTTATAGAATAGTTTATAGTAATATGACTATGGAAGTCATATTTCTACAAACTATTTAATAGCGTAAATTCCTTTTTCCACTACTAGTACTAACAAAACCTTAAACAGAATTTAAAAATACTTATTTACAGAATCCTTTTAGGATTCCTTATTGAGATAGAACCCTTATTGTCCATCAGTTTTGGTCGAATTTTTTTCCCATTTCATACAAAATTAAGCGGTTTAGACTTTAACTAGCAATGACAACAAACAAATAACATAACAATGACATTGGCTAGATAACTATAATATTACCTGGAGTGAACATCAATCAAAAAACTGGCTAAGTGCGAGTCACGAAAGGTTCCGTACCATTGATTAGGTTAACAATTAATTAAAAATAATTACAGCCAACATTATTTGCTCACATGTTGCCAATATTGATAACTAGTAAAAAAGGGCAAAAAATAGCGTTTATTGTATTGGAGCCCTCTGAAATATTTATCTTATTTTGTTTTAGTATTTGTACGGCACCGCAACGGCAACAAAAATACATAATTTGTGATAATTTCAACTGTATACCTATCGCGGTTCTTGAGATTCAGGCAGGTGACAGACAAACGGACCGGCAGCGACGACTTAGCCGTTTTTACCCTTCGGGTACGGAACCCTGAAAATTATAGTTAATACTAATTATGTCCAAAATAGTTTCTAAAAAGCTTATTTTGATATCTAGTTAGATAGTAGTATAAGTAGTTACTTATTTTGTTACTTCCTACCTACTTATAATTAAGTATTTTAGGTTCATTAACTAATAAACACTAAGTTTAATTAATCATACATAATTATACTACTGCCTCGTTGGTTAGCGGTTTGGATTCGAATCTTGAGCAGGCAATGTTTCGTATACCGCCATTGGAGGACGCTCTCAAAGTCGAAAGCCATCTCATTTACCATACAACCGAACCCGAGCTGGACAACATGTACCCATCTACCGGGTATGTTATTTTATCAACGCTCTAAAGAATAGGTCTGAGAAGGCCTCCAAAAATATTAAAGTAATATATTAAACGTTGTCGTAAAACTTTTTCATGCATTCTGTAATCATATCCAGTAGGTTACAGTTCAGTGTATTTCTTGTGACTAGCAGTATGATCCTATCCTTAAATAAAAACTAAAAAAGAAACCCTAAGTCCGAACCACATTGAGGCCGTGTGATGAGTCCAAGCTTCATATACCCTCTCCTAAATGAAAGGAACCCTTTTTTTTAACGCTGGGAAATGCGTTTACGCATTCCTTCCGCAGGAAGGGTATGTGGGACTCGCCAAAGATCCGGAATACCCACTAAAACCCAGCGGACCCGACTGCGTCATTCCGGAGATCGCCACAGGATCGCTTTCGTCAGCTACTCTGACGTATTGACGCTTTCGTGTATATTTCTTTATACGTCCATCGTGGTACGACGTAACCTATGGAGGGAGTAGCTGGGCATAGTGATGTCTTCTACCCCGTCTCCCTCTGCGCATTACAGGAGCATCAGGATCTGCTTCCCGTATCCGTTCTTCTGCCTCCTCGTTTCCGATCACAGCATTAACTACGGTCGGCGATGACACATTTCTACCCACAATTGACGTCACGATGTGCCTTTGAGGTCTCCAAGCTGCACATTTGACTAGCGTGTGATGCGCTGTATCCTCTGGAGCCTCACACTGATGACAGGCTGGAGTTGGTTCCCGTCTTATCTGATGCAAATACTTACCAAAACAACCATGTCCTGTAAGTATCTGCGCCAGCCGGAACGTGAGTGTTCCGTGTCGTCTTTTTAACCAGCTGTCCAGATGAGGCTGAACCGCAACGACCATCCAACAGCCAGCAACTGGGGACTCCAGATCCTCCTTCCATCTTTCGATAAGTGCTGTCCGAGCAAGGGTCCTGAGTCCTTTAGTCTCATCTGCAACTGGCAACCCCTGAGCCCTCAACTCCGCCCGAAATACTTCCTCCGCGATATACTTCTGCTAAAACGTCAGCCTGAAGTTCCCAGGGTGGGTCTCCAGACAACGACATAGCAGCCGTCCAAGACACGGTACGATACCCACGGATCGCTCGCACCGCAACAATTCTTTGAGGTCCTCGTAAAAAAACAAATGAAAGGAACCCTACATTAAGCTGATAAAATAGGCTAATAAATACAATGATGATGACTGGTGTATATCCATTTTAATGTAACTACTATAACACAGAACATATATAAAAGTTCTCACCTCCTACACTTCTGGACCAATTTAGAAAATGTCAATCAGACCAGCTGGGGCCTTCGTCTGATAAAACCGTTGCGTCCGCGAAGCGTCAAACATCTAAGTAATCACTTATTACCCGCAGGTCATGTAAACGAAGACATCGATGTGGAGGACCTGATGCATCGGTACGCGTGTGACGTCATCGCGTCAGCTGGGTTCGGCCTGCAGATTGACTCGCTGAAGGACAAAGACAACCAGTTTTACATGTCGGGACATAAAATGTTCAAGTTCAACGCTCTCGAGAGATTCATGTTCTTCTTCATGGCCATCTTTCCCAAACTCTCTAAGGTATTTTATTTTTAAGCTTACCAACTTATTTTTCACGTTGATCATGTAAGAAATTTCACTTAAAATTTACCAGTTTTTTCGGCAGTCCTAGAATACCTAAAAGAAAGTATACCTGACTGCACTTAAAGTTCACTATTATAGCTGTATCCAAAAAAAACCTCAAACAAAAATATTGGTAAATAGTTTTTTTGATCTTGCAGAAGCTTGGCTTTAGTTTCTTCGATACTAAGATTAATGACTTCTTCAATAACCTCGTGGCCAGCACCATGGAGCATCGTGAGAAGAACAACATAGAGCGACCCGACATGATACAGTTGCTGATGGAAGCTGCCAAAGGTACATCATCATCATCAGTCACTACTACAGAGTCCACGGTGTTTTAAGGCTGTAGCTCATTACAGCCACCCGGGACCGGACCCGCACCGCCTCGCCTCGAGTGGTTCGTATTCTTTGTATGGATTTGTATAGGCATGCGCTCACTACATCAACTCGGTACCATCACGGGATCGCCTCGCACGCGAGGTATCAACATACATGGAAATCGACTGATCACGCGAGGTCCACTCGTTGACGACGCAAGGTCCACCTGATGACCACGCGACGTTCATTGGTGACAACGCTGCGTCCACCTGTCGACTACGAGTGAACGCCTAGGGATGAGGCCGTGCGGATCCGGTACCGGATGGCCATAATGAGCTACGATCTTTATAGTTACGTCATATAGCGAACGAACGTCACAACGCTGACTCGAATTGGGCGTCTTAAAATTGTGCGTCAGGGCCGAGGATCTGGGAAGGGTTACAGCAGAAATCTCAAGCATTTTTTACGCATAAACCAGTATAAAATTGCGCGGAAATAAAGAATATTCGTCCACTAAAATATTATAGTACCTACCTCTTAAAAACGCTTAAAAAAAATTACAATTATTTTATAGCATTTCAGCTGTTTGCAGTAACCAGGCGTAACTGTAGCTTTCTCATGGGGAAGACCAAAGGCCGATAAATTATCTTTAGCTTTCCTATGAGGTCCAAAGATCCAAATATGAAACATTTGTTACCTTTATTTATTTATTTCAATCAAATTTCCAGGTTCGTCAAAGGCAGAGAACGACGACAGCGATAACTTTGCGCCCACTGACGATACCTTCAAACCAAAATCTGTACCAAGGCGTAAGTATATTGTAAGCTAAAGTTACAAGTCATCATCATCATCATTACCAGCCTATTAAGGACCCCTTATAGGTCCAGGCCTCCCTTCTTCTAGGAGAAAAGATGTAGAGCATAAAGAGTAGTCCCTCAAGCGCCTTCATAGATATGCTTAAGTGAATTAAAGCAATGCAGTTATCTTATACTTTTCAGTGCGTTTTGAAGTCGGTTCAATTTTTTTATTTAAATTTTTTATTAATACTTTTACTGTTTTTCATTCATTTTCTGAAGAGGTAAATAAAGAAATGAGAGAATTATGCGTCATAAGAATAATTAGCAAGTCAGTGTAGTCAGATTTTGTTAATGCTAAAGTACTAGGTACAAATAATAAGTAGGAGTTTATTGCTTCTTTATGCATTAAGTTAGTAATCAACTCCTGCGGTATTGATGATGTCATTGTATTGTCTGTTAGATGCATACTTGTGATACCAACAGTTTCACAAGTATAGTGATAGTAAGTATATACAATGTGAGCTGAACAAATAATCACTATCACATATTATAAAATTAACTTCTCCGCCAAATGTGTCTTTCTGTAGGTATTAAACTGCAAAGAATACTGACCGTATTTTCATGGGGTTTTCACCAATAGAAAAAGTATTCCCTGATGAATGTTTTGTGCAAATTGGCCCCAATAATTGTAGTGCGCTACGCCTGGGAGCTTTCATTGAAAACCTTTTGAGATATAAAAAAAACAATGTACGGAAGTATTGTTCCTTTTCATGAAGACTACAAACAAGTATCCAAATATGATGCGAGAAAGAGCAACGATTACATACGTTTCAAAACATGTAAAACTAAGCTTACTTGAAATAAGCGAATTTGAATTTAAATATCTTTTGATATATTGTTAATGAATTATTACGAAGAAGCATTAACATAAGTGTAAATAGAATGATGATGAGAGGAACAATATTATAGAATAATTTACTTAGGTATACATTCTTCTTCGAAGGAAACTTTAAGAAAAGATACATTGTATCATAAATTAACAAAGTAACAAAACACTACAAAAATTGTAATAAATAAATATAGAACTTCTATTGATGCACCTATACTGCATGTAGGTACGTATACCTACTATGCATAAACCAGCAAGATATTGTACATTCTAACTGATTATGTCGCTGGAATTAACTAACTCTGCAAACTTGTTTAGAGTGGACTCAAATTGACCTGGCGAGTCAAGTCTTCATCTACTACGTCGCAGGTTCAGAGAGCACTGCCAATGCCATGGGTATGTGCGTTCACGAGCTGGCTCTCAGCCCTGACGTGCAAGAGAAGTTGTACCAAGAGGTCAAGCAGTTCAAGGAGGAGCAAGGGGAGTTGACCTACGACAACATGTCAATGTTGAAGTACTTGGATTGTGTATTAAACGGTACTGGTATTTGATACTTATCTAAATATCGGCGTCTTAATATTTTTTAACTTGACTCAATAACAAATGCATTCACGAAGGAATAATTAAATCAACAGTTAACTATAAGCACATCAATATTTCTGACTATACAGGGACAGCTATACCTAATGTGATGTGATATCATACCAAAGTAACGTTATACTGATTCACTACAGATTATTGTTTTACAGGAAGAACTTCTAAAGAGAAGTGAATAATTTAAGTGCCTTTCATTTGAACATCTTTATCGTATTAAAATATTATTAGTATACGTCAAGTAAACTTTGCTTTGTTATTGAGTTGCTTGTACCTCAACTGGTAAATACTTTATTTGTTGGTTTATTTGTTTTATTATTGACTTATTTCCAGAAACTCAAAGAAAATGGGCGGCTGCTCTAATTATGGACAGAACTTGTACCAAACCCTACGAGCTCCCACCACCCAGAGAAGGAGGAAAACCCGTGCAAGTAAGTTTTAAAAAGGTCATCAAGAGATTTACTAGATGTAACGTAAGGAAAAACAATAGAAGTATAATATAGACATGTTGCCTTTTAAATAACCCAAAATCGTAAGATCCATTTTACCCTCTTATATTTTCGCCTGTAGCTTCTTGAATAGTTCCGTAGTCAGTTTTAAATGCTCATTAGTCCCTCACGCCTTTGTTTCCGGTCATTTTCAATATTAGATACTATATATAATATATATGCCCTGGGAGAAAATAAATTAGACATTTATTAACCAATAGATAGGTATACAAGATTCGATGCAGCACGCTGCGACGCCGTCGTTTCTCTATTCTAAGCCTGAAGAAACCCATCACAGCGGCGACGATGATCTGCCTCGGCACCTCACGGTCACACAACCCAACCACACTGGGGGACCACTACAGATCCATCGTCCTGACACGCACACTCTTAGGGAACATCTCCCTACATTCCTTCAACCGTCTTGACTCAACGACAACTCGCTTTAAATTCTCTGAATTGTGTCTTCGTTCCGCACACGAAACCATTTGAATTGTTCCATTCTTTTAACTTATTCCTTTTTTTAAATTGCATTTACTTTTAATCAAAATGAGGTTTCCAACTATAAACTCTTTTTCTTTCTTATTCCTCCGAGAGGTCATCCGTAACAATATCTACTAAACTAGATTAACTATGGCCATGATTTTCAGGTGAATACAGGTGACATAGTATACAACCTGGTGAACACCATCCACATGGACCCGCAGCATTACCCCGACCCGCACAAGTTCGACCCGGAGCGCTTCAACGACGAGAACAAACATAAAATCAAACCATTCACCTACGTGCCCTTCGGAATGGGGCCCAGGAACTGTATTGGTAAGACCATCTGATTTTTTTCTATCAAGCATGCACACTCTTTTTTCTCTCTATTCTTCTTAACTTTTTCTCTGTTTAGACATATACATTTTAATTCTGACAAAAGACATGCTACATAAATATTTTTGAGATCTGTCTAAGAATTGTTGTTGAAAAAGTTTGATTAGTTCTTGTTAAGTATAACCGTACAAATTTTTCTGTTTTTAAAACCAAATCCAGCATACCTCTGAAATAAAATTTCACTCTATAAGTCATACTTTATATCTCTTTTTCACTTCAAAAACATTAGTTAAGTTAAGAATACTCGTAAGCTAATAATAATTTAAGTACTTCTACTTTTTAGGTAGTGTTTTAAATTTTTATAATTATTTTTCCAGGATTAAGATTTGCTGTAATGGAAATGAAGGTTTTCATTTTCGAATTGGTGTTGAACTTCAAGATTATAAAAACCGCGAAGACATCTGACCCCATAGAGTTAGCACCTGACGCGTTCAACGTACAACCCAAAAATGGGTCTTGGGTTAAATTGGAACCCAGAACATAAGTTAACATTACATTATGTATTTCTTTCAGAAGGCCTTGTTCTAGTTTAGTGTAAAACTAATGTGACAAATAAATGAATTTGTATAAGTGCTTTTATTAAAATCTGTTGTCTAAATAAAAATGAATTTTCAAAACTGATTTTATTTTAATGAAAATCCTTCACTTAGTAAGTAGTAAGTTTTGTATGTTCGTACACAAGTTAAAATGACATTAGAAATGGCATAGATAATAAATAGTTCACGACGATTTATACATAAAACATCCTATTTATATGTTTTAGTATGAATGTTATTATTTCAATGTCAATAATATAAAAAAAAATGATGAATCATCAGTCAGATCAGTGAATAAATGAGAACGCTAAAAAGTTAAAACACGTAAAAATACATCAGAACGCTGTAGAAACTTTGTACTTAAACTTAATAAATAAATATATTATATATATAAAGAACTGTGCTTGCTACCAATTTGCCGATGATACTTGTATTATGATTGCTGGCAGAGATCTAGTCCAAATGTGTGAACTCTTACAGGCAGACTTTAACACGTTAGCCATGTGGTGTCATGACGTGGGCCTAGTACTGAACGCCAACAAAACAAAGTTAATGCACATCAGATCACCACATCTGAAATTTGCGCCTTTTGGAAATATTACAGCTCATAGTCACACTTGTCTTCTTGCCTCACTGCGCCTTTCTTGTAACTGTCCCCATATTGAAATGGTCGATAAATATACCTACTTAGGCCTTACTATTGATTGTAAGTTTAACTGGAGCCATCACATTGATCGCATTTGCACAAAATTGAGAAAATCTCTTGCAAATATAATTATTCTAAGCCGCCGTATTCCCTATAAACTGATGCTTTATAATAGTTTTGCACATGCTTATATTCAGTATGGTCTCAGCAGCTACGGTCCTACCAATAACACCGATCTAAATAATATATATAAACTTCAACTAAAAATTCTTAAATCTATTGTTTCTAAGTCTATTAAATTGAAATATGAAAATAACAAACATGGTCTCTCTAAACACTGTGGAATACTACCTGTACAACAGAACTTTAGATATTCTATTTTAAAAGAGCAATTTTTCAACGAGACCTTACGAAGGAAAATAGATCACCATACATGTAAGCGAGCGATAACTGCACAACGTGCAAATTGTACCGGCTAACAACGCGTACGGCGAAAGGACAACACAGTACATCGTTCCTCGTCTACTGAACTCAATGCCTTCTGCTGTGTATCGCATTATAATATTAAGCGCAAATTAAAAGAATATTTTGTATTGTAAAAGACACAGACCGATACATGTTCTATCAACCCTCTGTGTTTATTTACATGTATCCTTATTGTATTTGTTTTTTTTTGTGTAATTTTTTATTTGAAAATAAATAAAAAAAATAAACCAAATTTAAATTTACATGTGCCCAGATGCCCTATATTTGTCGTTATGGTACTTATTACATGTACATAAATAAATGAACCAACCAATGTACCAACAAAGGCAAGGAGACGCCAATAAAATCCAAATGAAGCCATTCTCCGCGTAAGCGCATGACAAATGGCAACACATTATCTTACTGCGGTGAATATAAAAGTTGCCAGAGTTGTGTAAATCTCCATAATAGCCACTGATATCAAATTTTCGAGATACGCAGTGTCGGCTACGTTGCCGGCAAAAGTACGATAGCGAAGTGTTGTTACACATTGTTCATAAAACAAAAAACTCAAAATTGGTAACTCCTCATTTTCGACATAAGTGGTATTTATTACAGGGTTGTTGTCATTAATTGCCACTGACACCCGTCGAATAAAAAAATATGTGTGGGTTTATTAATTTGTAACACTTTACCAATTAAGGTGCTCAGAATTTTCAGGGATAAGGATGTTGAGAACCTTACATCCAAAAAAATTTTTTTCGAAGGGAAGAAGAAAACTAATTTTTCAAAATTTCTTCAATAGAATTTTAATTTCTTTTTATTAAATAAATAATATAAAAAATATAACAATTGGCGATTCAAAATGAATACATTCTATAGTATTAAATGGAGGCTGTGCTCCGCATTTTCCCATTTAAATGCTTGCAAAATACCCACAATTTATTTATCCACAACTAGGACATTGTATGTTCTGAAATCCCAACTTTCCATTCTTCATTCCTCTTCCAAGTTGAGTGTGGCGAAACACAAGGCAAGAATTACGCGACCCGAAATGACCGAAGTAGGTCATTCCTACTAGCATTGATATTCCTACTATATTGAAATCTATAATATAAGATAGGTGGTAACCACCTATCTAATATTATAGATATCAATGGTAATATCCCATGGGACTGCAAACCGCGGGTAGAATTGGATTAAGAATTTCCTATACAAGCGCCATGTTGGACTGAAGCGCACATTATAACTACGAACACCTACCGCCGGATAAATATACGCATTCATCAACTGGTGACGCAGTAACACACAGAAGTAAAACACTACCAGTTATTATACTATGTCACTACCATGGATTTAAATGGTGTCCTTGAAATTCAAGGATACAAATATGTAATGCTTACGATATCACCGGGCAGTTTTGAGCGAGCGTAGAAGCATTGCCAGAAGGGGGCTAAAAGGCTAGGCGAAGAAAAAACGAAACGATACACTAACAGCATCTCCAGTGAAAGAAGGAAAGATATAGAACCGTTGACTATTGTTATAATACAGCGAAACTAGGACTAGGACTAATTTAACCTTAGACCTACGGAATTAAGTATATGGCAGCTTAATTTATACACGATTCTTATTTAATTATCCTTATTTATTTTACCAACCTTAATAAATAAGCACTAGTAGACGGTGTAAACTTTCACATTTTACATTAGCGGTTGTTTTGGGAACTAAAACGAAAAGTACCTGAGTACACTCTCCAAAATATATTCTGCAGAAAACCGACGGACACGCAACATTCTGGCGATGATCTAGCGTTTACAACTTTGTTTATATTATTAATTAAACATAATATTATTATGGTAGCTCAGCATGCCACGCGCACGCTCGCAACAGCGGTCCGTGTGTCCCATTGTTTAAATTGCGTACATTTGGCAGGCTTTCACGGTGTTTTTAGAACAAGCACATTTTAAGTTGCCGCGAGAGCCCGCATAGGGCATCCATTACGCGACACTAAAGCTATAAAACTTTGCACAATAATATTACATTCGATTCAATACTTTTTTGAGTGATAAATTACTAAACACATAAACTGTATAAAATACCCAACCTCAAGTCTGTCTGACTATCACGAGTGAACAACGATCCCTGATCCACTGGTGGGAGGCTTCGACCGTGAACAGTTACCGACAAAGACATGTCGCCAAGCGATTTAGCGTTCCGGTACGATATCGTGTAAAAACCGATAAAAGTGTGGATTTTATTTTACTCCTAACGAATTACCCGGCTTCCATATTAGATTGCATCATCATTTACCTTCAGGTGCAATTGCATTCAAGGACTAAGTTATAGTGAATAAAATAACAGTGTGGTGCGTCTCAGCTCAATATCTCCTCTCCTAAATATAAAAGCAGTAGACTATTTTACCCTTCGTTGGTCTAGTCGTTGGCTTATATGGTTTAGATCACTAGTTAAAATCCTGTCTGTCGGGTTGGGAAATAATTCTGAATATTTCTAAGAAATGATCAGTAAAATCTAAGCCAGGAGTCGGAAAGTTGGTAGTGTTGCACTCTCTGGAGAACACGGTAAGCCGTCGGTCCCAGTCACTGTCATGAGCATCTGAGCCTACGCCTGACAACCCGCATTGAAGTAGCGCTGTAGTAGTTAACTGTACTAAGTCTACGCTCCATACCCCCTCTCGTATTAGTAGGGATGCCTGGTCCAGTAGTGGGACGTTAAAAGGTTGATAATGACGATGATGATGATAATGACAAGAGATTTCTACTATGTTTGTCTCTAAGCAACGAACAAAAAAGCGAACATTGTTAGATATCTTACTACAAACTTTTTTTTTTATCGACTACAAGTTGGCCCTTGACTGCTATCACACGATGTTAAGTGATGATGCAACCTAAGATGGAAGTGGGCTAACTTGTTAGGAGTAGAATGAAATCCACACTCCTTTCGGTTTCTACACGACATCGTACCGGAACGCTAAATCACTTGGCGGTACGTCTTTGTCGGTAGGGTGGTAACTAGCCACGGCGAAAGCCTCCCACCAGCCAGACCAAGACAAATTAAGAAAAATCTCAAGCTGCCCCGCCGGGAATCGAACCCAGGACCTCTATCATATAAATCCACCGCGCATACCACTGCGCCACGGAGGTCGTCAAAAACTGTAGCTCGACATACAATAATATTTAATATAATGGACATGTCCTATTCAGAGTTGGATGTATGGTGTACATAGTGCGGTCAGAGTGCAATTCGAGAGTTATTTTAATGTTAATTCAGTAACGGCGGAGAGTCTGCGCTACAAATTACTGTCGTCGAGCTCACTTACCCCTGATAATGCCTGCTTTGAGGTTATTTCCTGTTTCTTCGTAAAGGCTTGTGATTTAAAATTGTAATAAAATTAGCTTGAAAGATAATAAATAAATATTATAGGACAATCTCACCCTTATAGCCCCAAAGTAAGCGTAGATAGTTTGTGTTATGGGTACTATGATAACTGAAGAATATTTTTATATAATTATATTATACATAAACATTTATAGTTTATAGACAAACACGCAGACACTGGAAAACATCCATGCTCATCACACAAGGAGTTTTCCAGACTTGGAAATCGAATTTACAGCCTGGGACGAAAAAGCAGAACACATACATTTTACAATCTATACATAAATCTTTAGAGAGATAATTCTTTAGATATTTTTAGGTATAGTAGCATTGTGGTTAGGAATTGTCCTCCTTGTTGTAAATTTGACATAAACTATATAAACATATTAATACATGAGTACGAGTAGGCAAGAAGCGCCAACTATTTATAAGTGAACAGACAAAGCGCGCCGCGAACAAGTTTTCAATTTAACTAAAGCGATCCAATTTCACACGGCGCTGGCGACAAACGACGTCAATTTTAAACTCAGATTTAAATTAGGGCTCCCTTTGCTTTATCGACTCAATAACTAAGAGCTTAAACCTTCACTTTATATAAATATGTCATCTTCGATGCCTTAATTATTGACGGTTTCCCGTGGTATGCGCGGTGGATTTATAAGACGGAGGTCCTGGGTCAATCCCAATTGGGTTAATTGAGATTATCTTAATTAGTCCAGATCTGACTGGACGGTGGCTTTGGTCATGACTAGTTACTACCCTGCGGAGTAAGACAAACCACCATCAAAGTTTTGCCTTCCTCTAAGATGTAATGTAGTAGAGATCTAAAGTAGTTTCATCCCACAAGTAAGTGCTCTCCATCTTAGATTTCATCATCACTTACTCTCAGGTGTTACAGCAGTTAGTTATAATGAATAAAAAAATAATAGTACAAGTAGTAAGCCCAAAGTTACTTATGCGAGTTAGGTGGTTAGAGTTATATTAAAGAAATCGTTTAAATATTGAAAAACGTGTTTATTTTCGAAAATTCATTAAAAAATACATTTTTTTTAAACCGTGTTCGCTTAAATCGTCGTATCCGTCCAGACTGCCAAAACCGCTCTACTTACTTTTCAATACAACCCCCAATGTTCCCATCCTCCGGGAGATATTAATTGCTCCATGATAGAAAAACTTGTTTTCACAATTAAAATTTATCTTTATTTTGCCTAGAGTAGCTCAATTAATCATTGATTTTTCAAATATTTTTTTTTGTATTAATTACAAGTTAACCTTTGACTGCAATCATCCCTGATAGTAAGTGATGAGGTAATCTAAAACGACGGTGGCTGAACTTGTTGGGAGTAGGAAGGAATTTACACCCCAATCAGTTTGTACTCGACATCGTACCGAAAAAAATTTAGAAACCTTGGCTGGCACCGACTCCTAGATATGCTTAAGTAAATTAAAGCAACTAAATGACGCAGCTGTTTTTTACTTTTTAGTGCGTTTTGAGTCGGTTCTATTTTTTGTTAAAAAAAAATATTTCTTTTTTTTAGTGATTTATCGCCACGTAACGTTTTCGTACTATACTGTCATAGTATATTATACGGCACTTGTAGCCAAAAAGCTACCGACACTTACACTAAAACCGAAATCGCTGCAACCTCTCCGTTTTTTTTCGTCGGTTAAAAAACGCTTGCGAGGTGTCCAGTACGTACATGCCAGTTCTTTAGAAATTTAATTATTTTAAAATAAACGTATGTCCTAAAATTACAGCGTACTTGGAAATAACGAATAATAATAAAAATTAAAGTTAAATAAATAATAAATTGAATAATTATTAAAGTTTCCATGTATTTAATTAACGATACGAGTAGTACTTTACAATTTTAAACTAATCTCGAGGTTGTTCAACGACGTTCCTGTAACTGGATACAAATATCGACAAAATAAAACCCGTTCCTCGTATATCGTGGTACGTACCCGTTGTAATATATATTATTGTTACAATTTTAATTATGTAAATCTATACAAATAAATAAAATAGAAGTGTCAATGGTGTCAGTCTATAATTTCAAATTAACAGTTTTCTACTACATGCATACGAAACTACATAATTACAGTACTTATATCAAAAACCAAGTTCAAAATTGTCTAACTGTTTGATTACTCCGGTACTTTGAATCTACTAGTGGGATTGTAATAAATCTTTAAGAATATGATATCCAAACTCATGAATAGAGACATAGGTTAATTTGTATGATATTCCCATTTGTTTGTGTGTGTGTTTTTTTACCATTTTCGTAATTTTCTCGCGCAGTATTTTGCAAGCGCTTCTAGCATCACACTCGGCGCAACAAACATCATTTCGTTTCGTAAGCCCTAATTAGCAGCGAGCATTTTTAGTGTTGCCAGGACGCTTTGCGATTGCCACGTTTACAGCTATTGACGTTGCAAATTACACGGGCCGGGATTCGTTAGCCGAAAATAGGGAATGTTTTTCGTATTTTTCTCCGTTAGTTTGGAAATTTTGGATCCTTTTAGGATTTTTTAATTTTGCTTAATTTGCATTTCAAAATCGTCCTTTACGTAATCAAAGGAATTAGTTTTTTAAGTGTTGTAAAGTTTTAAATAGATAATGATTGTTACAATTCTTATGAAGTCTGAAGTCTGGACTTTGTGAAATAGGATCGTTATTCTTTTAGAGAAGAGTATCTTAAAAATCTAGACAAAAAGGTCTGCTTTTACCTACCGTCTCTTCGAGAGCTTAGTATTACGATATATATTTTAACCTTTTTTAATTAAAAAACAATTTGGATATTTGCACCTGTTATGCATAATCATCACCATATGATCAGGCGATGGACGTCCACTGTTGGATATAGGAATCCTGTAAGTTCTTCCAAACATCAAAGTTTTGAGCCGTCTGCATTTTAGGGGCTCGCTAGTAACTATTGAGGAATATGTAGGAATCGACCTAAACTGCGCCTTGTGATGTGTGGTTGCCATATCTTGCCTCGCTCTTTGCCACTGTAGCTCTGCGACTCGTTGAGCTGACGGTTATTTTGGCTCTATGGATCTCTAATTTGGTCATATAGAGATATATCAATAATTAAACAATAAAATAGTTTCATAATGCAAAGAGATGGCAATGAGTATTCATTCAAATACATTTTGGTCACTTGGTGGTTTAGGACATACAAGGAGGATCTCGAGTAACAGAGGGGTTAAAGTTATGACAAAATGGAAACCACAGATACAGAAGGTTGTAACGCCAAAAGAAGCAAGTAAGTACATTTTGGTCATCATTTCCTATTTGAAAAGCTTCAAACAAAAGTATTGTTGGCAGCATTGTATATTTGCAGTGTTAGCAGGGCACCTCGTTTAAGAGCATAGATTAGTGACTGTAGCCAAAATGGCCTTATAAAAGACACCCACGTGATGAATGCATCATCATTTCTCTTTATGTGCAGTTATGCTGCCAGTTAATTTTGCGAAACGTATAATAAGCGTTAATTAAAGTGAAATAAAGTGTGCTCGTTAAGTAAATTATGTGATTACCGTAAGAATGTTTCATTTTGATCATATCTGATGTCCTTGTGAATAAATGGTTCCGATTAAAGTTTGTCCTTTGTTTTTCCTGAGTGTTTTGAGTTTTATTCCCTTCTGGGTGTACCTAACAATATAATATCAAAAATACAATATTTCGATGAATCCCGAGGCGCTCATAATTCAAGGCGCGTGCTTGAGCACGCAATGGCGCGTTGGATTATATTTTTATACACAAATATTACATTACCGGGTGACGCGTTACTCGGTGCGGTTCAATGGAAACGTTTCGCGTGTTTGGAATGTTTTAATATTATTGATACGTTCCCGTTCACATGAATGACTTCTGAAAACGTGTAAATTGATTTATATGTTATATTTATTTGATTTTTTCTGTGTGGTTATGCCACATTTCACAGGTAAAATATTTATTTTGTATACATTTCAATCCTCAACTACTAATTACATAAATATTAACATGTTGACATTTATTAGGTATTTATCCACATGCGCAACGCGCGTGTAATTAATAAAATTAAAAGATAAATATTTATATCGTTCTTACCAAAGAGTTCTACAAAATTGTTATTTATTTCTATTAAAGTAGGAATTACATTTATATTTCAAAATTGTTGTTGGTATCCATGTAACAAACTCTATATGCTCTATGATACGAGTACTACGTGCATATTCATATAATTTTGATGGCGACGTTTGCTCGAGTTCAAATTATAAGAAACTTTAACTGAAAATTTAGAATGTTAGCGTTACTGGAATTTTAATTTCATGCCCAAATGTTTTACTGTATTAGATTAGATTTAGTATAGTTTGAAATGGCACATATATTTATTTTCCAATATAATGTGGCAACACCATTAAAAGTACGTTGACATTTCAATCAAGACATTTTTCATGCAAAAAATAAAATTTTCACCACAATTAACAGTATGTCGCAATGGAATGATAAATTCAATGTCATATAAAAAAATATTATGCTATACGAGAAATTTTTTGAAGTACTAGAACCCAAACACTTTGTCATTAAATGATCGGATTGACAAGTATTTGGACTAATAGCCAAAAGTTAGAAGTAAGAATATTATGGAACTACTTCATAACAAAACAAGGACATCATAACTCGAATGTGAGTTTCAAATAAACTTGGACACTTTCTATACGTATTCTCCGCGAGGATAAAAATGCGGCAAGGTGTCTTTTTGTTGAGATTTTCATATTTTATTATGCTTAAGGGGAGTGTCGACGTATTTCACGGTTAAAGGAGATTTTGTATCGCCGGGAGGGAATAAATAGCTATAAAAAGCTGCCGGGAATATTTTTTGTGATGTATTCCGCCATCATGTCGGCTGTGTCGCTTCTTTGTGGAGTTTTTATTGTTTTTCACCGAGATAGTGCAATATTGAGGCACCAGAGATATCACTTTTCTCAAGAAATGTAATAATTTTCCCATTTCCAAAAGGCTTTAGTTCTCAAATAGTCTAAAGAATTCCATACGGTTTGAGCGAGTTTGCAAGCGAACCAAAACTTTTTTACGAGTATTTTGTGGTAAGGATACCAATCATGGACACATTATAACGTAGTTTTCGTATATTTTAATGGCTACTCAATCTAATAAAATAATGACTCTTAAATAAAATAATTAGTACAAAGCACATGCGTAAAACGATACTCAGATATGTTTTTTTAAGTAAAACCAAAAATATTATTCCAAATAATGTAAAATGACTCAGTACTCATAGTCGAGGTATATTCGATTTCGCCCGCAGCCTAGTCGAATAAAAAACCACCGCCTATCTGTTGAAGCGAAGCAATTGACAGCTGACAGGCTGAGCTCACTCGCACACAACGTTCAGCGTCCGGTGAAGCAAACATTTGCAGCATTTCTTTATTTGTATTTATTAACTGTTTCAAATTTGATTCTTTATTTACATTTGTCTGCCTCTAAAAAGCAGTGGTATGCACGGTGATTCCTGACGTTCCTTCCTGGTTTCGATTCCTGACGTCGCCTATTGAGATGTTCGTAATTGGTCAATCTCCGACTAGTGGAAGTTACTAACCACCTTGCTTGCAAAGCCGTAACACTAAGCGATTAAGCATTCCGGTATAATATCGTTTAAAAACTGTTAGGGTTGTGGATTTCATTCTACTCCTAATAAGTTAGCCCGCTTCCATCTTAGACTGCATTATCATGTAGCCCTTAACTGGAATCACAGCTAATGGTAATGATGATCTAAAATGGAGCGAACTTACTTGTTAGAATGAAATCCACAATACTTTCGGTTTCTACATAACATCGTACTTTATCAGTATATCGCCACCACCAACCTCAGCCACCCAACAGCTAAGTCGATTTCTTTCCATCTTTACTGATAGAATTACAGGAAATATGATAATTACAATTTAAATTACATTCCCAGTGTACCTACATCCGTAAGCCTGTCGGATCCATAAAACCTGCGGGCGGAGCTCTTCGCCAGACAATTCATTCTTGCAATTAAAACACAATATGAGTTAATGTTTTTAGGTATTTCTAAAGCCTAGCACTTTTTACTTCAAAGTTTTTAGTAATACTTCGACCCAAATGTTAGTACGAAGTTACGTAATAGTGACGTCATCAACATTTATGTTCAATAGAGTGGGCTTACGCTTCAATAATTTTGAAATTAATTCGTATTTCAATATCTGCTCAATTTGATTTATTTTTTGAAAAACGGTCTACATATTTTGTTAGCAGTTCTTCTCGATTTTCGTTGTGAAATTCGAGACAATAAAAAATATAAAACTTATTTAAAACAATTATTTATTTATTTATTATTAACTGATATTCCGTCTGAAATGATGCCTATTCATACTGATCGCATAATGATCGTACGATGATAGTCATCAGCGTATCACGGGCAGAATCTCCAATACTGCGTGAAAGGGATAATCAGCTGCGGCCATTCAGATCTAGCATGCCGCGGAAATTGCGTTACACGGGCACGGTATTAATACTGCAATTAATGCCAGATATATTGACATTACTAGTACTGAACAGCCTTATAATGCGGTATTATCTGACTTAAAAACCGGACAAGTGTGAGTCGGACTCGCCGCCCATCAACTGTTCTGTACACAGGAAATAAACATTTCACAGCATGGATCCTTTTTCCCTTTTGAGATATAGAGCCCTAAATACTGGCTTTGGTTATGTGAACCAGGGGCTTGAGTACCGGTTATCACTGAGTCGGTTTTCAGTGAAATATTTATGATTATTCTGAATCATCAATATGTAGTTTTTAGATTATGTAAACGTAATGTGTATTATTATGTAAGTTCGGAAACTTAAAGCTATGGATTCCAAATGCACCTTGCGCAGAAGATCCCACTTTTGAAGCCATTCGGTACAAAATCTAATGTTATCACTCTAACTCCGCCAATATGTAACCTATGGGTATATCTTACTTGGAAGGGAAACTGAGGAAAGAATCAATAGTTAAAAATAGTTCCTAACTGAAAAGTGTGCAATAATAAAACATTGACAATTTGAGTGGTATCATTGGGGTCCTTACAGAGTTGTTCTAAAAACAATCATACTCATAAGAATCCTTGTATTAGTCACTACACGATGTATACACGACAGGAGTGTAGACTCGGGTGTACCCCATTAGCTCGTTCACGCCTTATTGGAGATTTCACACGCGGCGGCGCTCGTAATGACTGCGCTCATTGCAAATTGAACAGAACCTGCATTGGTTCAAATGTAGACAACTTACCTAGCACCGAATACATTCATATAATAATAATCCACCGACAGTAAAAATGAGATAATACTTAAATTAACACTGACTAGAATTATTTTTTGGTATGAGTAGAATTCTTTTTTGATTTATCAAGAGGTTATTGATTACCTATGATGAGCTGGCAAAGTTTAAGTTTTTATAAATGACAGCTGCTAATGAGTTTCTTGCCAGATCTTTTATATATGAATGAACCTTCTAAACCAGTAGTACAATCACTATTTACAAACTGTCAAACTTAACGTTTTGAAAGTGTTTTTAAACAAAGCTCAATTGAATTAGGCTAATTTTGAAATTTTATCGAAAGTCTTGTGAAAAGCTCACGAAAATTTGTCAAGTTTTTATCGTGTTCAGTTTACTATGTACGAGGTGCACCGTTATTCATGACGAGCACTAACAGCAACGAAGCCGCTGGCAAAAGATAGTAAATATGTAAGTAAAGAAATTCACCAACATAAATAATAATAGCGTAGTGAGAGAAAGGCAGCAACAGCCGGGCGGCTGCTGGGCGGCAGACGGGCGACAGTAGGGCGGCAGACAGTGGCAGCTGGGCGGCAGGCAGCGGCAGCTGGGCGGCAGGTGGTGGCGGGCGGGGCCGCAGTGTCGCAACTCAGGTACACCAATTAGCGCTCTTTAAAAATTCAACACGCTCCAAGAAGCAACACTCACTTTTTAAAATCTATTCAGGAATACCGAAATAAGGATATGGATAAGGTGTGTGAATTTTGAAATTTTTCAAATGTCAAAGGTCTACATGAATTAAATTAATTTAATTTTTACTTGAAAAGATGTAAAAAATATGATTCTGTATTTGACTCGAGGGTTAAATCCTCGCAAAAAATGGAAACTAACCCCTTTTTATACTATAATTATAATACATACGTATTAAATGGACATCATAACTCAATTTATAATTGTAATACTGATAGGAGCCTTGTTTATTTTTTTCTTAAAAATAATTATTTTTACTAATTTATGCTATTACACTGCTATGAGAGTAAAATAAACATAAATATAACTAACAGCATTGTCGTCTAATTAGAAAAACGTTAAGAAAATAAACTTTCGATGACAGATAAAATGGCTCGATGTTCTAGCTAGGTAATTTGTAAGTAATTCGTATGATCAAGATAAATTATGTCCTAATCTCTAAATATTATTATATCTTTAGCTTATCTGCTTTAACCTATATAAAACTAAATGTGAAGTAAATAAAATAACGTTTAAATAGTGTTTGCCGCCTCCAATGTTTCGTCCTCTGAACAGACCGCACTTTAAAAATGTGATGATCTTGTTTCAGTATGCGGCAGCATGAGCACTCCTGCTCTCATTCTCTGTAGCAAATTAATATTCTCATCGGTTGCATCAACGGATGTTTACTCGATTGTCCAAAAAGATGGGTACTTAATAGATATCCGTTATCTTAGCATATTTTTACAGAGAATATATTTGCTATGTCTATTAAAAACTGTTTCCTATTTTTCCAAATAAACAAATATTTTATGTGAAGTAGCCTATATAAAAGGACGGAAATTTAACCTGAGTGCTCAATAAGGATCTAAGTTTGCTCTCTTTTTGACTTTTATTTCTATTTAGAACCCTTTAATAGGTTTTCAAATGTAAATATTTACACTCTATACAAATGTAAAAGTAAAATGTTTACAACAATAAAAAATACTCTTTACTACGGAAGACCAACGCGGTCTTCTAACGGATACGGCTAAGTGAGGATTCTTTTGAAATCATGTCATAATTCCTTGTCACCGGGTTAATTTATTTTATTTTTGGTTTATTTTTCGAAATAAAGTATCTTTGTTTCTTTGTTATTTCTAAAATGTAAAACATGAAAAGATTTGTACTGAAAACATATTTGGTAAGGTACACTTAATCACCCGAAAGTGCAAGGTGAGTTATATATATGTACATATTGTTTTTAATGACTACAAGTTGGCCCTTGACTGCTATCACACCTGATGATAAGTGATGATGCAATCTAAGATAGAAGCGGGCTAACTTGTTAGGAGTACGACGAAAATCCACACTCCTATCGGTTTCTACACGACATCGTACCGGAACGCTAAATCGCTTGGCGGTACGTCTTTGTCGGTAGGGTGGTAACTAGCCACGGCGAAAGCCTCCCACCAGCCAAACCAAGACAAATTAAGAAAAATCTCAATCTGCCCTGTCGGGAATCGAACCCAGGACCTCCGTCTTATAAATCCACCGCACATACCACTACGCCACGATCGTCAAACAAATGTAAAACAAATCGTTCTAACACTACAAGATTTGAGTTTTCAGAAACATCCGATGTTACAACCGATCATGCTCTTTAGCTTACAGAATAGCGGCCGCTCTTCGTGTAACACTCAATACCTAACAAGTATCGATTCGAGCGCTAATTGGAAAATTTCCTGCATTTTGCACTATTTTTGATGCCGGGGATTTGGGCCACTTAATGCTATTAAAGTGCTTTTATATAACTCTTAGATTCGTCGAGGTGAAACGTTGATAATTTCTTTCCATTTTCTACAAGAACAGTTTACCGATCGTAGACTGTTATCTTAGTTCATATAATATCTATGAAATTCAAACAAATAAGTTGTTGTAGTATTATTATTATTTTACATTAAATATACTCTCACGCCCGGATACACAATAAATACATATATAACGCCAAAACGATTATAATAAACTTACTTAGATACTTAAAATAAATAAACTTAAATATACGCTACATAAATACATATATGCTCTGGGCGGAGGATTCACCCCGGCAGGGAGACCAGACGGCCGGGGGTCAGGGTGACAGGTGAAGAAACCGGCGGACCATTCTAGCCGAGTCTTTTTGCATCTTGCCTGCCAGCGAACCGCCACGGAACCCCAGCCGCCTCAGATGGTGAGCGAGGCTAACTGGGACCAACCCATTCAGTTATAACGATCGGAATGATTTTAGTGGACTCCACATGCCACATGGCGGTAACTCTCGTTTTTTCAACAAAGTTTTTTCTCCGTCTCAGCTCTCACAAGGTTCTCGTCATATGGAATTGTGATGTCCACCAAAAACACCCTCGACTGTGCCCGGTCTAACACCACGATATCAGGCTTATTCGCTAGAATAGTCCTGTCCGTGATGATAGACCGGTCCCAAGAGAGCCAGATTCCGTCGCGTTCTAGCACTGGCACCGGTGTATACTGGTAATAAGGCAGCCGCTGATCCAAGAGACCGTACATCAGAGCAAGCTCTTGGTGAAGAATTTTGGCTGCTTGGTTGTGTCTGTGCAAACTCAGTATTAGCAAGAGCCGAACAGCCCAAAAGCACTTGTCTGAGTGACTCTCCGGGATAGCGATAGGCTCGACAAATGTCGTGAGTGCCATCCTTCAGAATGTACTTTCGGTAGTTCCGCGTCTTAACCACCTAATCTTGTATCGCACAGACAAACCATTCGGTTTCCCCAAAGAGGTCAGGATACGGCTACGGTATGCTATAGCAGCGTACACAGGCCATTATAGCACTAGGTCTATGCTCTGCAACATGGGTATCTCTGAGGATCCCATTTGCAGGGCCTGCAACGTTTATTTAACAAAGTACCAAAGCACTTTGTGTGAATTAGGTATTGTCTTTAAAGTAGATTACAGATGGCACCTACTTCAGATATACTACTATTCTATAAAGAGTTATGATGAAACTTGCAGTGTACCCTAAGTTGAACAATACTTAGTACAACAAAAAAAGACTTACTTAAATCGGACTTGTAGTTCCGAAGATATGCCTCCACTAACATAAACACATACATACATACATACACACATTTTTTAAATTTGACACATTTGTTCAAACGCTGATATAGACTAACATATGTGAAAACCCGTATGTATGTAATATTTCCAGAACAGCCCATTCTGGAAATATTACATACATACGGGTCGAATTGATAACCTCCTTTTTTTGAAGTCGGTTTAAAATAGCATGCTGCATCGCTCGCTCCCTTTATGTGAGTCTTTGATTTGCCCATATAATTAAAGTATCACAGTGGTTTTTTAGACAGTGAATTTGTATTCGTATTTGACTAAAATATTCAGATTACAAAACTCTAAAATTCCTCTGCTGGCAGTGAGCGAGTTTAGCTGTTTGAAGTTATCATCGTCATCAACATCATTATCAGCCTATAAACGGCCCACTTCAGGGCCAAACCCTTGTAGGAGTAGACCTACTACGCTGCTTATACATTAACGATCGCTATCAGATGTTGATGATAGCGACCGGGACCGACGGCTTAACGTGCTCTCCGAGGTACGAGAGTATATCACTACCAACTTTCTGGTTTGAGTAATTCAGCGAAAAGTCAACGTACAACAGCGAACACTTGGCACTGGCTAATATGTGTCAAAAAAGAAGCAAATCAAATTAAAGATATATAAATAACATTAAAATAGACTACGAGAGTGTGAATAGGTATCA
This sequence comes from Mycalesis mineus, assembly GCA_034621355.1. Classification (NCBI taxonomy): domain Eukaryota; kingdom Metazoa; phylum Arthropoda; class Insecta; order Lepidoptera; family Nymphalidae; genus Mycalesis; species Mycalesis mineus. The sequence goes on along the minus strand of CM067891.1, from coordinate 17,378,827 downwards.
CGTGAAAAAGATATCAGGTAATACCTATTCAGTTCAATTGCGACGAGGCTAGTGTTGTATAGCTCACGCCCTCACAGCGCCAGCGGAAGCGACCCGACGCCACTCTCCACCTCGAGTGCTGTCACTACGTATATATCGCAATATTTGACAACAACACCGTTGCCACTTTTTACGATTGTTTTTATTGCGCATTCTCTTCATATTTCTTAAACTTTCTTAACGGTGACCATGTTTGTAATTTCTATAGTAGGACCAAAATATTTTTATAACGAATTCAAATTTTTGACACTTAAGTGGTCAAAAAATTATTGTGGTATATTACTATACTGTAGGTATGGAGGTACTCCAAAATCAGTATGTCGATTCGTGAAAAAAATACATCGTACGAACATCTCGTCTATTGTGTCACCTTCAGTTCGACTGTTAGTTTAATATGGCATCCGTTTCACAACCGTGGTACATCGGCTTCAAAACTGATGTTTTTTTCAAGAATCGACATACTGAGCATTCTAAATTTTCGTATAATCAAAATATGTCAAAAAAGTCAGTAAATTATAATTAATTAATTATAATACAAAATAATAGAATTAAAAAAATAATCAATGGACGGTTAGATATAGATAGATAGCTCTAAATATAGGATATACATATTCGTATATTCCGTTTTTCTAGGAATGAGCTATTAATAAGACAAATATGGCCGTACTGATCACGTGACATTTTGTGACGTAAGCTCTAGGGATGGGCCTTTGATCAACTATATCAGGAATGAAGTATTGAATGAAATTCTGAACCAAGGAACAATTTAATTGATATATTCATTTCGAATCCATTATTTAAATAATATTGCGAAGATATCATTCAATATTTTTAAAAAATACTTTAAGTTATAACTTAATTTAATTCCTAAATTATTTATTATACGGGATAAGAAAAATACCAAACAATTAATGAAATTATTAATAATTTTAATGAAATAGAATTTATTATTCTGTGGACGAAGATCCGTCTGAAATTTCACTTTCGTCTGTCGTTACATTAATAATAAATGGCGTCGTGTCCGTATGGTTATCTATGATTCCGTCAAGTCGCAACATCTTATCCTCTTCTTTAATAATATGTTCTATACATTTTCTCCATGACGCTGCGCTAATTCTCTGAACCTCATCGGTAACTAATTGTTTTAGCTCAGCCATTTTAAATGTTTTATTATTTTTTCCAACGTAAGACTTAAGCTGAGCCCATATCAACTCGATGGGGTTCAATTCACAATGATAAGGCGGAAGGCGTAAAACTATTATATTTTTTTTGGCTGCAATGTCATCGACGACTTTCTTTTTAAAATTTTCTTTTTCAAATTTGGTGAGTAATATTGCCTTCGTTTCGTTTTCGTTATAAGGGAAGCCTTTCTCGTGCAGCCACTTTTGTATTTCAACCTTCCGCCAACTCATGTTTGGGACACGATCTACCAATCTGGAGTGGCACGGTGCGTTATCTAAAACGACTACCGACCCAGGTTCGATAAGTTCAAGCTTCTACGCAGCTTTTTGATATTTTAATTGTTTCTTCGGTATCTAGGAATCCTAATTTATTTTATAGACAACAGTTGCATAATTAAAAAATTAATATCACATTCGTGATCAGCACCCCGAAATACCTATAAAATGGTACCTATATTTTAAGTAATGCGTAGAATAATATCTTGACATTAATTGACATTAATTTTTTTGTTAAAATATCGGACTATGTACAGGACGTTTTTCAAACGAGCTGATGACTTGATGAACGTTCTCATTTGCTTCCGCTTTGCAAACAAAAAACATATTGAGTTTTCCGCGCCAAAATAGTAACATAAATTCTTCATAAACGCAATAAACTACTTTATGGTATAATATATAATGATAAAAAACTTAATTTGAATTATCCGATTACGATTTCGATACTAACAATATATTCGATACTTACATTCACTCAATCATTCATTTTTACCCTGTGGTAACAATGTTGTATCTGCACATCCCTATACTTATGACAGAATGCGATTTGACAAATTGATGTTTTAGTTTACGCTGTGGACATAATTTAGTGATTCTTTTTGGTTTTTGAGAAAAAATTTGTTTAAAGCCTGTTTAAATTTAAAGAATGTTACTTTTTTATAGTTCTTCATACGTTGCTTGTAGACAACAACGAGATTTTGCGTGTTTAAACCATTGGATTATTCTGAAAATTGACATCAAAATTGGGCATTGCCCAAGGGGTACGTTTGTTTACTTTTTAGCTCATACCAGCCTGGATTTAGAATAGTTTTGCACATCTTGATCTTTTAAAAATACTTACACACACACACGCGCGCGCGTACGCACGCACGCAAGCACGCACGCACGCAGACACGCACGCACGCACACAGGAAATTTGTGTTTTTTAAGACAGCATCTTGATTATAATCTTGCCTGATGGAAAGTAATAATCGGTTCTAAGTTTGAGTGTTCTTGCCAAGAAGAATTCACTCTTAACATTAAAAAAACTCAAATTATGATAGGTAGTGAGAAACACAGAAAGCATTCCACACTTCTGTACATGGTTATGGTTCTTTTGAGGTAGTGGATGGCAATTCCATGAATCATGGTGCCCCTAGCAGCGCGTAAGAAGTTTGTTAAATTACGCAAAGTTGTATCGCGGGGCGGAGGGAGGTCTGGCTCCTTTGAGCGTATTATTGCTATTCCACGTTTCATTTGTAATTGCCGCTCGCTCTTTATTTGGGGCGGAATTTTGTTTTTTTTACTTTCTATTAAGACGTCTATGTGTTATTTGAAGAGTTTTTATTTACTACTTATGAACCTTTTTAAGTACAAATTAATAATAAGGTTTCTCAAGTTGATGATATGTTTTTCATTGCCAGTATCCTACAACATTAAAATAGTTGTTAAAGGGACACCCAAGACAGAATGTGAATTTAACATCTTACTCCACAAGCACAGGTTGTCAAGCTTATGACGTTCATAATTATCTATCAGATATTAATAATAATGTGCTTACCGAGTAACATAACACTACCAATAACCTTACACCGAACTGCTTCTGTGACTGTCTTTCAACTAGTGGTAGTCACAATAAACAATCGAGAAATGATGAATTAGACGTTCCAAAACTGCTTGTAAAGGATAATTTAGTTTTGATTATCTTAGAAAAAGAAAGGTCCTACTAAGTACCTACTTATTTCAAAGCAAATTCCAGGACTAGATCCTGGAGCCACTTCCGCACAAGATGTATGCTGGACTAACGAGGCCTTCATAGATAATCCTAATTTAATACACGGCTCGTGTTAATATAGCGTCTCAAATAATTGAAAATAGCTAGAGCACGATCCGCCCCAGCACGGGGTTATGAATATTTCCTATTAAGCAAAAAGCCCCGGCTATGAAATAAAGACTTCCTAACGAAGTTAAATGGTTTAGTAAAAGTTTTATGCTGCCGCGCGGCCATTAAAGTCGCGAGAGATAACTTATAAACGTAAAACTTTACATGTGCTCGCCTTGCTCGAAAAATCCTTCTGCAGAAACCTACATTATTAAGTAATAGAGGACGCTCACGGTTTCACCCGCATAGTTCTCGTTCCCGTGGGAATTTTGGAATAAAATGTGGCTATGTGTTATTCTGATATGTAAGCTATATTATTGTGAAGTTTCATCAAAATCCATACAGTAGTTTTTGCGTGAAAGAGTAAGAAACATCTATCCATCCAGACATAAAACTTTTGCCTTTATAATATTAGTAAGGATAATAGAGGTTTTTGTGATAGAGCTCGTCCAGAGAGCTCGTGTGCACTCTGCACCTTTGGCGCAGCATTATGTGCGGTGGATTTATAAGACGGAGTTCTAAGTTCGATTCCCGGCTAGGGCAGATTGAGATTTTCTTATTTGGCTCAGGTCTGACTGGTGGGAGAATTTGGCCGTGGCTAAATAGGTGTCACCTCGCTGAAAGAGACATAGTCCGTGTTTTAGCAGTTTAGTACGATGACGGGTAGTTCCGGCACAATGTCGCGTGTCTTAACAAGTTAGGCCGAAAAAATCTCAATGCGGTTCACAGAATACATCTATTACCAAGTTTCAACAGAATAGTTCTTATATTAGTTTGAAACTATAAAATTTTCGGAAAAAGTGACATACGGACGGACAAACAGACAGACATGACGCAACTATAAAGGTTCGTCATGTCGTTTTTTGCCACTTGGCTACGGAATCCTAAAAATATCTATAAATGAATAAATGAATGAAAGCTTATCAATTACAAATAATAAAATAATGATTTTATGTTGTAGATCAAGTGACGCCAGTGTAACGGCCCGTTGCTCGCTAATACGGAGCGGTTGAGCATGTAACGGCGTTATTAGTTTATGAGAGAGCGTGACGCGCGGCCGTTACAAGCCTGTTGTCTGAAACTTCGCCGTTAACTCATTTTTCTCCGTAACTAGGCTAATATATGAAAAGCTTAGTCAATGCTTCATAACTAGTTTAAATTCACAAAATACCAAATTGTTTTCCTTCTTCTTTTTGGATTTTATATATTAAGCATTGCAAAGCATTTTTTTGCCCGGAGTCAAAAAATGGGTGGTGTTACACTCCCATCCTCGAAGAACACATTGAGCCGTCGGTCTCACTCATTTAGTAACCGTTAATAAAGTAAACATAATATCACCCTAAGCTCGTCTACCCGCATTGGAGCAATTTGTTGGGTCTGCTCTTCAAATCCCCTCACCTACAAGGAAGGAAGCCTGGCCCAGTGGTGGGCCGGCTGATAATGATGAGGATAATCCAATACAGAGTATAATGTGCTCTTACGAGCAAGAACCACGCGGGTGAAACCGCGAGCGTCCTCTATTATCAGCAAAAAAATGTAACGGAGAATGGAAACGTTACAAGAGTCATAATGTAAGTGAACACCGCAGCACATTAAAAGTAAATTAGGATCATTAAACTGAAGTTAACAGAGGCGACGTTGTAAGCGCACCTACCTACCTACGGGCAGAATGGCTTACACCGAAAGTAGGTTGAAACGAACATAAAGCTTATTATGAATTTATTATTTATACTTAGTAGCTACTGGCGGATCATTTGGGGAACACAGTTACTATCGCAATTGCGTTTATATTGCAGTAAAATGTTATTAGGAACATATTATTATTGCCATTATAATGTATTTCATTCATTAAAAACCTGTAAGTTAAATTTCAATCGTCTCTAAAATCATGTCTACAAACTGTTTTTCTAATTTTTTCAATTCTTTTGTTTTCTCAGTGTACAATACAAGTTCATATGTCATATTATATTTTTTGTTCACATAATTACTTGATATGTATTATAATATGTTTACATTAATTTACATATTCATTTATATTTCATATTATGTACTACTGTATTCGTTTGTACTATTTATTGTAAGAGGTTAATATCTTACAATAAATAAACAACTACACCAATCTAATAATAATAATAATAATCTTTATTGGTTCTAATACCCAAATGTGTGTCTTTCATACCACGTGACATTGGCAGAATAAATTGTACGCTGTTGGTACAACGAGAAGTAAAAAGTTAAAAATTCAATTGTATATAAGGACAAGAATAAAAGATATGTTATAAACAACTGGGTAACTTTATATTCTTTGCTAGGTTACACCTAATAAAATTAAATAATTTTTTTAAACACATTGCAATCGCTAGTCAAAGTGATTGCTATTTTTGGCGACATGTAACAAGCCCATTTACGCTTCATGAAACGGTAATTAAATACAGTATTATGAATTACGTTGAATAAATTGTTACCATTAAATGAATATTTTAACACTTTTCATATTAAAATAAATGATTTATTACTTGCTCACTTACTGTTCAAACATGACTAATAAAATGTTTCGATAAAACACAATTACTTTCAATTTAAATGTCATGGATCTTTAATTTTATCTCATCGATACAATAGAATATGGTTAAGAACAACAACAAAACGGATGAACAAAGTTCATGTAATTAAAAAATAAATAAAAAGTCGGGTTAACTCTTTGCACAATATCGTAGTCCAGCAAAATAAGTTTGAAACCAAAATTTTAGACACAACTTCGCATTTTGGATATTCTTTTTCTTCCCGGGCTTTTCCGCACTCGGCCATGAAGTTGGCCATAATGCGTGATTCCTCCGGTGTAGGGTTAGGTCTCATTTATTCCAACCAGCCCGCCACCGATAGCCTCATCGAGCGTCGCTTTTTTGTTAAAATTGGGTTTAAGTTTGGTAGTGCCTCCTTAGTATGTTTGCACTCTGTTGTGTTGGCCCATGCTGAAAAAAATGAAAAAAATGAAAAAAATGAAAAAATCTTTATTCATTAACTAATTAAGTCTTAAAAACAAATAGCAAGGGCCCCTGTACTAGGTGGAAGACCCGTATTACTGGGTGCCCCGCTCATTCACCACACAGAAACAACAGTTAGTTAACAAATATAACAAAATTACAATTTGTGTATTGTGTGTGCGTGTGTGCCTGCTTGCGTGCGTGCGTGCGTGCGTGTGTTTGTTGTGTGTGTGTGTGTGTGTGTGTGTGTGTGTGTGTGTGTGTGTGTGTGTGTGTGTGTGTGTGTGTGTGTGTGTGTGTGTGTGTGTGTGTGTGTGTGTGTGCGTGCGTGTGTGTGTGTTTGTGATTGAGTGTTTGTATATGTCTTAAGAAATGTTATAATTAAGTAAAAGTTCAGTTTGTTCATAGTCAAGGGTCAGCAAGTTTTCAGTTACTACACGTTTCAATTCATTACGAGTCAATGCATAAATTTTATGATTTGTGTTAAATTTGTTGTAAAGGAAAGAAGATTGATAAGCAAATTGTCTTTTTTTAAATTTGGTCCTACATCGCGTGTAATGGCAAACATTAGTCATCCTACGTTTTGAAGTATCGTGTGGTTTAAACAGTAGCTTTCGGTGGGTTTTCTGAATACAGTTAAAAATATAAGTCTGCCGGGTTGTAAGTAATCTATAGCTGGAGTGCAAAGTAAAAGTAGGAAATCGAAAAGTTTTAAAGAACATCACCTTTAACAGAGATCTTTGTGCTCTTTCAAGGGCAATTAGATGGGTTTTGGCTGCACCTCCCCACACTGTTATGCAATAGCTAATCACAGAGTGTGCCAGAGCCTTGTATGTATTGATGAGTGTTTTTTCATTAGCGACGTGTCTAAGTTTTTTAAATATCCATATTAGTTTCCTTGTCCTATCTGTCATGCATTCTATATGTTGTTTCCAACTTAGATGCTGATCTATAGTGACTCCTAAATATCTAATACTGTCAACTTTAGTAATTTCATTACATGTGCAAAAATTTGTCAGTGTAGGTTCACATGTATGTACTTTTAGACTAAAATCTTTGTTCGGCTGTGTCACTTTATAAATAGAAAAGCTTAAAAATTTGGTTTTATTTACATTTAGGGTTAGTAAGTTCGTCTTTAACCAACTAGAGATCTGTCGAATACCGGACTCGGCAACTACTTTTAATGTGTCCCATGAATCTGCGTGGAAGATGAGGGCTGTGTCATCGGCGTAGCTGTATATTTCGCAGTTTTGGATTTTTAAATTGCAGAGATCATTCATATAGATCAAAAACAAGGTAGGTCCAAGAACGCTACCTTGTGGCACGCCGTACGAGATGTTTGTTGGTTTGCTGAGGTATTTACCAAGTTTTAGTTGATTTTGTCGGTCAGAGAGATAGTCAGTAAGTAGTGCATGGGGCAGACCCCTCACACCAATGTTATGGAGCTTTTTTAAAAGGATAGGCACAGAAACAGTTTCAAAAGCTTTGGCGAGATCTAAGAAGACTCCAACGCACTTGTTACCCGCGTCCAGATGATCACTTATTTCCTTCGTTAAGGCTAGCACTGCATCTTCTGTGGAGACGCCGTTTCTAAATCCGAACTGGTTGTTAGCTAATAGGTTGTATTCCGCTAGGTATTTATTAAGACGGTTATTTATAAGCTTTTCCAGGACTTTTGACAGAACAGGAAGGACTGAAATGGGCCTGTAGTTTTCAACGTCGTCTCTGCACCCACACTTATATATCGGCGTTACAATGGCTCTTTTAAATATAGGTGGAAATCGGCCGTGTTCAAAGCATAAATTATAGACATGGCTCATTATTGGTGTAAGGATGCTACTAGCCTTTTTGATAAATGGTGTTGTAATATTATCCCACCCTGGGGCAGAGCTGCTTGAAAGGCCAAGTATAATTGATTTTATTTCTAATGGGTCTGTGTTAAGGAGTGCAAAAGAGTTACGTGGGGTAGGTATTATGTCCACGTTGCTACTTAGATCATTGGGTAAACTAATTAATTTTTCGGCCATGTCTTTGCCTCGATTAGAAAAGTGATTATTAACAAAATTTGCAGAATCTAGTGGGGTGTTCTTTAAAGTAGTGAGTTCGGTCTGGTCATCAGATTTTGTTTTGTTGGTGTAACAAATTGATTTTATTGTGTTCCACAAAGATTTTGAATTGTTTGCACGGTCTAATCTATTCTTATCATAGTTATTTCTAAGATTCCTAATAAGTTTATGACAGTAATTTCTGTAGCGAGTGTAAGTAATTTTTAATAGGTTGTTATTTGGATTTCTTTTAACTTTGGTGTGTAGTTTGTCCCGATGTCTTATACAGCGTAAAATTCCTGGCGTTATCCAGGGCTGAATACGACGCTTTCTGGTGGGTATCATAGTTACTGATTTATTGTTGTGTATCGCCGCAGATAATGTATCAACCAAGCCCTCGGTCGCTTGCACTGGATCATGCATTTCCAGTATCGCTGTAATTTTTGATTTTATTTCATTTAAAGCACCATCAAAGCATATTGAAGTCTTGGTTTTTATAGTATCATGACACAGTGGCTTATAAACAAGGTTTATGATAACGGTAGAGTGGTCGGTTGGAGCATTAGTTAAAACAAGGGATTTCGCAGGTAATGACGTTTTGAGCATCATATGGTCGTAACACATTTTTTCACGCGTAGGGAGTCTATGACCCGGGAGAAGGCCATGATACGCGAGCATAGTTAAATAGTTATTGCAATTAGGATCTGTTGAGTTATGTTTTATATCTATGTTGATGTCACCGGTAATAATAATATTTTGATAATGTTTATAAGTTTCAAGTTGTAGTTCTAGAGAAGATATAAAGTCGTCAGTATTTCTAATTGAAGGGCTACGATATATACCTATGACCACTGTGTCATTGAGTATAAGTACTAAGCAAGAAGCATTACTAATACTAGGTTCTGATATTGAATAATTGAGGGTCTTGCTAACGTAAAATATAACTCCGTCACATTGATTAATGCATTTCTTTGTATAATATGTATTATAGTTGTCACTAAGTAACGGAATAGGTTTACTATCTGAAAGATGACACTCTGTCATGACCAATATATCGCAGTCAAAATTCAGTGAGTGCAGTGTCACTTGGAAGCTGTCTAAATTTTTATAGATACTCCTTATGTTCTGAGTTAGAATGGTTAAGTTGTTTGATGGTACAATGTGAGCAAGACTATCCTCAGGATTACAAGTTACTGCCTGGGCAATTTGGGTGTTGTCTATATCAGTGCAGGTTTGCAAGATATTATCCATTATCCGTATTAATCAAGTATAGTTCACACACACTAGTCCAATAAGTTGCTTTTAAACTATTAGGTCGAATTGTTAGCGACTCGCTTCCATGAAAAAAATTGTAGTATTTTTTATAAATAATTAAAAGTTTACGTTTTTCAATTTGGATAGGTATACATAAGTTATTAACAGATGTTATACTCGGGTAAATTTGTCGACTTGAAGACCGGGTGGAACAACTAGTGAAAGTAATGTGTAAGGTGTAGGGCTGATTTGTTAGAGTTTTATAAAAGTTATAAATATATTGTGCGTATTTGGTTTTAAGTGTGTAAAATATTAGTAACATATTGTGTAAATTATGTGGGTAGTTAGAGAAAGTGTTAACGAAAGATATTTGATAACAGAGTTTCACAGTTAAAATTACAATAGAAGGAAATACAATAAACAAACTTGAAGTTACATAACTAAAAATATTAGTCCAGGCGCACAGCATAACTAAGATGGAAGCTAGTCACTTAGTGGGTTCATAAAGGCACTTTATTTGTGATTCACTTATAATTTTTATAATCGGGGAGTTAATATCCTTACGAACCAAAACGTCCCCAAGAGAGGTCCAGCAGAATTTGTAATTTTGCGATCGAGTCAGTTCTCTTGCTAAGTAATATAGTCTGTTACCTCTCTGCGTCAGGTGGTCTGACAAAAATATGGGCGTATTTTTACACTTCAGTCCTAGGTGTAGAGTGTTTAGTTTATTATTTTTATTCTTATAGTTATATGTCTTGGCCGCGTTTTTTAGGTTTGTTTTTTGTAGGTAGCTAGATAATTCTACAACAATGGGCTTATTATCACTTTTGTTAGATGTTCTGTATACGTCTTTTATATCGGTGGATTGTAGCTCAATGTTTATGTTGGTAGCTAAGGTCGTAACCATATTGACAAGGGAGGTTTTGGATTCATTTTCCAGCTTCGGAACATTTTTAATTTCAAAGGAGCATTTCCTTTGCGATTTTTGGAGATCCTCTATCTTGTTCTCCAAGATAATGATATACTCCCTATCCTTTTGTTTATCGCGCTCCAATACAGACACTTTATTTTTCATGTCTTCATATTGCGAGTTTAAGAAGGACAGGGAATCCTCAATAGTTTTTAGAGAAGAGGTAATTTGTGACCTTTCCTTGTTCTGCTGTGACATCCATGATGATAACATATCTTTTATTTCAGACTTAAACTCGGAGAAGTCGGATATCAATTCATCCGAGCGCTTGCGTTTGATTCTCGTACTTGGTGTATCAACTGGAGATGCAAATTCTTCACTAGCGTCGATATTTCGCAGGTTGGATTCCGAGTTCGATTTTTCAGGTGTTCGCCGAAACATTTTACGCGATAATAGGTACCTGGGCAGCAAAAGCGCGTAGTAGGTGTTATTATATCTACTCGATGTTTCAACCGTGGTAAGACGTGGCGCGGGGCTAGCAGGCAGTAAGTAGGTCGTCGACCTTTACCAACAGCGTACGCGCAGGCCTCCAATACAAATATGCACTCCTGTTATTCCACTCAGGATTCACAATCACTGGTTATTTATTATATTTCTTGTAATTTACTTGAAGTTTAGTTAATTTAATTTGATATTTGACACACACGCAGATAGCACGTCTACACTCGTTAGCGGTCCGCGGGGAAGAGGCATGGGCTTTTGTATTATGTTTGTGTAGCCATGATTTGTATTCACTGAACGGTATGGGCACTATTGGTTGCGGGCCTACTACCTTCAGTGTTGCAGCTCGTTTTGCTTTGCATTTTGGATATATTTTAGTCTTAAATAAATAAATACTTTGTGTAACGGTATTAACGTAATTGAAAACGGTATAAGTTTGGGAAAAATGTTCCAAATTATATAATACTTTTTGTACGCTTGCCGGGGTGCACATAATACAGCCTCTACATATTGTTTTATTTTGTTTAAGTGTAGCTATATTATATAAAAAATGCAAAGATGTATCTAAAATTTTGATTTCAAATCTAATTTTACTGGCCTAGTCGATAACTTTGGCTTTCTAGCGGATTGTCTCATTTATGATCTGATTATTTACTACTAAAACACCATTCAACTATTAAAAACTTCTTAGGTAACTGAGCATTCACCCAAAATTTGTATACCATCATCAATCATCTACCATGAATCAAGCGTCTTGTGCGGTGCTGAATATCAGGTGTGGTTGAAATGAGTCGTAAAGATGCATGTCAGTATTCATTGCATTGGTGACTGTGTACTGAACCATCTCTTTAAGCCGGAAGATAACGTCATGGTAGGTAATAAAAGCTTATAAAAATTTAGCAGGAGAACAATATAGCTATAACAATTTTTCAGCTCGTACGCGCGACAGTGGTCCGGCGGCGGCGGCGGCGGCGGGCGCGCGTATCCCGCGGCGCCGCGGCGTATTCGCCGCGTCATCTGATTAAGTTGGTAAATCGAGTGGAAGGATTGATGGATGGCACGCTCGTTAATTATGTTTTAACCCCCTCTCCGCCCGCCGCCCGCCGTCGGGGGGCGTGACTTGAGAGTAAATAACGTTACGTGCTCTGTATACCGCCAGTAACGTGCCAAAAATATTCTTCTACCATATATAGTGTAACGGACTATCTATTTTATTAGCTCTTGCTTTAAATGGATTTCGGTGAAAACAAGACTTTTATGTAGAAAATTAGCTTAAAAATAACGACAATCATACCATCTCATCAAGTACATTCATAAATTATTTCAAATCCCATGCATTAAAACTAATCTTGGCAGGCAATCCCCATAAGGCGCATTTGTGCCAAATATAATGAAATTGAAAAAACTGTACCAGATATCAATATCTTCCAAAATTCTTTTAATAACTTTGAAAAATTTTAACATGAAATAGAACCGACTCAAAAACGCACTAAAAAGTAAAAAATAACTGCGTCATTTACTTGCTTTAATTTACTTCAGCATATCTACGAAGTCGGTGCCACCGAAGTTTAAAGAACATTTATTTAACGTAGTAAAGCAGTTTGCGCGCCCTAGGTAAAGTCTTTAAAGTAGAAACCTTGGCTGGCACCGACGCAGTTATTTCTTTACTTTTTAGTGCGTTTTTGAGTCGGTTCTATTTCATGTTTAAATTTTTTAAAGTTATTAAAAGAATTTTGGAAGATTTTGTTAAAAAATTTATTTCTAGCTTTTTAGTGATTAATCGCCACGTAACCTACTCGTCCGGCACTTGTAGCCAAAAAGCTACCAATACTTGCACAAAAACCGAAATCGCTGTAAAATGTGCCTATAAAATTTGAAGAGTTCCTTCAATTTTCCCCGGATATCATCGTCAGATCCTAACATGATAACAACGGGACCATCATGAAAGTGTGCCCTTTCTAATAAAACAAGAATAATCAAAATCGGACAACACTGTAAAAAGTTATGCGTGGTCATACATAAAACAAAAAAAGAAGTCAAAACATCATCTTTAAACTTCGAATCGTTCAATATTTCGGATAAATAATATATTTATGTCTTAATAACTTAATAATGTAATTCATTCAATTTAAATTAAGTGGAATTTTTAATTTAATCAATAATTTTTAGTATTTAATTTATTAAATTTTTTTGTGTAATTTTATTAACTAACTCTACTTGTTCCTACTTGACATTTGTATTGTGTGTGTGCTATGAGCGCTTATGATTGATATAAATATCAGAAATCGAAATCTAGCTATTATTTAAATACAATAATGTTAAATATTTATATTGTTAGAGCTCTTTTAAATAAATAAATAAATAAGTAATTAATTAATATTTACAAAAATTATTCTTCCGAAACTTCTGGATTTCCAAGTTAAACATTCACCATAACTGATTGATTGATCGAACATTCACCATGACTGAAAATATTTGTGATTTATAAATAAATAATTTAATTTTTATAATTTTTTGACGTCAATTATTTTATTACTTGTTCGTTCGTAAGAGGCAGCACAATAAGTTTAAATGTTTTTCAAGCAATCATTTCAGCAAGGTTGGCCGTAAACAGTGGCAATGTTGAGAGAAAAGATAAGGGACTAACTACACTTATTCTGATCTATTTACGTTTGGTTTGACTATTTCAGTTGTAATTTTAATTTTGTCTCCATTACCGAGGTCCAAATTGAAGCATAAGTAAACTCTTCCATATAATCACTATTGATTTGAGAAAACAAACGCAATATAATATGTAGGTCCTATAGAGGTAACTTTATATTTAACGAATAACGTACAAACTACTGGCTACTATTTTCTTATTTAGCAAAAACAAGGCATATAAACGCGACAAATGCTCGTGCACATCTATAAGAACAGAAATATTACGTCTACAAAGCCACAATGAATCTGAGAAGTGCAGTTGGTCTCTTCAGTTGTTTCGCATTACGTTGGCGATTTCCGGCGTGTCAAGTGAAATGATAGCGCGTGAATCCCGTCGCGAATATAATAAGTACATGCGGCGTGCAAATATATGCGGCCGCGGCGGTACCTGCACACACTGTGGACATCGACACATTTTTATAGTTAAGTATTTTATCCATATGAGCCTTTTTACCACTTTAAGGGCTCATGTTTACTGGTCGTTGACTAGTTCTATAGCTTGCGCAGACCGGTTACCTAGTAATGAATTTCTGAAGAAAATTAAGCGGCCTTGGCCGGCGTAAACGACCAATGAAATTCATCGGTCGTTAAAAAGCATTCGGGTCCCGAGTGGATCATAAGGCGAAATAGACACTGCATGCGGACGCCAACAACTACTGAAAACAGTTCCCGCATACGCGCCCTATGCTATACCAAGCAGTAATCACTTCCATATGCTGTGTGCATATGGGTTCTGTCGACCAAGGAAAACGGTTTCCGCATTCGTGCTGATTGCTTTACCCAATATCTCCCACACCCTAGTGCATGCGGGCCTTATCGACTATATATTATGTAAGGCATAATTAAACTGTTCGCTAAATAATAATAAAAGGAATAATAATATTTATAGAATTTGGAAACCTTTTTCTATAGCCCGTTATCTTAAATATTGAACATACAACGTCTTGCAAAGTTCTGTCTACTGTTAGTTATTGCATCCGCATGCAATAGGTAACTGTATGCCCCGTATGTAGAAAGTACGCTGGAATGCGATCAATTTTTGTTTTTTTTGTAGTGTAGGTATAGGCTAGCGCTTGGCTACGATCACGCCTGATGGTAAGCGAAGATGCAGCCTACAGTGAAACGCGCTTGCCTAGAAGGTGCCTATTCACTCTTGACATGAAGATACCCACATTGTAGGTGGTAGGGAAAACGTGAGCTGGAAGGGCATTCCATATTTTCGCAGTACGAATAGGAAAGGGAGTAGCAGTTGTACGAGGCACTGTCATAGTTGCGCACTGCAAATTAAAGCTTCCCTTCTTATAGAAAAGGTGATATGGAGCTTTGGCTCACCATACTGTTCTAATGCAGACCATTATGACATTAAGACATCCACTTAATGTCATAATGGCCGATATTGTACTGCAGAAAACGTCAACGAACTCATCGAATGGAAGACGATTGCTTGGTACTATTTTTTGCAAAATGGCATAGAAATATGTCATCATAATAATCTGTATACGAATCTTCTTAGGTTTATATCGTTGGCCACAGTGTACACAGCCGACAATGTCACTCATCACAATGATAAATACGGCCTCAAAACGGACTCAAGTTTAAACAGTTCGTGTCGGCCGCAAGTTTGTCGGTAACTTATACGGCACCTCGTATATCATACAGAGGCGTACTTAATCTAAATTTATTGCCAGACACTCGCTCTCCCGTCTCTCCGCTCCAATCTCTTCTCTCGTCCACGCGCGGAGAGAGACTACGTGCCGTGTGTAATTAAAGTTTTCATTTAACTTAACGATAACTGACGGGCGTCTTGTGAGGTCTAACGTCGACTTTATACAAACACCTTGAGGTTTATTTGCGCATAATTTTAACAAATGGAAAGTTTTACTTACGAGTATTTGGCTCTCTATCTTTAAGTTCAACCTGCTAAATTATTATTGATTATTACGGGCATTTAAATAAAATAGAATAGGGCATTTAAATTAAACAATTTATGGCAGGGGCTCAGGTAAATAGAACCGGGTTGGGTGCAAGACGTAAAAAGGAAGACCAAGACATAATAAAATCTTTTCTTAAACAAGATGAGGACGACAACTACAAAGTGCATGCCATGAACCTAGAAATGCAAAACGAGTGGTTAAACTTAGGCGAGTTCTGCATCCCTCTGGCTCTGAAGTGGCGCGCCTTGCTGTACGATTGGTCTCCTGCCTTATTGAAATTTTATCTTAATGCCTTTCAACTGACTCTCCCAGATCAGAGTAACCTAGTAAGATGGGGAAAAGCCTCGGAAAAATCTTGCTATACCTGTGGTGAGGCAGTGGGCACTGCAAGGCACTTATTGGTAGGATGCAAGGTGCTCCTGGACAGGGGTCTCTACTCACGCCGCCACGACAGAGTACTAGAAATCATACGTGAAGCTATAAGCCTTTCAGTAGCTAGGGCTCAAAAAGGGTTGACGACGAATAAAAGACAAACTAACTTCGTTAAAGCAGGCTCAAGTACAAATTCCACCAGCAAGCCTTATTCAATTCTGGGCTCTGCTCCTGATTGGACTATATTAATGGACACGTATGAAAAGCACTATAAAATCCCGGAAGACTTAGCTATTACGACATCTAGACCGGACATATTTCATTTTCTTTTCTCTCAGCCACGCGATGGACCCGGCACCCGCACGGTGAATCCATGGAATGCTAAGATATTCGTCTCTCTTATATTAATAATAAAATAGATTTTTTAAATTTATTTCAATGCCAGCAATGTTATTCTCTTATATGTAAATCTAACTGAGCCGGGTATAAGACTACGGCCCTAATTAAATCTCAAATACGAATATCATTGCATGGTTTTTGACATTAACACCATTGAAATATAACAATGCACAAGTGTGAAAGACGAGGGATAGGAAGTTAGGTTGGTACCAAGTATTGGCTGGTACGAGTAAGACCGACGGCTTATTATCGAATTAGCGGTGCCATATATAACGTATAATCGCCTAGTTTCATACAGTTTTATTTTATGGCGGCCATTAGGGGTCTATCTGTCACATTTTTATGCGGCGCGCAATTGGGCCAGGGTCCAAGTGCGCGTGATGTACTGTGCCAACATATTAAATGCAAATTGTGTTTATATTAACATACAAAACCCGTTTTAAACGTTATTAATGTTTCGCGGAATGTGGCGAGTTCCACGCGATGTATCAACACAAAAACAAGTAAATACCCACAACTGTGACGGTTTTGTTTTAAAATTATTAATTGATTGTTGCAGTGTTTGGAACAAAGCTTGGTCAGTAAAGAAGACGTCCACCCGATCCATTTTTTGTATTTTTCATATTTGAATAATATGAGAATCTTTGTTTAATATAACAATGTGGAGTCGACGATTATTGTTCCTATACTCGTTTCAGTCAATGGCCTTATTGCGAAAAGCTTTGACCAACATCTTAAGAAGCTTTCGCTTGGCTGATGAATTAAGGGTCGGATACAGAAGGCGATGATTCTTGAGACGGCGCGTATTGTGAGGAGGTTCCTCGCTCTGGAGCCCTGACCAAATTTTTGTATGTTTTTTTATATGATTTTTATATGTTTTTTTATGACATTGTTAAAAAATAAATGTAAATAAAAAAAAAGAAAGAAAGTAAAAATTTGTATTGAATAGAGAGGAATATTATAGATTGTAGTGACCAATTGAACGTGTCGCTTCGCTTCAAATCTAGAGTTAAATCTATTTGTGGATATGACCCTTACATCCTGAGTATTATTTAGGCCAAACGCACATTAGGACTTGTAACGAATATAAAAACTAAAATTCACGCCATAATTTATGTGGACACGTTTTTCTACAAAAAATGTTTTTGTACAAAATGGTAAAAAAAGTATTTTAAGTAATTAAAAGTATTTTAAATATTACTAGCAGACGTCCGCCAAACGCCATAAATGAGAAAAATTTTACGTACCCTTTTTTTACAAAAAATAACAATTAAACCTACTAAAGTTTCTACATTAAATAAATTTATTATTTTACAACTGATTATTCCCATACCTGGAACAGGTTACACCAGGTTACAGTATTATATTCTAAATCTTCACCCTGGGACCCAAAACCATGTATAGATAGATACTTTGGCAAATTGTTACGTTATGTTTAAAAATATTTGTGGTAAATTATTACGAGTGCGATATAAAAATATTCGTAAAAATATCTACGTCGTACGTTTTTGTAAATATAAATAAGGCGTCTTAAAATTTACTTTTCTTAAAAATCACGCAACCCGTAAGTAAATACTTGAAGCTTTTCCACTTGTACGTGGAGAGCGCTTCACTCAGCGTTTCCTATTGCAGGATGTTTTCCTTTCGCCGACATGTTTACGAGCGGCCGACAAGCTTTATTACTTGCCACGGTTTTACCTGACTTCTGGTACTTCAGATAAACAAGATGGATACCTTCGTGTTTCACTAATGTTTTATTAGTTTTATTTATTTTAAAGTAGACTAACCGACAGACATCGCCCTGGCCAAATGTTAGTTTCATGAAAATAATATTATAACTTGGCGTTGTTAATCTATATAGGTAAAATATGGAATGCTCTTTCGACGTATGTGATTTCTACCACCAACCTTTAAAACAAATATTATACTTTCTGAGCGTTCGAGTGGCTTCTTCCTACAATTGTGAAAAGAAAACTCAAAACCTCAACACTGCTTTTATATTCTGTCATTTATTTATAATTACTTTTTTTTATATTAATTTTTCAACGGCTTTGTTAAAATCAAACGCAAGTCTTCCATATTGATGTTATAAATGCTTAAGTAAACAGAACTGATTCGAATGAATTTTGGTACAGGGATAAATATGATCGTAAAAAAGTAAAAAAAATAATAAAATAATAATAAAAAATATTTATTAATAAATTACTTTTACAGTGCTTTCCTGACCCGTATCTTAAGGGCCACTTGCTTTCCATAGGTATAGAACGGAAGACTACTTTGTGACGAGAAATATTACAATACGCCATTTCTCGCGAGCGTTCAGTGGTCAATAATTAAATAAAAGAATACTATGTTAACAACTTTGCCTACAGCAAGCGCACTTTAATTTAGACGTTGTTACTTTTAATCTTTTAAAATATATTTAATATAAACTCCAATGCGAAATGCTTACTCAATTCTATTAATGCTAAAAAATACTAAATAAAAATAACTGAAATATTGAAATATGAAACGATAAAGCCGATCAGTGCTGATCTGATCAGATGCCCGCTATCAAACAAGTGCGAGTGATTGTTAGCTGGATGGTCGGAGTATTCAATATGTTACCAGACACGTATACGGATAACTATTACGATATTAACTTTCATAAAACTGACAATGTTCGCAAAAACTCCGCATCGTGTGGAGCGCGCGCACACTTGCGCTGCCAAATCGCTGGAATATTTCAAGCAGATTGTTATACAAACACTTTTGAAAAGTCAAATCTGTCAGTGCGTAGTGACTCTACCTAGTATAAGATACTACCTGCAATTGGCTATGAACTCGCACTAACATCTACGCCTCCGGACCAAGGACCATGTATGAAGTGTTTTTAATTATTTTTATAAAAACTTTTGAAACGTCAAGTTTATTTGTTTGTAATGACCCTACCACCGGCTGAACGCAGATCCTATATTTCACTAGAGCAACATTATTTTATAACTATATTAAATTTAATCTCAATGTATGTGTGCGCACTCTCATAAAGTAAATGGGCTATATGCAAAAAGGCTTAAAATAGTTTTCCATCGCAGGATTAATAGATTAATATTTTTCCTGTGAAAATGGAATTTTCTATTTTTATCAATATCAAAACACCAGCTCTTTTACGACCATGTACATTTAAATTTTGTTAGCTTCTGCACGCGGAATTTATCGGCAAATACTCTTCGTAACCCTGGAACAGCACTACAAGTACTGGTGAGGTATTTTGTGGTTCCGGAGCCAATATATTCTGAGGGGTGGGTTTTAGTGGAAAAGTCTCAGATACTACGAAATCTTACCCGTAGGGCAATTATGTAATGACACTACAGTGTACGTTTTGAACCAGTCTCAGTCCCTCTCTATCTATAAAATCTTTTTAGATAGAGAGAAACATATACGAATTTGAATAGGACACCGTCGAGTGTCATTAAAGTGGGTACATAATATGGCCTCTGAGCTACGCCATCGTAGCAATTAGCTACGAATCTTTTACACCAATCTTTATATATATATATATATATATATATATATATATATATATATATATATATATATATATATATATATATATATATATATATATATAGCTATGCGACCATTGACTAAAACGGATGAAATTTTTTTATATATTAATTGTGTCCTATCAAGTTCTGAACGGCAGCCAGTTGACGGATTAATTCCTTTTCACCATGGCCTGATCGTACTTATTACTTGTAAATTTGATTAAGTACCTACGGCAATAGGCCCTGGTGCGATCCCCGCCCTCTCCCGACATCTGACCCCTTAACCATGGAGCTATCTTATGTATTACTAATTTGTAACTTAACTCGACAGTGCGAGTGTCTAATTCGTCTCTATCATTCTGTATCTACAACTCGTTAGATAAATAGTCCTCTCGATGCTGCATCCGAGCTTTTTAAAGCTATTGAGGCCTCCGTAGTATGATTTAGCATTCCGGTACGATGTCGTGTAGATACCAAATGGGCTGGGTATTTCATCTTATTCCCAACTAATCAATCCGCTTCTATCTTAGTTTGCATCTTCACTTGATTATTATTACCAGGTTTGGTTGAAGTAAAGGGCTAACTTGTATTAATTAAAAAAACGAGGCTTTTTTGACACAATTGGTTTACCGTAGAAATATCCAAACACCGAAAGTTCGAGCCGCTTGTAACCAACATAACATACATTATACTACGATACATTGATCGCAATCTGTTGCAGTTATTTCAGCGGCGTGCACCTCCCCTCATGTGTCCGTTCGCGCGGTGCGCAAATTCCCCGCGACGTGGTCTGACTACCAACTCGCATCCTGAATATTTGACGTGCGTTTTTATTTCGCGCACGGCGCGTAAACACTCACGGGAATTAAAACACTCGTGAAAGGGTCTGATGCGTGCGAGGCGCGAACTACGGCGAATATCGCGAGAAATTATGCTTTTTATTGCTTTGCTTCAAGACAAACTTGTTTATTTATTTTCCCCTAGCGACTGGGCCTATATAATATCTCAGCGTATCCTAACATATAAAAAGTAGGTAACGCCAATGTATGAATTATAATTGGATCCTATTTGAAATATACGTAGGTTCCGAATAGATGGCGCTGATGTAAAATTTGTCTTACTGAATATTCATACTATGTATACATATAGATCAAGAGTAACTTTGATCAGTTTGTTATAGCAGAAAAATGTAAAATGAAAATCATCATGTTGGACTTCATCATGTTTAGGATATCACTACGGGCACCAGACGCCTTCATCGTTTAGAGAAGGGCTTTTTGGAGCTTAGACCCGCCACGCTACAACACGGGCATCATGCAGACAAGACATAAAAAGTTTAGTAAAGATTTATGTACCAGGAACATAAAATATAAAAGGAGTTAACATTTTCGTAAAAGCAGCGAAGTTTGCTAAGATAAAGCGACAAAGATTGTAAAGTCTTGTTCAACAATGATAGCGGAGCCATAAATTATCTTGTATTTATTAGTTTATTTACGAAACATTATAGATGTCGCGTCGAGCCCGGCCGCCATTACTCAGTAGGGCTTAACTCGTTGAATTTTAACCGAGGATTTTGTATTGTGCTGCGTTCACACTCGAGCGATTAAACGTAGCAATTACTATACATGGTTACTATAACCATGGATATAAACATCATGAACACAATTCATTTGTTACGTAATATGTGATTTCTTTTGTATTCAATATCAGCATTAATATAATAAAAAAAGACTAAATAATATATTTGCATAAGTTAACAAATACGCTCGCCGTTCTTTATTATTTGTAAAATCTTTTTTGTATTACTTACTAGAGCACCCGGTTTAATCGGTTTACCCCGCGCAGTTCTGGTTCCCGTGGGAATTTCGGGATAAAATGTGGTCTATGTGTTATTCTGATATGTAAGCTATATTATTGTGAAGTTTCATCAGAATCCATTCAGGAGTTTTTGCGTGAAAAAGTAACAAACATTCATCCACACATACAAACTTTTGCCTTTATAAAATTAGTAAGTATAGTACGGATATGACGGAATTGAAACTTTTTATTTCTCAACCTCCCTGATATTCGACGGTCGAGTGGTTCGTGACTCTGCTTCTGCGTCCTAGGCTGTGGGTTCGATTCCCAAATCACACAGGTGTTTTTGATACGAATCGAACCCTAGTAGTCTCGTATTTTAGTGCAGCAATTGAACAACAGAGGAGTTATCGAGTCTTACGTTTCCTTAGTCTAGTGAAGTTGCCGTTCGAACGCAGCACAAAGACGTTATCCCGGAGTGTTTGCGATTTAAAATAAATGTGGGGATTGCCGCGAGTGCGGGCGGCGCCGCGCCGTTAGCTCCGGGCCTCAAAGGGCGGCGGCTGAAGTGGCAGAGCACACTATTCTATAGTTATGTTTGCCTGGTACTCGCATTAGCTTACAAGGAGCTATTCTTCTTCATAGTCCTTAAGAAATAGAAGGATGATCTGGTAAACAAACGGATGTTAAAATACAAAGTAATAATTTATTTCATAAAAATATACCGAAGTAAGGTTTTCATCGAATTTTTAAAGTTCTCATGGGCATAGATTAAGTCTCATTTTGTTTTGTTATAAACTCTTTTAGATTGTCCTATGTTAATTTGAAAATGACAAATTTGTTTTAAAACTTATTCAAACCATTTATTTGATACTTAATATGACCGAGTTGTGAATTACTTGTTTGTGAATTATTTAAAAAAGAGCCAACATCACGCGGTGTTCCCAGGCGGTCACCCATCCAAGTACTGACTGCTCCCGAGATAGTAGTAGAGTAGAGTTCAGGAACTAAACTTGTATACTGCAATTATTTATTTTAAAAAAGACGTGTGGCACTCGGAGACTGCCGCGGTAAAGCTATTGCATAGCATTTTTTATCAACTTATGTTTACCTACCGACGTCATCGTCACCGAGTCCTAGCGGTAAGGCGCTCTAAGTGCCCGGATTGCCAGAGAGACGCGGATTCGAGTCCCCGATGACGTCGTTGCCGAAATTGTGCTTTTGATATTATGTTTTTGATACTCAGGGGGTGTTAGGTTTTTTCGTTACGGAATTTCTTTATTCGGTCTCCACGCTCAAGGCCCGCGATAAAAGCTATACAATAGCTTAAAAATATAATTTTCTAAATCACAACATAAATTAAAAATTAAAGTTTTATAATCGTTTAAAACTGAGTCTGAAAAGTATCAGTTTATTTTTGTTTTGTTTCTAAATATAAAATTTCACAAAATCATTTTTGAAATATTATGTATTTTTATTTGTTCTTCAAATTTTTCTATCGGTTTTTATAAATAAATCTACCAACCATAAATAGAACCTATTTCAAAGTAAAGCACAATGTTATATTCGAAATTAGTCATTTTTAAACAGTAATTAAAACTCTATTTATACTCGGTTAAGAAGATTTAGTTAGGTTATCTTTGAAGTATTTATAAAATTTGGTTGCGTAGTTTACCCTGCTATCTAGCGAGCTTTAGCCAAAATACAATGTCGTCCGTACGCATCCGTACGACCGCACTTGTAACCTCTCACGTAGTAGTCTGCAGACAGTAGATGGCGTTGTTCGATATTACTTCAAACACACATCGCGCTACATAAATTCCCGTCCGATCAATAACTACCCCGGCCTTCAGTATTGAAAGCATACTTACCTGGCGTAGGGGACACCGTGATCAAGAAGGCGGTTCCCCCAGAGCGAGGCCCTTCCATTGCACTGCGGCTGGGTTGACCTCTGCGATTATCTCTAATGTGGATAACTCGGACGCGTAATTTTTGGTAGTGGGGACTGCGTACGCGCCGTCCCCCTCAGAAAATATGTAATATATTAGAGCTTTATTTATTATGAAGTAATAACTGATAATAACAATAATCCTGAGTGGTCGTAAATAGATATTTAAAGAAAACAACATATTTATAATATCAATAGTATATTACAGTTTTACTACTGTACAAAACAGTTCAAACTAATATACAGTTATATTGTTTGTCTTAAATAAGTTTTTCACACTGATAATTTAAGTACCTGTCACTGAATGCCAATCTTAATGGTACGCTCCATAAGCATCGAAACAGATAGCGACGCGCATGCGCAGCTATGTAGATATTCGGTAAAAGCCAAACTTGGAATACGTTTCCATTGTGTAGCGGCAGCCTTAACCTCAGACTGTTTCCATTATAGCGTTTTATCGTCAATGGTGCCGTCGAAAATTATAAGCTTGCTGTTTCCATTGGATAGTGACGAAATTTTATCGATTCACGGTAATTACCTTGTAATATAAACATAAGTTTAGTAACACGAGTTTACTCTGTCAGTTCACTGTGACGATTTTTCATCGTTTTACGACTGTAGTGACACATCCATCACAGTAAAAAAATGTCGTGTTCGACCATTGGTCGTGCCGGCCTATATGTGA
The DNA here is from genome assembly GCA_034621355.1 of Mycalesis mineus. Taxonomy (NCBI): domain Eukaryota; kingdom Metazoa; phylum Arthropoda; class Insecta; order Lepidoptera; family Nymphalidae; genus Mycalesis; species Mycalesis mineus. Next base: position 17,354,411 of record CM067891.1, on the reverse strand, counting down.
ACACCTCTATATAAGTATACTCGTAAAAACCACGAAGATTCAAATTGCACGGTAATATGTCACCAAAACATAGTGGGAACGCGCATATACATGTCAAACATATTCGGTACAATGCACCAAACATTTCAATGGTATTGGTAACTTTTCTTGTTCGTCTTTTCTTACATAATGAGTTATAAATAACACATTAATAGTAGAAGAGCCTCTAGTCAAACACAGAAAGTGTTCCATTCTATGATTGGTTATTAATATGTGAATAATTTTAAAAAGATGCCCTTGTCAATAAATTTTGAAATAAATAATTTAGAAATGCACAATTATTTAGATAAATAAATAAAATTGATGTGTCTGTTTGTCTGTTTGTTATTTATATAAAATATTTTGGGGTAAACGTAATGTGGGAAAGTTACTTTTGAAGTTAGGTGCTCTGTAAAACTTAATAAAATATGACATTTTGTTAGAACTATGGAAAGAAAATATTTTAAACAATTTTAGATATGTAATAAAATCAAGTTGATTATTTTAAAAAACACTGTTTGATCGAATATTTAACATACTCGTGAAGCATCTCCTAAATCATAAAAAAGGATTCCAGCATAGGAAAATATAGGAAATGATTTTTTTATACAAATCAAACGGTTCAATTCAACGGTTGTTATTATATGGCTATAATAACGGCCGTGGCTATAAAAGCTAATAATAATTTTCCCCCAGACTTAAGTAAACAGCTACTACACCAGTTTGAAAAATGTCTATTCTCATAGTTATTGGAGAAATGCTTTTATTCGATCAAGGAATACATTTCTAAACCAAAACCTCTTTATGTAACTTTATTTTATGTCAGTAATGGTCGAATACATTGTACTATTGTTATTATTAATTACTATTTATGTCTTCAGCAAATAAAGGATTTGATTGATTGCTTGATTACTTTACTATATAACAATGTACAGTCAAGAAAATAAACTATTTTACTGACATACTTGATATTATATACATAAAATCTGTAAAAATAATGACAAATTGGTCTATTAAATCTAAGGAGTAACAACAATACGTAACTATAAATTATAATATAAAGATTAAATTAAACAAAGTGCAGGTTACGTCACTGTGCTAACAGATGAAAATCTTCTGTCAGCGTCTAAACCTGTAAAGATAAAAAAATGTAGAAAAAATGAGCTTCCAAAGAACCTTCCAGCAGAGGTCTAAAGTGTAACTAATAGTGTAATCTATATTCAAAATGTGTCGCCCAAGTAGTTTTTAAATTTTATATGTTCACATAAATATGAAAATACGCTTAGAAAGTTAGCGCCACACAACAATGAAAACAGAACTCCATAATGCAGCACTCATAATAGATCAATGTCACTTCTACCACTGACAAGGTAGCGTGTTACGTTCAGCCAAGGCTACCGTGTAAGTGATGCCCCAACAAATGTGCACACAGCACCAGCCGCACAAGGCGCTAACATCGCAAGATGTGTATGCGAGACTCACGTGAACTGTTCCTAAAGTTAGGAGCCTGCGAAGATCATTACTTGATCGATCGCCGAACTGTAGTCATCTTAGGATTAGTTTAGGGTTAGGTTTCAGTTTATGCTTCTACTTCTCCAGCTCAAGAATTGCTAATATGATATTATAGCATGTAGGTACAGCCTGATCGATGCTGGGCCCCGTCACCAACCTCCCCGCCAGGCCCGGCTGCAGGCTGGCGAACATGCGCTGATGCTACTCGGAGAAATTCCACAGCAGGAAGCGATGCTCCTACTTCTCTAGCTCATCAATTGCTGATATTATATTATAACAAGTAGGTACCTAGTAAGAACTGGTCGATGCTGGGCCTCGTCACGAACCTCCCCGTCAGGCCTGGCTGCAAGCTGGCAAACACACGCTGATGCTGCTCGGAGAAGTTCTACAGCAGGAAGCGATACTCCTTCTTCTCTAGCTCAACAATTGCTGATATTATATTATAGCAAGTAGGTACCTAGTACAAACTGGTCGATGTTGGGCCCCGTCACGGACATCCCCGCCAGGCCCGGATGCAGGTTGGCGAACACGCGCTGATGCTGCTCGGAGAAGTTCCACAGCAGGAAGCGATACTCCTTCTTCTCTAGCTCAACAATTTCTGATATTATATTATAGCAAGTAGGTACCTAGTACAAACTGGTCGATGCTGGGCCCCGTCACGAACATCCCCGCCAGACCCGGATGCAAGCTGGCGAACACGCGCTGATGCTGCTCGGAGAAGTTCCACAGAAGGAAGCGATGCTCTTTCTTCTCCATGTCCAGAATTGCTGATATTATGTTCTGAAAGCAAATGTATGGTAAGAAACTACTTTTTATTATATGCTATAGATTAGCTCTCGATTGCAATACTTGATGGTAAGCAAAGAACCAAACCGCTCAAACGGTGTAGAACTCTAGGATGCCTGGCAGTCCTATGATAGATCGGTGATGGGGGAACGAGACCAAACAGTTTCCGAGGAGACTCACCGAAATATATCTTGTAAAAACTGTCAAACATGCAACCTTTAGGCGATGCTGCAAACTTGTTAACCCGTCATTACTTATGAGTCTTCCAATTTGGTAATCAACTGAGTCCATTGCAGCGAGCTTGTATTTAGCGGAGCTATCCCATAAGTGTCAGCAATACTCCATGCATGATCGAACCTGAGCATGAAATAAAGTGGGAAGCTGTTCTACTCACATTTTTCTTCTTCTTTCTTCTAGAGCTTTTTCCGCACTTGGCCGCGATGATGGCCGTTGTGCGTGATTCCTTCGGTGTAGATCCCCTCTGGTTTATTCCAACCAGCCGAGCTTGCTCCAGAAGCTTAGGAGGCCGACTGCCTCACCTTATTGAGGATGCCAAGTTTTGGGCAGATGATTTTGCTTGGACTCAATATATTATCCAAGGTTTTGCTTGATGACAGTGTTTCACCTAAGAGCTCTCAACTGTGAGCTATCAGTCCAGATATATCCCGGAAAGTAAAAGTTTAACAGAATGGACTTCTATTAGCGGTGAATAAACACGCTATTGTTTTGGCGGCGAATTAACCAAATTGGCGTTTCCTCTGTCAGACACCTTATCGAGGGTTAAATTAACGCGGCATACTAAAACCTTTCTTTGATCAAGAACCTCATCTCCAGTAGCTCTGGAATTGGATATATCTCTCCGTTACGTTTGCGTGCTCTAATATTCCGGGCATAAGCAGATCATTTATATGCAGTAGGAAAAGGATTGCGGTGAGTACTGATCCCTGAGGAACTGATTAGATGAGATGCCATCTAAGAGAACTCTGAATGATCGTTCACTCAGGAAATCGGAATCCAATAACAAAGGTTAGAGGGAATTCAATGCTATACGCGTTCGGCACGTTATAAAGTCAAAATTGTTAGACTTATGTATTTTAATAACATATCATTTGATACATATTGACATAATTATTTTTACGCGGGTTTTATTTTTTTTATTTTGGTTACTATGTTCTAAATTGTTGTGTGCCCATTCGGGACCTCTTTAGAGCCCTGTGTAGACCCACCTCGGCCACTCCGATGTCCATCTGGCGCAGGTGTGTGGCGTCCAGCACGAGCACGTGCGCGTCACGACGTTGTAGAGCACGGATCTTACGCGGCACGTGCTCCGCGCTCGCGTAGCCCAGCGTGCCCGCTAGAGTTAGCACGATGCACTCCTGGTTGCCGACCTAAATGAAAGGATTATTTGTCTTAATAACTTGACGCGACGTATCTTTGGCGTCCTGAGTCTATGGGTATGAAGTCCTGGGGTTTTTTTTTTAAGGTTTAGGGTTACACTGCTGTGTTTGAAGCACGTTAAGCCAGCACCCTCATTAACTATCATCATTCGACAGTGATTAATAAAATCCGTCCCTGGCTATGACCGCACTATATCCCACCCACAGTGATCGACACAGTGTCAGTATCGCTCTAAGCCCGCCTACACTGAAGCAGAGCGGCGGAAGTTAGCCTATACCACGTCGTGGTATAACAATATCAAAGTCTAAACTCCAAATCTTATAAAGAGGAGCATCCCAGCAGTGGATCATCAAATAGTCTCAGAGTGATACGGACCTTGTATTGCTCCGTGCGCAGGTGCGGCCGGGCGGCAGCAGCGAGCGCGCGCGCCGCGTCCGCCGCCGCGCCCGCCGCGATACCGTACTCCAACCCCGCCCACGCGCCCACCACCACCGTCAGCAGCCACGTGCCCAGCTCCCACTCTGAAGTGTTCACATTTTTGTTTTTGTTACAATTTATTCAGTGACGCCATGTGGTCAACATTGGTCATGGTACTCACTGCTACTGAGCCACAGCTGCCTGACGATGCAAAAGTCTACGATGGACATCATGGCCACCATGATGACGGCAGCGAGCGTGGCGCGCGGGATGAAGTAGAACGCGTCCGCCAGCAGCGTCACCGACAGCAGCACTAGGCTCGCTACAACAGCACAACACTAGCTGTAGCAGGCCGGTATGCACCGCGCGAGTGACATCAGAGGGTGCCAGGTGCTTTGTATTCAGGATTCTCTTACATGTCCAGGATTAAAGCCGAAGTATAAGGAGAACAGAATTTATTAAGTTTTTTTTAAACCAACTTTAGCAACACTAGACTAGATTTCATTATTCATAGCATTCAAATAAGATATAGTTATTGAACAAGTCTTCCTTTTGTGTTACATATTTAAAGACGGCATCCGTCGATAAGCGGAAATATTAAAAAAAAGGTAAGTTCTCGGGGTTTTTGGAAGTTGGTGAGTTTCTAATATTAAAATTTCTCACCACCGAGGCAGCAGGAGAACAGAGTTAATTAGAAGGTTTGCTAGTGACGTCACCTTTGAACAGCGAGCCGGCGGGCGTAACGACGCCACTGGCGTGGTTGAGCGCCGTGCGCGTGAAGGAGCCGGTGGCCGGCATGCTCTGCGCGAACGACGACAGCATGTTGCACGCGCCCAGCGCCACCATCTCCTGCGTCGCATCAACTGGTTTGCTTCCCGCTGAAACGTAGGCATTTTGTTCAAAATATAATGCAAAAGAATTATTTGCCCCTTCCCATATATCATATGCAGAAAACCTGTGCCAGAAAAGAATACGACAGTAGCTCAACCGATTTCAACATGTAACCAAGCTAAAATTGCAATCCTGAAATAAGAACATATAGTTCGAAAAACTAATAGAAGAGCGACACCTCAAGTAGCAGTCACTCAAAAAATCTATGTACTGCAGTAGGTGCCGATTGGCTGATCCGATATAATAAACTGGCTACTTCTCTACATTATAACAAGGGTCTATGGCATTAACCAAAAAGAGGGGTATATCCTGACTGAAAACCTTAATTTAGCACCTGTGATTAAAATCGTTAAAGACTACTATATCCCGAATTTGTTACTAAAACCACCATCCTTCTACAGATGTTTTTTAAGATTCAGATTACCCTGACTCACCGAAAGCCTTGGCGATGGCGATGCTCTCCAGCACAGCCACCAGCGGCATCACGAGCCCCTCGGGCCCCAGCACACTTAGCATTTGCTGGAAGTCTAGCGTCTCGTTCTTAACCACTGTGGTGAATGGCGGCGGCCCGAAGTGAGGCAGCCCTCCTTCGATTTTGCCTGGAAAATACTCCTTTTAGGACTCCGTGCCGTACCCCGAAAGGTAAAAACGGAACCCTTATAGGATCACTTTGTTGTCCGTCTTTCTGTCTGTCGAGACCCTATTTCTCAGGAACGCTGGAGCTGTATAAAATTTAAACGTCTAAGCCAACGCAATCAAAAGATACAGCCGTTTATGCCGCAAAATTTTTGACTGACGCAAGGGAATCAAAACCTACAGGGTACTTCTTGTGATCTCAGAATCTAGAAAAAGAAATTATAAAAAGAACATCTTATATGTACTACATATATTTATAATACCAGAGACACTGCATATGTATTGCCGGCTTTTGCAAAATTTGCTTAACTCGGCCTTAAATACCCCCAATAAATAATATTATTAAGTATGAGCAATGAATACATATTTATTATGGCATACTCTACGAAAAAGCGGAAAAATATTGCGTTAATATAGAATTTGACACAATTGTTTATATCTAAAGTTAAGCAAGTTACCGACACTAGTAAATCTGTTAATCTAACAAAATTATGTCAGAGCACTCCTAATATAAAGTGTCTGATAGCACAGACACTTTGTTGCAAGGGATTAGCGAATTACTTGATAACACTGCTAATTGTTAAAACAAACTAGTCGATAAGCATCATTCACCATTTATCAGGTTTAGTTCTGGTTTATAACAATTTGTCTAATTTTAAATAGGAACGCTTTTCTAAATTGTTTTTAATTTATGTGCGAAAAAACTCACTGCTAAAGTATTATTATAGTGGCATTTAAACTCAGTCAAAGGCAAAGAACAATGCCCAAAAAAGCTCAGGCATCGAAATCAATGATTAAATGTTGTTATAGGCCATCACTACACGTATCAGTTATATTACAGTTGGGATATAAGAGTCAATATTATAAACACAATGTAGCCATTTTATATTCCCAAAGTAAATGCTGCTTTGTAACTCGCACTGCGATTTTTTGTTACCACTGTGTTGATTGCAAAAATTAGGACACAGAATTTTGAGGGAAAATCTATTATCATGCGTACAATACAATTTGTTAACGGCATGACGCTTCTCTTACCTATATCCCAATGATCGCTACTTCAGTATCCATAGTCCCGCGTATGGTCTTATATAATATGCTTACCTGTCAGGGCGAAGGGTATGATGTTGTTCTTGAACAGCGCATAGGCCAGCAGTGAGGCGACGAGCACCACCAGCGCGTTGCGAGCGCGCACCACATACAGCCAACCTGCGGCCAGAGACGCGCGGCAACTGTTTGTTGACGCAGGTCTGAACACTGCACGCTGGAAATTACAGAACATCTTATAAATAACTTATTGGAACGAAGTTCCTTATCGCGCGTTGTGAAAGGGGGCTAGACGGAAAAAATTCGTACGAAAAGTTGTCACGACACTTTTTGATCAAAGGATCTTGCCGCCGCCTTTGATGTGTGTGAGCGGCGGGGGGCGTCCGCGCTGTATGCTGTCTCGCGCTCTCGTGGCGCCCTCTGGTGTTTCGGTGTACAACAACAAATATTATTATTACTTAAAAAAATAAAATTTTATTACAATTCCTTCACTAATTAATCGAAAGGAACTTCGTTCCATCCGGGTGTCCCTTGACACCTCTCAACTTTTTTTGTTCTTTATCGTTCTTCTTTCCGCTGCTTTAACAATTTTTGCGGCCAAACAGCATTGCTGTAGGCCGAAGATATGCTCGAAGAAATAATAATTATTGCCTTTTCAACTTATGTTGGACAAAAGGTCAAGTTCCAGAAGACTGTAATTGTTCCAATATATAAAGGAAACGGTCACAGCAAGATTGTAAAAATTACTGCGGGATCAGCCTTATTAGTGTTGTCGCCAAGCTGTATGCAAAGGTGTAGACTGAGAGGTTGATAAATGAAACTGATGGGAAAATGTGGGATGTGCAAGCAAGATTTAGGAAAGGAATGGGGTGTACGGATCAGGTCTTTTCCTTACAGTGTATAGCTGAAAAAATTTTAGCTAAACACCAAAAAGTCTTGTGTTTTCTTTGACTTGGAAAATGCCTATGACCGTGTGGTGAGGTATGAACTATGGTCAACATTGTCCACGTATGGGGTGAGCAGCAGTTTGATCCGAGCACTGAAATCTCTTTATAAGAATTCTAGTGCTTGTGTCAGAATAAAGTGGAACGAGGGGTACTGTATGATTTAAGAGGTGTTTAAGGGCTTTTATAATATAAATAATTAAAGACGTTCCCATGACCATAACGTGTATTATGTAAGACTTGTCAGTGTGACAGGAAGGAAGTACAGATTATACTCATAACATCTCCCTTTTCATTTTTTTTTTTTTAAACGACAGACTGTTTGACAAGACAAATAATAATTTTACAAAGATATACGGACTGACAATATTGAAACTTTAGACTGGTTTAAACATACCGACTGATAAATGACAAGTTGATATTTTAAAGACATGTGTACAATTTAACAGACAGACTTACAATCTAAAACTTTAAATCTATTTATAACTTGGTTTACATATTTTAAAAAACATAGACAGACTTACAATCTAAAACTTTAAATCTATTTATAACTAAGTTTAGTTTTACATACAATCTTGAAATCTGACTGGAGGCTTGACCTGTCTACCACTAATTGTTCTTTTTATTCCATCATGAGGAATATTTTCTTCCATTCTCATTTCCTTCTTTGGACTAAACTTTGGACTGACTTTTGGACTGACATTTGGACTAAATTCTTTCTTACATTGTACACTTTCTTTTATGGGACTCGAATAATGACAAGGTAACAGATGTTGACGATTTCTTCTATATGTAGAACCATCAGGTGCTTCGACAATGTATGATCTCGGTTCTTCACATTCCTTAATGACTTTTGCAGGTTGCCACTTCAACTCTGGTGACTTTTTGAACATAATTTTATCTCCTTTCTTTACTTTAGATAAATTTTTTGACTTTTTATCATAATAAAACTTTTGTTTACTATTATTTTGTTGTTTTGTTTTTTTATACATATTATGACTCATGACTTTAGGTTGAAGATGTTTTACAACAGTAGGTATAAGTGTTCTAAGACGACGGGACATTAACAATTCCGCAGGTGACGGTAAATTGTTTCTAGGTGTTGTTCTATACTGTAATAATGCAAGATATGGATCATCTCCAGAATCTGCACATTTAGTGAGTATACGTTTTACTATTTTCACTCCTGACTCAACTAGACCATTAGAACGTGACAGATATGGACTCGAAGTAGTATGATTGATATTCCAAGATTCCAAAAATTGTTTAAATTCTTGTGAATTATGTGGTGGTCCATTGTCTGATATTATGGTTAAAGGAATTCCATGACGGCTAAATATAGATTTTAATGCATTAATAAGTGCTTTTGCACCCGTTGAACTCACATTAGCGATTTCTATATAATTTGAATAGTAGTCTTCGACAACCAGTATGGTTTGATTTTTAAATTTTAAAAAATCTATTCCAACCTTTTCCCAAGGAAATGAACTAATTTTGTGTGACATTAATGGTTCTGGTGAATTGGCACTCCTGTGTGACAGACATATTTCACAATCACACACACTTTTATATCATGTGACATTAAAGGCCAATACACAACTCCTCTTGCAAAGTTTTTTGACTTTTCTATGCCTTGATGACCACTATGTATTATTTTCAATATTTCTGGTCTTAATTTAGTAGGTATAATGAGACTATTACCTTTTAACAATAAATTTCTGACTGAATGAATTTCATGACGACAGTTCCAATAAGGTAAGACTAATTTGTTGACTTCTGACCTTTTCTCAGGCCATCCTTCCTCATAATATTTCTTCAGTAGTTGTAGACATTCATCATTTTCTGTAGCCTCAGTAAGCCATTCTAGACGCTCAGCTGAAATAGGCAAGTTTTTAACAAGCATGTTGACATGTATCATGACATCTTCATCCAACTCATCCTCACTAGACTCCGGTAAAGCTGCTCGTGATAGTGTATCTGCTATGTACATTTTAGTACCAGGCTTATATTCGACTTTTAAATCATAAGCTTGAATCCTAAGCATTAATCTTTGTAAACGTGTTGGGACTTCAGCTAAAGGCTTTTTGAAAAGAGTTATTAGTGGACGGTGATCAGTTTCTACAGTGACTATTTTTCCATAAATATATTGATGAAAACGAATACAACCAAAGACAATGGCATACAGCTCTTTTTCAATCTGCGCCATGCATTTCTGACTTGATGTTAATGTTTTAGATGCATAAGAAATTGGATGATTATCCTGAAGCAAGACTGCACCGACTGCTGACTGACTGGAATCAACTGACAAGACAACTGGTTTTTTGACATTGTAATGTGACAAGACTGGTGACTGACAAATAATATTTTTTAAATGTTTGAAAGTAGCTTCATAACTATCATTCCATGACCATTCACTTGATTTTTTTAATAATTGACGTAGAGGTTCAGTTTCTTCAGCCAAATTCTTAATAAATCCTCCCAGATAATTTAAAATACCTAGAAATCTCTGTAAATCCTTGAGACAGACTGGAGACGGCATATTTTTGATAGCCCTGACTTTATCTGGATCTGGTGACACACCTTTTTGAGAAAATATATGACCAAGGTATTTAACCTGTGGTTGACAAAATGTACACTTACTTTTATTAAATTTCAAATTGACTTCTTGAGCTTTTTTAAACACTCTTTCTAAATTTTCTTCATGTTCTTGGCGACTTTTTCCATAGACTAAAATATCATCTGCATACACCATGACTCCTGGTAGTACACCAAATGTTTCAGTCATAATTCTATGAAAGATTTCAGGGGCACAGTTAACTCCGAATGGAAGACGTTTGAACCTATATCTCCCGTAAGGCGTATTGAATGTGCATAACATTGAGCTTTCCTTATCCAGACGAATAACCCAAAATCCACTGCTCGCATCAAGAGTAGAAAAATATGATGCACCTTGTAGCTTAGATCGCACCATATCAATGGTAGGTATTGGATAATGTGATCTGTATATAGCTTCATTTAAGTTTCTGGGATCAAGACAGACTCTAAGTTGACCATTTTTCTTCTCAACTAATAAAAGTGAACTCACCCATGACGTTGGCTCAGTAACCTTGGTGATGACATCTAGACTTTCCATACTGTCCAATTCCTTCTTCAGTTTATCGTGTAATGAGAATGGAATTTTCCGTGGTGGATCTATTTTAGGACGTATATCAGTGTTGATAGTGATATGACACTCACCGGGTAGACAGCCCAATCCTTCAAATACAGATTTATATTTTGACAGTAGACTCTGTAATGAATTATTTTTATTGATATAATATGACTTTTGTGACTTTTTATGACAATTACTGTAAACATTAGACTTATAAAGACTTTTACTAATACAAGACTGTACATTTGACTGTGACTGATATTTATTGTTAACATGACAATTATTACTTAACTCAGACATATGATGTTGACTATTGACTAATGTAGAATCAAAATTTCGACTTTTATTGACTGTATTTTCAATATTAAAGACTCTTTTTATAAGACCTAATTGTGAACATGTATATTTTCCAATGACAGTTGGTGATGACACATCAGCTATAATGAAATTAATTATCTTTGACACATGTTGACTATTGATATAATAACTACATTCTAGCTTTTGTTGACCTAATATGGGTATGGTACTTCCGCAGTAAGAGGTTACTTTATAATGACATGGTAAAAATTTTTTACTGACATTCAATGATTGAAATAACTTATATGACATAACATTAGCATCACTTCCAGTATCTAAAATACATTGAACATTTATATTATTAATATTTAAGTTAACACTCCACTCTGAAATTGAATTTTGACATGTATTTAAGTGTCCAACAAATAAATACTTTGACTCATTACCTTCTTGATCCTTATTAGCTTGTATGAACTTCACTGACTTACAAAAGGCTTGATAATGTCCTCTTAAGTTACACCTCCTGCACTTAGCATTATATGCTGGACATTTATAGCGATGAATTTGACCACACCGTGTACAGTTTTTTCTTTCCTGTGACTTTGACCTTGACCCTGACTGTGATCTGGTTCTTGACTGAGACCTCGCCCTCGACTTTGACTGATTGAATGACTGACGTTGATAAAAGACATTTGTAGATTCTTTAAACTCCACTGCATGAGATCTAGCTGACACAATACTTTTGGACAAGTTCCTAGCCTTTTCTAGCGTTAACTCTTCTTCTAGCAGTAATTTTTCTCGTACATGTTGAAAATTTTCATGCATGTTTGTAATGAAAATATCTTTTATCATCCTTTCTTCCAAGTTTCCGAACTCACAGGACTTGCTTTTGTTTATTAAATTTGTTAAAAAATCCTCTAGAGTTTCATCACCTCTTTGTTTGGTTGTAAAAAACTTGTAGCATTCATAAGTAATATTTGCTTTAGGTACGAAGTACGATTCAAATTTTGTAATTAATTCTTCGAATGTGACATTTTCCAAATCCAAGCCAAATGTATTGAAAATTTCTAACGCGTCACTCCCAATAAAGTGTAACAACATGGCGACTTTCCTTGTGTCGGATTCTTCGAAAATTCCACTTGCTTTTAAAAATATGTTGAAAGATTGGAACCATTTTTTCCAATTTGTACATAAATTTCCTTCTAGACACATAGGCTTTATATTACCTGTAAGGTTCAACCTTTTAGATGATGCAAAATTTTCTTCACCAGTCGCGCCATTACTACGCGTTTTCTTTGTCTCGGACGCCATCGGACACGTGTTATTTTACGTATATTTTTTGACTTATATTTTAACTTTTGACTTTCGTTGGCACTTTTTTAAGTTCACTTCTGACACCATGTATGATTTAAGAGGTGTTTAAGGGCTTTTATAATATAAATAATTAAAGACGTTCCCATGACCATAACGTGTATTATGTAAGACTTGTCAGTGTGACAGGAAGGAAGTACAGATTATACTCATAACAGGTACGACAGGGATGTGTAGCGTCGCCATGGCTGTTTAACTTATTTATGAACAATTGTTTGAAAGATTTTAAATTTGAACTACAAATAAACTAAAAATTACTCATCCAATCTCTTTTCTATGCCGATGATCAAGTATTACTTGCATCTTCTGCTAATGAGTTACAAAAAATGGTAACTATTACGAATGTAGCTTTGTAAAGGTAAGGAGATTAGAGGGGTTAAAACTCTGTGACAGAATAAAAAATAGTATGATAAGAGAAAAGTGTGGTGTAAAAGAAGATGTAGTGACTAAAATTGAGAAAGGGATGCTTAGATGGTTTGGACATGTAGAGAGAATGGATGAAAGAAGATTAACAAAAGAGATTTACAAGGCGAGGGTGAATGGAAATGTTGGAAGGGGAAGGCCTAGGCGAATGTTCCTGGACCAAATTCAGGACATTTTAAATAATGGCCAGGTCAAGAGTACCCTAAACCGACGAACTTGTATGAAAGGATTAATAAGAGTGGAAGAAGCTAAGGAAGTATGCAAGGACAGTGGCAAGTGGAAGGATGTGGTCTCTGTCTACCCCTACGTGAATAAGGCGTGATGTTATGTATTTATGTGTAATAATAGTTATACCATTTAGACAAAAACACGTACGGTGGCCCAATCAATGGCTTCTTTTTCTCTCTTTCGTTGCTTTGGAGCGAAAGTGAGAGCTATTAGGCGACGAAGTGTCATTTCCTCTACACGAGATACATCTACAAGTGTATGGCGTTTCATGAGAGGGAAAGGAGCTTTGTGAGAGGACGCCACAAGCGCATTTTAGGCCAACTGGTCGGTCATGAATTCAAAAGCCGAAAGCATTTGAAGCATTAGAATTGGAAAGGTTCGTATAAATCAAGCGTATTTTTCAGTACACTGATAAAAATGTTAGTCCCTAAAAAGACATACGTCAAGCAATAGACGTCCATCGGCTGATGTGATGATGATTAACGTTAGTTAATCTACTTACTTTGAGTATAAAAAGTGCAATGATACAGCATATCCCGAGGGTGGTGTCCCACGGGTGCAGCGTCTTTATGTGCTTGAAGAAGTTGCGCATTGCTTTGACGAATGTGCCGCCCGAAGTGCCTGCCAACATACACTCATAAATTATTGATCTGGTACATCAAACTATTTTAAATCTACTACAAGATCTTTTAAATAGATCTGATTAGATTTGATTGCGGGCTTCATGAGAAGGCTCAGAGTCGCTCAGCGGGCAATGGAAAAAGCAACGCTTGGAATATCTCTGCGTGATCCAATCTGAAATGAGGAGCTACAAACAAAGTAACCGACATAACTCAGCGAGTCGCAGAGCTGAAGTGGCAATGGGAAATTCACGTGATTCGTAAAGCTTATGCGTTGAAGGCCCAAGGTGCTGGAATGGCGACTCTGCACCGAAAAGCGCAGTGTTGGTCGAACCCTAACTAGGTGGACTGACGACATCAAACGTGTCGCAGGGAGCCGACGGCCATAGGCGACTTAGAATCGTTGTATTTGTCCCTAAAAACTGTTATGTCCTGCTGTGGACGTCTCAACGAACCTTCTATTCTAAAGAGAGATTTGAGCTGCGAGGCGGAGATTTGCAGCGCGGCGGCTGTGGTGAAGCCGCTTATCACTGGCTTTGATATGAAGTCCAACAGGAAACCTGCGGGATAGGACAAATATCAACATGAAACAATGATTTACAATGCAATCCGTAGCATACGGAACTTAGTACATACTGATTTTAATGGGTAAATTTAAATAAATAATCAGGTCGTCGTAACTCTTCATGTCTTTCGGTAATTAGTTATATTTTTTGGTAAACTGAACTGTTGAGCATACCTTACCTAACTGAAACACCCCTAGCAGCAGTATGACGCAGCCGGACAGGAAGGCGGCGAGGTAGGCGAAGTCCGGCGAGCGCGCCACGTACTTGGCCAACAGAGCAGCGAGGATGGCCGTGGGCCCCACTGTCACGTCCTTGCAGCTGCCGAACACGGCGTACACTAGCCCCGGGAATATGCTAGAGTACAACCCCACCTGTGGGAAAGGATTTCAATAACATATCATCATCATCTGACTGTTTTTGTAAATTATGTAAAAAAGTAAAGGGCATAAAATTTTATTCTCAACATCAATCAATCATTAGACTGACTTATGCAGATTGCTTACGTTGTGGTCACGATAACATACAAAGCTTCTTATTTAACAAAAAAAATCTTGACAATGAAACTTCTAATAACTTAAGAAGCTCAATCGATTTGTTCTTTTGTTTCACTCTTATGTTGTTAAATGAAAAGAGTAGTCACCTGCGGCGGTAGGCCGGCCACCATCGCGTACGCTATGCCCTGCGGGATGGACGTGAGCCCCACCGTCACACCTGCCGACAGATTGAATATGGTGAACACATACCAGTTTACTGACAAACATCCGTAGAAGCTATTGATCAGCTTTCAACTTTCACTGCGAATTAACTAATGAATAAGGAATGTGTAATGTCAAATTTTAACAAAACTGTAAAAGTGCAACTTCTAAGACTTCTTGTCGGCTCATTCTCACTAGAATCTGCTTTTCATATACCTACTAGCATCAAGCCACGGTATAAGGCTTTCCTCCTTAAAATATAAGAGCAGATACAGAGTTTGATTATCCACAGCTTATTTCAAACGACCCACTAAAGGACTCATCTCTCCTATAATTAAGGAGTTTTAGAAACTTAGATACACCACGCTGTTAAAATACGGATAAGGCAACCGGCTCTTCTCAGTAGATGACTGCCTGCCGAGCTACTGGTAGAGTTAAAATTGACGTTCTCAATTGCTTGTAATGTTGTAAACTAAGCCTTCTTGAAATAAACTAAAAGAGCTATGGCGAAAAGCATGTTGACAACAATTTCAGCGTCTGGAAGTTACACTAACGCAGAAAAATACTCTATTTTTGTTCAGTATTATCCAATAATTATTTTTGTTAATTTAATCCGATTAAAAATAATGAAACACATAAATCAGAAGATTGGTAGTAAGTTATAAAGTGTGATGGCAACATCGATTTAGTGTTTGCTTGACGTTGGTGACTTGCGATTTCGCTTGTATTCACTCCACTGACGTCTGACGTTTTGTGTTGTTTCGTGGTGTTTTTATTGATCTTTCTGCTGTTTTTAAACATGACCTAACCTGTATATGCCCTAAGGACTCTAATAATTCATGTCGCGTAGAAACCGATCTAAGGAACTTTTAAAAAAAAATACATTATCCTGCTTTATTTTTAAAAAATCATGGTCACGCACTTTTAAAACCAAAAGCATAATTTAAAAATATTTTTTTCAGTTATAGTTATATTACTTATGTGGGTGAGTTCGCCATAGCTCTTTTGGATATTTGATTTTGATTTTAGAGCTATTCGTCATAGTACGTATCATATTCAGTAAAAGGCTGCTACTAAAAACCCCAATAATCTTATAGTCATAACCTCCATGGAACAGGCGTAGAGTAATTAACTAGAAATTCTGTCAAACATTGTCGTAACGCTTTAGTTGCCTCAACATCGATCCGGCAAAATCTGTAATTTATCTAAAAATGTGCTTAACCTTGACAGATTATAAAAATACAGATTACTAAGATTTATATTGCACTACTATCTTATGTTTACCCGATTTAAACATAAGAGTAATTAGCTTAGTCTGAACAAATCTCAGTAAACCCTTTTACAATTTTATACCAACGATCCAAACATCCTGGTCGTACAGCCATAAGACTTCAGTTTTTAACTCTGATTCATTTATTCCAAGTAGGCTTACTTCAGACTTATTAAAGTCACGTTGCAGAGCTTACTCCCTTAGTGGTGCCATTTGCTTTTTGTGTCAGTGTTCGTTTACCTGCAATGACGTCTCGCAGAAGAGAGTCAGCGCTGTAGCTGGCCAGCCAGATGGTGATGGGCACGCGTCTCCGCCACGACTGCAAGTTGCACAGCTTCCTCCCTACGTCGCGCCATTTGCTTTTTGGCGGACAACCTGCGGACAGATAATAACTTGAAAAATGCAGGTAAACGTGCCGAGAAGAAAACGAACAACAGAAAACGTGACGGCACAGAAATTTGATTTATGCGAAACAGATTAGTGCTTATGATCTATCACCAGAACAGGAATCTTTAACCCTACTCAAATACGAACAAGAAATCACATTACATCTATACTAAAGCCAAACTCGATTGAGAATGCTTGTCAACAAACAAATTAAAAATGAAGGTAGAAAATGCAACACATTTCATGCCTAACAAATTTAAAATTGTGTTTTGTTTTTTATTAAATCTTATTTAAGAGATATTGAATATATTAATTAGTTTTAAGCTTACTAATCTAATTTATTGTCATGAATTCGTCATTAATAAATTAATTAAAAAAATTAGGTGTAAAATGACTAGTGATTTCTACCTTCATTTTTAATTTGTTTGTTGACAAGCATTCTCAATCGAGTTTGGCTTTAGTATAGGTCTGTTTCCAGACGCTAAATCGTTCGCAGAAAGCAAGACGCAAAAACACTTTGTACCAGCTGATGGACAGAGACGGCATAGAAATAAAAAAAATGACAAAAATCACAAATTCGCATTCAAAACAAGGTGTAATATGCCTTAGGATATCACACATTCGCATTCAAAACAAGGTGTAATATGCCTGATATTATCACAAACTCGCATTCAAAACAAGATTTGATATGCCTGATGATATCAAAAATTCGCATTCAAAACAAGGTGTAATATGCCTTAGGATATCACACATTCGCATTCAAAACAAGGTGTAATATGCCTGATAATATCACAAATCCGCATTCAAAACAAGGTTTAATATGCCTGATGATATCACAAATTCGCATTCAAAACAAGGTGTAATATGTCTGATGATATCACAAATTCGCATTCAAAACAAGGTGTAATATGCCTGATAATATCACAAATTCGCATTCAAAACAAGGTGTAATATGCTTGATGATATCACAAATTCGCATTCAAAACAATGTGTAATATGCCTGATGATATTACAAATTACAATATAAATTAGTCTACTCATCAATCGTAACAATTTAAGCACACCGTTTTTACACACTACAATATTTAATCAATTAGCGGCAATTGATTCAGATTTATAAATATTAACAATCTTGTTTATTGAACATGAAATCGACGAATGATTTTTAACTAGAGTTTAGGTCTACTACGCTGCTTCAATACCTACAGATTGGCGGATGGATCATGTTTGACTCTGCAACGATGAATGGTAATGAGAGCACAAGGTGTTACACCAAAACTTCCCACAATAGATGTACCCAATACATAAGTACATAAATTGCGCTAAAGTATGGTAAGTAAAGTAAGCAATGTTTTGCTGCAATGATCTTGGCACCAGTCCAATAAATCCTGAG
Organism: Mycalesis mineus; assembly: GCA_034621355.1. Classification (NCBI taxonomy): domain Eukaryota; kingdom Metazoa; phylum Arthropoda; class Insecta; order Lepidoptera; family Nymphalidae; genus Mycalesis; species Mycalesis mineus. The sequence continues at coordinate 17,336,364 of CM067891.1, read as the reverse complement.
ATGGCAATGTAATATGCAACACAGGTTTTAAATATAATTTTTCTTATTGAAAGTGAATCAAAACAAACACAACAAACCCATTGATCTTGTCATTTCACTCAACTTCAGCCTTCTCGTACAAAACAAATCACAATGATGGTTCCAACTTCCACAAGAAACGTGCGAGACAGTCACCGTCGTCGGCCGGTATCACAAACACAATAGAGAGCTCGTCAATGCTTATATGGAGTAGGTATGGGTCACATAACATACGCGTTTGCCATCTCAACAATAATTATAACATGACAATAATTAGTATGTTAGACTAAAACTAGACTGCAGTCTTCTGATTTTATCATTCATTTAATTATTATTGTTTACGAGTAAGATCTATTAGCGGTATGCGTCGTATTACATTTGCATGATTATAGAAATTCCAAAGGAATAGGACACTAGCATTCGCCTACGAATTAGTCTGTGTGGAAAAACATTCAAGATCAGACTTACAGTTTTCTCAGTGAATGGATATCTGTTACTCGTTCACGTGAAAATTGCAGAATGGATTTTGATGAAACATCACAATAATATAGCTTACATATCAGAATAACACATAGGCCACATTTTATTCCGAAACCTTCAGGGGAACAAGAACTACGCGGGTGAAACTGCGGGCATCCTCTAGTTTTTTTATAGTTTCCTATCAAATAACATCTTCCTCGTGTTTACTCTACATTATTCGACTACAAAGTAGCAGCAGTAGATTTCGCGATTTAATGTGGTAGAGTCAACATCGCCTGCTCCATTTTCAGACATCTGGCTAACTTTGTCAGTTGGACAACTACGATAAACTGACGACTATTGTGTAAAATATTAAAACAGATACATTAATTATTTATGGTAAACTTGCGCAAATTAAATATTTATTCAATAAGTTAAAAAAAATTGTCTATGTTGTGTCACTCTTCTTTTACTACCCCATCGCAAGTTTTAGTAATCTTATTAATTATACACTCTATTTCTTCACAGTATTTTCTTACCAAAAGATTCACTCATTCTGCTACAACTCAACTCGAAATGTCTCAAACAACACAAAGTCTGAATTAGCAAGTAGGTATAAACAAAACGCGCGTGTCAGCGGGGCCGGTTGTACCTATTACTAATGGTAGGTACATGAAATGTACACGTGTTGTAGTAGGTAGTAGATAATATCAGGTTTTAATTGTGTCAGTGTGTGGTATTACATTACAAGCTATGCTATGATATTTAGAACGAGGTTTGTTATCGCGCGTTACCAAGCTCTGAGCATATAGGAGCTAGACTACTTTTTCTGTCACTTCTTGTATGGGCGGATTTTTGAGAGAGCAAGTGACTGAGAGTCAGTAAGCGAGTGAACTGTTTTTCCGAATGGGGGTCCATAGATTTATTTAGTTTTTACTAGCTATCTATTGTTTTCAATCCCAATAAATAATCCCTTATCGTATCCATACCACTCAAGCCCAAGGTTGGTGTAAAATGGAACTAAACAAGCCAGCTTACTGCATCTTAAGATTTGACTATCTATGTGTAAAGTCTGTGATATAAGTGGGTACCAATATAGAGCAAGGATCACACCATTAACCCCACAAATTTGACTTTGACAACTTAATCATAATGTGATTTTGATTGTAGTCAAAAGCAAAATTCTAATGAGTAGATGTTATCATGCTTCGTATAAGTAGTATTTGAAACAGGTCACTAAAAAGTATAGCTTGTGGTATGTAGTCAGGCTAAGTAAGTAATATTTACAATTCAGATATAGTAGAGATGAGAATTAAAAAAAGCATACTTATTTTTATGATTTTAATAATATAATCTGTTGTAACTCAAGACAAAGCAAAAGGAAACCACAAATACTGTAAGTAATTACATTTATTTGACTTTAAAATATACAACTCAAAAATTAGATTAAACAAATCTATTTGATTTAGGATTTTCTCAAATTCTACACATTTTGTTTTAATTATACTGTCAGCACAGACCTTAAATCAAAGTTGCATTAGATTTAGACATTTAATGCATACTTTTACATTAGGACAAAACCTTTCCTAATTCAATACGACAAAGTAGTTCCAGTCTTTCATAATGGTTAAAAAGAATAGGAATAGACTATCTTTTTTTGTTGCCCACTTTTGGTTTTTGCCCAGATAAAGAACCCAGAAGAAACTCAACTTAGCGAAGCAAGGTCAGTTGTACCTAGCGGATTATTAAAAGGGAAATATTAGACTGCAATAGTAGTAATTGCAAATAAATCAAAGATCACAGAAACAGCAAATATGCAGTTATATGGGCACTAACAATAGATTCTTTAAAATTTGTAAAAGAATTTGTTTACCTGGGCAGTAAATTTACGAAAGATTGAATGTGTGAAAGTAATATTGAAAGAAGAGTAAATGCTGGGAACATGGTGAATGGAGCTCTGCATGCATTTATGAATAGCCAGAAAGTGTCCCAAAAGGCAAGTCTGGCTGTGCATAGAGGTGTGTTGGTGCCCACACTTATGTATGGTAGTGAAAGTTGGGTATGGCAGAAGAAGCACAAAAGTAAAATAAATGCGGTAGAGATGAGAGCATTGAGGAGTATGTGCGGGTTAAAACTGTTTGACAGAGTTAAAAATAGTATGATAAGAGAAAAGTGTGGTATAAAAGAAGATGTAGTGACTAAAATGGAGAAAGGGATGCTAAGATGGTTTCGACATGTAGAGAGAATGGATGGAAGAAGATTAACAAAAGATATTTATGAGAAGAGGGTGAATGGAAATGTTGGAAGGGGAAGGCCTAGGCGAATGTTCCTAGACCAAATTCAGGATGTTTTAAATAATGGCCAGGTCAAAAGTACCCTAAACCGACGAACTTGTATGAAAGGTTTAATGAGAGTGGTAAAAGCTAAGGAAGTATGCAAGGACCGTGGCAAATGGAGGGATGTGGTCCCTGCCTACCCCTGCGGGAATGAGGCGTAATGTTATTTATGTATGTACAATAGATTGCAAACATACCAAAGGGGCACTACTACATCTAAAAAAGTGATTAGCATTAATTAAAAATGTCTCATGTTTAATTTGTGTAATGCTCAGCATGGTCATAGGCCTACTTACAGATACTGATTCACATTATGAATTATTGCAGTGGTGTATCTGAACAAAAGCATACATTGACTCTAAAGCAACACTCCAAGAGGCAATCAGCAACCAGGGTGGCCTGCTAAGCTTCTGGGAATAGCTTAGCTAGCTGAAGTAAGCCTGTGGGAGCCTTAACCAGGAGAAAAAGGCCTACTGGCCAATTGTAGAAGAAACAATAAGAAAAAGGTCACAGAAACACAGGGACAATATAAGATAAACTGAATAGAGGTTCCTTCAAAACGAAATACAAATATTTAAATTATATAATAAATTTACCAAATAAAACGAGCAAAATTTAAATAGATACTACTTAAACATAAAGACTTTACATCACGCAATAATTAAAACATTTAGTTTAATGTTAAGTAACAGAAAAATAACGCAATAAATAGTTTAAACAGGGTCATACGAACAATTAAACATTAGTTCTTTGACCTGCAAGTATAGCAACAAAGTATTGTATTGCAATCTAACAAATATCGATTAAGTAAGTTTTTATTGCATTATTTTTTTCCAATTTGATCTAAAGAGAAATAAAAGCTTACCCAAAAGCGGCCGCCTGGGGTCGTCGGTATCCATTTGTTAGGTATTGGAAATATTATACATAGTGAGATAAAATAAAATAGATTCTACTACATAATGGCGTGATATAATAATCATCACATATTTTTTTTTGTTATTGTTTGTTTACTTATTTGCAAATGACAGTAAAGTACCAACTTGACTTGACAATGACAACTGTAAAATTCTGCGTAATTTGACATTGACGTCTACGTCATGGCAGCTTGCATGTTTGTACAGATAATGTAACAATTAAGGTTGTATACCATATAAAGTTAGGGATAAAGGTTAAAAATAAAGTACAAGCAAAAGGGCTGGCACTCTTAACTTCTTCGGATATCGCACTGCAGTGGCAACGGAATAATGCGATTGTAGTGTAGTATCATGCTCTGGGCACGTACGATTATTATTTTATTATCGGACGACTTTATCATCTTCTTTGTCACACAATCCTACGTGCTCGATACCGGAGTGGCTGCGTGTTTAAACCAAGTAATAATATAACTGATGTTAGAAGGACCGCTTCAGCTTTATATCAGTCAGACACCAAACAATTAAACTGAGATAAATATTCACATGCGAGACATAAAACGCCTTGCAGTTTACTAATAGCAATTGTAACATTTAACAATAGTATTAGTTGTCATTTTAAGCAGGCGTTCATAAATTGATCCTTTTATAGCAATATCTTTTGATCAGGTAGGTAAAAGAGTCACTTTAACAGATATACAAGTAAAGTTAATATTAGACTTTGGAAAGCTATTCAGAAATATATGTATAAAATATTTATGTAGGTATTATGTAACAAAGTTAGACCAATTATGATCGTACTTACATATAACTCATTTTTCTTTATTCAAATAAAATTTTGATCAGAACAATATATAGGATTCTCTACCTAGTATTGTATAAAATGATAGCAAGTATTTGTCATCGAAGTGTGTAAATAGGGCGCATCGGGACGTGCTGTACCAGTGCTGATAACCTTCGGATCACGCGCTGGAGCTGCGAGCGGTTCGAATCAGTTCCGATTATCATACTAGGTAACTACTACTATCGCAGCATTTCTCTAATTGGGGCCGATAGAAAATTATATATCGACCTACTTACATATCTAAGTAGATACAGTAATATGTACCTACGCGAGTCGGTAGACTTGGGGTGTTAATATTTGAGTCTGCAACCATTTATACCACATTATTGATCAACCAACGGCTCAACGTGCTCACACGACAAGGGCTCATGCCACAAACTTCCCAATCCCTGCTGCTAAAAATTTCTTTACAGCCAGAAATAGGTAGATTTTTCATAGCCTAGGTGAACCAAGATACGCAATTATTGTAAGTTTGTAGGTACCTATGATAACTTTTTTTAACATAAAATAGAACCGACTCAAAACGTACTAAAAAGTAAAAAAAATTTTTAACAAAAAATAGAACCGACTCAAAACGCACTAAAAAGTAAAAAATTACTGTGTCATTTAGTTCCTTTAATTTACTTAAGCATATCTATGAAGTCGGTGCCAGCAAGTTTAAGGAAAATTTTTTAACGTAGTAAAGCAGTTTGTGGGTTCTAGCTAATATTCTTAAAGTAGAAACCTTGGCTGGCACCGACTCCTAGATATGCTTAAGTAAATTAAAGCAACTAAATGACACAGTTATTTTTTACTTTTTAGTGCGTTTTGAGTCGGTTCTATTTTTTGTTAAAAATTTTTATTTCTTACTTTTTAGTGATTTATCGCCACATCACATACTCGTACTATACTATCATAAATATTATATAGCACTAATAGCCAAAAAGCTACCGATACGGAGACAAATACCGAAATCGCTGTAAGCGTGCGTCCAAAATTTGAAGAGTTCCTTCAATTTCCCCAGGATATCATCATCAGATCCTAACATGATAACAATAGGACCACTTTGGAAGTATGTTCTTTCTAATAAAAAAAGAATTATCAAAATCGGACAACTCTGTAAAAAGTTATGTAAAAAAAATATATACGTGTCGAATTGAAGAACCTCCTCCGTTTTTTTTCGTCGGTTGAAAATCGGCCCGCCACTTTGATATTCTTAGCAAGTTTTTTTCAAATATTTATAGGTAGGTAGGGTGCGTATGTTCGTCAACCAGTTAGGTTACCTATGTTAAATCATAAAGGCTTTACGACATCCAAACAGAAATGTTTTTTTAACACAATAGCGCAAAATTATTGTTTGGTTGAACATTTCCCCCATAATCCACGTAGGAAATTCAAATCTTTCCATTTTAAGTAAGTATACAATTATTACCATCCGAACCTTGACATGTTAAGGCCGAACCAGTAATTGATTGTACAAACAATCACAATTAAAACGTGTCACCGAGATGTCTCCTCTGCAAAACAATTATTTTCTACACATTATATCTATGAGCATATAACTTATAATATTAACTGACTTGGCTTGACGTGGCTTCGATCACGAGGTCCTGGGTTCGATTCCTGGGTCGGATCATGGAACAATTCTGAGCTTTTTCATTCTTCTATGAAATGCTCAGTACATTCCAAGCCCGGAGTTTGGATGTTGGTGCTGTTACACCCCCGTGCCTCGGAGAGCACGTTAAGCCGTCGGTCCTCGTCACTGTCATCAACATCTGATAGTGATCGTTAATAAATAAACATTATCACCCTAAGCCCGCCAACCCGCATTGGAGCAGCGTGGTGGATCTACGCTCCATATCCCCTCTCCTATAAGGAGGGAGGTTTTGCCCTGTAGTGGGCCGTTAATAGGCTGATAATGATGACGATGATGATATTCTTTGGGCACTAACCTATGTGTTTTTAACTGCTTTGTTCGAGTTGAATATTCTGTTGGTTACGAGGTATTGGAATCAAATCACTTGTAAAATGATACTGTTTTTTCCTCTCTGGCCACTGATGATGGAACGTTGATAGCGTTCGCAGTACCTATCAGCCTGGTTCATATGTTCTAAAGAATGATGTATTGGTTACGTAGTAAGTACTTAGGTAATTTGTGTTATGATATAAACATTTATCCAAGTAGGTACCTAAATCTATGAACGATTTATATAGATTAATCTTTATTGACATTGCATCATGCACCTAGCCAAGCTAAGTAGTACAGTAGTAAGTCGCCACCTCAGCGATAGTAGAAAGGTGACACTGCGACTACGCACTATCGCTGGCAAACGTTTAGGCCTCGACTAACCTATGAGTGTTTTTTATAGTTCCGTAGAGCAAAAGAAAAATACCAATTTTTTATAGGCTATAGGATAGAAAAATGAAGGCAGAAAAATACGTTGCATGAAATATTCAAAGAATCATAAAACCAACATGAAAATCTACAGGAACATATTACCCATCCAAAATTCATAAATAAATTCGTTCATTTCAAGTATTTTTTATTGAAAAGCAATTTTGAAATGTCATGTTAGACTATAGTGACTCTACCACTGGCTCGGAGGGCGCAGGTTAAAGACATTTAAAACAGAAGCAATGGCGTCCAATGACGTGTGAGGGAGAAAGCAATAAAACAGTGTCTCTGTGTCGTGTCGCACAGTGCACAGTGCACAGGTAATGAACGCAAGGCACTGTTTACATTACATCACTTGTTGACACCATTTCACGCATTGTTTATCGTCCCCCTTAAAAGCGTAGCGCAGGTACGTACGCGGGTATAGAGCTTTCTCTCTATGCTATGGTGCTGCTATCTAGTAAGGATCACTTAAACTGATTTTATAGGTAGGATATTTATGAAGATAGGGTTAAGCCCTAAAGCACGTAGAATACTGTATTTATCGAAAGTATGCTTGTTCTAGCTCTCCAAATTCTGATTGTCTATTGACTTAGATTTTCATTCTGATCTTTAGATTGAGTAAAGCTCAGAATCTAAACAAATAATTTAAGTAAGAGTAAATAATTTATTAAAATTAAAGCAACTAAATGACACAGTTATTTTTTACTTTTTAGTGCGTTTTGAGTCGATTCTATTTTTACACGCTTTATATTAGCTTCACTTGTATGTCAGTTTGTCAGTATGTCAGTATGTAACTCTCCGCGGGTAATCTGCGCGCCTGCGGCCTTCCTTGGTTCTGGTAGCCATTTCTCAGGCTCCCTCTCCGAAATTGAACTCTGATTCACCGTATTTATAATATTTATAAATAATTATTTTATTCTCACTAATAAATAAATTACTAGCGACTGTGTGGCCGAGCGGTTTAAGTGCTAAACTGCCCGTACAACAGTCGCTCAGGCGTGGGTTCGAGCCCTGGCAGTCGCAGTTTTTCTGCGACTTCCAAGGCTCGCTCCCGAGCCGACTGTACTCTGGCCAGGTTTCTGTGGTTTCCTTGGTCACTGTGCTAAGGGTGGGGCACAGGCAAATGCGGGTACAGATTGTAAGTCGGCCACAGCCGCTATAGAGGTAATGAGAGTGTAAATAGTCAAAATAAGGAGGGATTCAATAATCCCACGTGTCTAGGCCAAAATAGGCTGATGCGTAAGTTCCAAAAAATCACGCTTTTATAAATAAACCAAACTAAAAAGTAAAAAATAAATAATAGTTTAAAAAAACTAAAAACACGCTTTTTATAGAAACCCAAACTAAAAAATAGAAAATAAATTTTAATAAATTTAAATTAAGAATAGTGTTAAAAATTTCATTAACTATAAATTAATAATAGTGTAAATAAAAAAAATTATTTTATTTTAAAAAAAGCGTGGGGTGCTTTTTAAGATATTATCAAAATGATAATCACTCTACTCATATCTGTCAATAAAATATTTATAACTATATTGCCACCATGCACCCCACGCTTTTTTTAAAATAAAATATTTTTTTTTTATTTACACTATTATTAATTTATAGTTAATGAAATTTTTAACACTATTCTTAATTTAAATTTATTTAAATTTATTTTCTATTTTTTAGTTTGGGTTTCTATAAAAAGCGTGTTTTTAGTTTTTTTAAACTATTATTTATTTGTTAAAAAATTTTATTTCTTACTTTTTAGTGATTTATCGACACGTAACGTACTCGTACTATATTGTCATAGTATATTATACGGCACTTGTAGCTAAAAAGCTACCGATACTTACACAAAAAACGAAATCGTTGCAAGTTTGACGACCTCCGTGGCGCAGTGGTATGCGTGGTAGATTCATAAGACGGAGGTCCTGGGTTCGATTCTTGGTGGGGCAGATTGGGATTTTTCTTAATTTGTCTTGGTCTGGCTGGTGGGGGGCTTTCGCCGTGGCTAGTTACCACCCTACCGACAAAGACGTACCGCCAAGCGACTTAGCGTTCCGGTACGATGTCGTGTAGCAACCGATAGGATGTGTGGATTTCATCGTACTCCTAACAAGTTAGCCCGCTTCCATCTTAGATTGCATCATCACTTAACATCAGGTGTGATAGCAGTGAAGGGCCAACTTGTAGTCGATAAAGTTATGCGTGGTCATACATAAAAAAAAAAATATATACGTGTCGAATTGAGAAACTCCTCCGTTATTGTCGTCGTTTAAAAAAGACACGCAAAACGACATTATTTCACCCAAAAACGTTGACTAACTCCTTGCTTTCCGGCGTGGGATCACCAGTCTGAGTCCCAGTTAAATCTAAAACAGAAAATACAGTTTCCGAAATGCATTTTTACTTCCAATGCAATTAATATTACAAGCTGTTGGCACCCATACACCTGTACACCCATACACCCACACGTCCGCACCCACGTCGTACCTACGCTCGCATTTCTCGGCGTTGCCAATAGATGATAGTGCAAGGCGTTCGCTCGTTGCATCATGTACCCTGATACTTCATATTTCATAGAGCATTTTCTATTTAACCTAAAACTCGTTAAAATCATTGATGTAAGAGTACACTCGGTTGAGAATCAAATGATAGATTGGACTTTAGTCCTTATTAACTTTATATGTTAGAAATATAAAAATGGTAATGACATATATTATAAGCCACGCGATAATTACCATACATATTTTAGATTTCTATAGCGTTTACTATCGCAAAAAGTTAATATGGCTAAAATCTTAGGCTCAAATCCGAAGCGTAATTTATTGAATTTATGTGATACGGTGATAGGTGATAACAGATAATTAAGAAAATAAAGAAAATGTCCTGGGTAGTTTGGCTTGTTATGTAAAAAGTAATTAACAGACGATATAGAATAATCTTTTAAGGATTTTATTAAATGATTTTTTTTTATATTTGATTTGACGTAATGGCAATAGCATTTACATATGAAAATAATATACAATAGTAATTCTGTGATGATATAAATGTACCGCATTTGTTTGGCTAATCCGACGTAAATCTAATATCCTTGTGTACACTTGATCAAATAAATGGATTACCATTAAATTTAAAATGTTATATGAGAAATAAATTTATTTAATTCGCATCATAATGTTGCCGGATTTATTCAAACATTAATCTTACTCCAAAAACTTTTAGCTCGATTGAGGAATTAAATAAAAATATAATAATCTAATGTCTAATATTTAATAAATAAAAATAATGATAAATGGTACGAAACCCGGAAGCCAAGGGCGCTGCTCGCACATGAATGTGTTTTTCCAGTCAATAACACAATTTTCATCATACCAAGGTATCTACTTCATATCTTCTCGCATAAATTTCCTGGTAGACCTTGTTATAAACGTTTTTTTTTTTACAATATATTGCTGTACTCGTTTGTTAGGAAAACTAACAATTGTGACATGATAATTACACGCTGACGTATGTGATTCTAATGCCTTACTTTCTCCACGAGTTTACAAAATTCGTATAGATATTTGGAGTAAATTTAAACAACCCTTCAAATATAAAGATATTGCGATTTATATTTGGACGATTGAGGATCTGAACCTTACTACCTGCTGCCTCTCAAAGCCACCATGATTCTAACTCCATAGTAGTTTATTTATGATAAGTACTTAATTGTTTTAGGAGCAATGCCTAACCAAACTTTCAGCTTTTATAATATAGATAAAGGAGGTCTGGCTTTCGTAAAATCTTAGACCAAATTAGAAACACAAGGATGCAACTCCATTCAATTCAATCGTATTCAAGCTAAATTATGTTTAAGGTAGATCGGTATTTTGTAAACAAGCTCGTTATTTTGTACATTAAACCTTGCAGAAGGGCGAAGGGTTGATAACGATAAGTTAATAAGCCACGGACGAAACAAAAGTATTCCGCAAACATACTTTTGTTGTGTTCGCATTTGCATAGTAATTTATTATTTTTATTGGATCAGAAAAAGTAAAAATGAATACATATAATAAACAAATAGTCTTTACATTCCTCTTTATTTGATTAAGCGTAAATTATAATCGATTTTCATTCCGTTTTCGCGATAAGACTAAAAATGAACTAAATATATTCAAAGCAGACTATTTGTTTCATTGCATAAAAGCCCGGATTAAAAGCAAAAAGTAGCTATCAGTAACTATGGGCACTACCACCCTTGGTAAAAATTAATCCTTCAACCCGATATGTGCTAATTTTTTTACACAGTTTTGTAATTTTAGAACCAAACCAACACATTTCGATGCATCTTAACTTAGATCGTCATTTAACCTAAGCCTGTTTTGATAATTATAATGATTTTGATAATAACTTAATATGCAAATTAGATACATAGATATAAGAAAAGTGTTGCGTTGCAGTTACACGGCAAACATAAAACGGCGAGAGCGCAACTCGACGGATCATTTACATTCATAAAGTCAACAAACCAACGTGCGCTTCTGCAGCCTTAGTACACATACAGTTAATTGTTTACAGTGTAAATTAATTTAATTTATTAATCTTACCTTATTGACAAGTGCTGGTTAAAAATAGTGTATATTTATTTAGTTTCGGAAGCTATTTTGGAAATAAAATAACAAGTAAGAAAGTTAAACTTTTTTATAATTATTCAAAATAGATTTATTGAATGTTAAGAAAATATTTAAGAAACTCTGAAAATTTACAAAACAAATGCAATTCAAAAAATAAGTGGCATAATAATTTGATAAATTCTGTAATATCAACGTTAATATCTTTAAGAAAAAGCTCGAAATCCCTGAAAACTTAAATAAAGATTAATAATAATATTATTTTAAATTACTGAGTGGGTAAATAGAGCAAATATTAATTGATCTATAATCATAATTATAATCGTTCTTGCCTGACGCATAATCGCGCGTTTCGTAAAATTGACTACATAAAGTCAACGACCTCGTTTAGGTAAAATTCTAGTTTCTCATTAAACGCACCTATTTTCTTTATGTACATGGTTTATTAATTAGTAGTATTAATAAAATTAGAGTTATCTCTTTAAACTAAATTAAATGTAAAGTAATGTTATTCAGTCAATATTATTTTATTTGAAGTAGGCTTACTATAACGTGCTGTTATTAATTTGTGCGCTATGCACGAATAGGCAGCGGAAACCATTGCTGACGGCTCTGGAGAGTCCGCTTGCATCATCCTCTTTTTAAGTTGGGATGGGAAGGGGACGCAGTTATTTTAGTTTATCTAAATTACAATTAGTTAAATTAGATAGGATTAACAAAATGTAATATACTTCATAATCATGTTTTGTTGTTACATAAAACGAAATGTTGGTACATAAAATGATGAAAGCCCAGATGGCTTAAATTTCTCCGAATTTTACAATAATTATCCTCGTATTTCATTAAGTTTACAGAAAACATTAATAAATTCTATAATAAAACCTTTCTTAGTAACTACTCTATATGTTGGTAAAAACTGCATGACAGTCCGTAGGAACAGTATGTCGATCCTTGAAATACATACATCGTACAACCATCTCTCTTGCATTTCGTCGATCATGCCACTTTCAGTTCGACTGTCAGTCTAATATGGCAAAATGTCATTCGAGAATACCGATTTCTGTTACATCCGCTTTGCAACTGTGGTACATCGGCTTCAAAACTGACTTTTTTTTTCAAGAATCTACATACAGTAGGCTTGTTGTAAAGTTAACAAAATAAACTCCAAGTCTATGATAACGTGTTTAATGTTAAAATATCGCATCGCTTTTCGTTGTGGGTTAAAAGTATTGTAATCCATTTGGGAAAAAAGAGAGTATGATTTTGTTTAATATGTTAAGGGAAACCTTTAGATCAGAGATAGTTGTTTGTTAGAATGTTTATTGAGTCTGCCATTTATCGTAACTAGGTTGACCTCTGACGAAATCCGGACATACATAATCGTTGTACTCGCATCTTACATACGGTTCCTTATCTATCATAGTTTTATATGCTTTTCCTCAGCAAATAAGCATTAAGTATTACACTCTGTTAGTAAAAAAGTACTTTGCGTGTTGTCCATAAAAGTAAAATTTAAAATTTTATTAAGCTATTGTATAGCTTTTATCGCGGGCCTTGAGCGTGGAGACCGAATACAGAAATTCCGTAACGAAAAACCTAACACCCCCTGAGTATCAAAAGCACAATTTCGGCAACGACGTCATCGGGAAACGTGGCTTAGCGGTAAGGCGCTCTAAGTGCCTGGATTGCCAGAGAGACGCGGGTTTGAATCCTGTCGGTTCCGCAATGTTTTTTTTTAGCGTGATATTGCAAAAAGTCATTAATTTAAAAAAAATGACTTTTTACGCCTTACCGCTAGGCCACGGTCCCAATCACGTCGGTAGGTAAACATAGTTGATAAAAAATGCTATGCAATAGCTTTACCGCGGCAGTCTCCGAATGCCACACGTCTTTTTTTTCTCTCCCTATTTCCATCGTAATATATTTATTTCTCGCTATGCCATATGCAATGTACTACAGCTTTCTTTGCTTTACGTATTATTACATGAGGGCAATTGTTAACTACTTTATAGATATGACTAATAATTTTAATTATCTCTTCAAATAAACTTTAAGTCTTCTAGCAGGTAGGTAAAGCTGCTAGCATTAAACATATTTATTTTTTTTTCAAAAAAGTCTAAATTATAGTTACATTTTGTGCTCCATAATTCTTCAACATCCATTTATGTATAGGATATTCCAAATCAAACGAAGCTGTTTATTGGCCAAATTTTTATTTCATTGAAAATGTTGAACTACATTTTTTATTTATATATTCATTTATTTGCATTCCAATTTATACATTGTCATTATTACATGTCAAATTATTATACTATAAGTAGTATATCAAATTGGAACCCCGTTAGGGGCGCAGCTTAGGTAGCTTGTGTTATGGGTACTATGATAACTGATGAATATTTTATATATATATTATACATAAATACTTATAATATATAGATAAACACCCAGACAAACAGGGACAAAATACTTTAATCTGCGGGGAAAGAAAGATCTACCAAAACTACGTTTGTCCCCGCCTGCAGCACCATAAAGTATTTAGAATTTTATACAGATATAGTGATCCTTGTTTTTCTCTTTTCAGTTCCTAACTTCTAAGCAGTCGGGTTTTTTGTTTTTATAATAATGATTTTATTTGAAACTTTTTGGTTTTAGTTTATGGTATAGAAATGAGACGGTACACTTAGTACACTTTTTGTTAAAAAAGTAATATGAGCATGATATGATATTTACATTTTTGAAATGGTCTTTTTACGACCTTTCAATTGGTATCCATACTGCTAAGATAAGAGAAAACGCCATTTTGAAAATTTAGATAGCCTATGTCACTACAATTTTGACAAATTCAACGATACCTCACATGTCAAAATCCGTTCAGCCGTTTAGGCTGTAGCGCGTGCCGAAGAAATGGACATACATACATACATATATACGCTCGAAAAACATAACCCTTCTTGTGACGCAGTCGGGTAAAAAAGACGAGTGGCACTCGGAGACTGCCGCGGTAAAGCTATTGCATAGCATTTTTTATTAACTTATGTTTATCTACCGACGTCATCGGGTCCGTGGCCTAGCCGTAAGGCGCTCTAAGTGCCCGGATTGCCAGAGAGACGCGGGTTCGAATCCCGTTGGTTCTGTAATTTTATTTTAAGCGTGATATTGCAAAAAGTCATTATTTAAAAAAAAAATTACTTTGAAATATAACGCTTGAAAAAAAAAAATTCGGAACAGACGGTATTCGAACCCGCGTGTCTCTCTGGCAATCCGGGCACTTATAGCGCCTTACCGCTAAGCCACGTTCCCCAATGACGTCGTTGCCGAAATTGTGCTTTTGATATTATGTTTTTGATACTCAGGGGGAGTTAGGTTTTTCGTTACGGAATTTCTGTATTCGGTCTCCACGCTCAAGGCCCGCGATAAAAGCGATACAATAGCTTAAAAATAGGTATATTTAAAAATATCTTAACGTAAGGTATATGAAACACCAATTATAAATTACATTTTAAGAATTAAAATACAAATAATAAATATTTGTATTTGTATTTGAAATACGTATTTTTATTACAAGTAATTAAAATATTGTCCAGCCCTGCATAGATGGATGTACGACTTAGTTTGCTGACATTTCTTATTTTCCAGCATGCGTGTGTGTGTGATCGGAGCGGGCGCGGCGGGGCTGTGTGCGGCGCGCCACCTGCTGGCGGACCCCTGCGTGACAGCCGTGGACGTGCTGGAGCAGTCGGGGGCACTCGGCGGCACCTGGGTGTACACCGACACTGTAGGCTACGACGACTTCGGCCTGCCCATTCACACCAGCATGTACAAGAGCTTGAGGTACCGATCATTGATTAGTTCCTAAAGGTCTATGTAGTCCTAGTACATCTCCAGTGGTTTGACCACCACCTGGCAGACGCTTGCCCAGTAGTACATGGTCCTATGGGGTCATGAAGACATAGTAGCCCGAAATCGAGAAGTACATTGTGAGACAAGCTCGTGCCTCAGAGATAATGTTAAGCTCAGAACACTATAACTAATTGTGCAGGCTGTCAGTCATGGTGATTATTGTTGTGATAACAATCGGTCGCAGTAATGCTACATATAATGAACAATCCGATTGGTTAAACTGAACGCCTCTCAGTTATGTTAATTATTTTTGGTTTTTATTTCAATATAACATCAACAACAGTTCAATTGCAGAAAACACAAAGCCCTAGCAGTCTCTAACTCTCAGTTCCGCGTTCAATAGTAGTTTTGTTTGAAATCTTCTGAAGGGTGTGCTACTACTTGCAATCTTAGTAATGGGTTGCGTGAATGTATGATGAACTTCATTTGAAATGAATGCATTTAATTAAGTGTAAATTACAACATAGTTAATTAATCATTATTTATGATAATATAATTTGCATAGTATAGCAGTAGGCACGTGTGACGGTATGAGCAACTGTGGATACATAGTAACAATCACGTGATTTTAACAGTTCGTATGAATGGTTGATTGAAACATTGACAGTTAATTAACTAATCCGCTATCACAGCAGATGCAACTTTGTCATGTTATGTCAACGATGTTAACCTTTATTTTCGCTTTCTAAGCATTAAGTCCATGTTTCACATACATATCACATAGGTATTATGAAATAAATTCCTCCGCCGCGTTTGTCTGTCTGTTCGCTATAAGCTCACAGACTACTGAATGGACTGTCATGTAATTTTTACCGATAGATAGAGTGGTTCCTGAGGAAGGTTCTAGTATATAATTTGTGAAAGTTCTGTGTAAATTAAATGAAATAAGACGAGATAATAAATTAGAACAAAAAATGAGGCAGTTTTACGTGCTTATATTCAGGTACACATGTGAAACAGAAAACGAAATTAAACGAGCCTTCACGGTGCCTTAAAAACCTGTTCAGACATGTCTAGCATCTTTCATTATTTAATTTAATGATAAGTCTCTATCGAAGCGAGACTGATTCAATCTAATGTACACTATAGGTACGCTAGTGGAATAGTTTTCACGTAAATACACTGTTATTGTTTTGTGGACTGCAGCTGACGTGGCTCGGAGGTCACCAGTGAGGGCATCAATGACGTCAGGCGGTCTATCTAGCCCATTCTAGAAATGCTTGTTAGTTCTAGCATTTGTTATTTATTATTGGACTGCAAGTAGGTTTGTAGATCCTACCAAAGTGTAAACATCTGAGTATCCATCGAACATGTATCCACATACATTCCAGTTATTTCAATGAACTCATTCAATTCTTATCGATATATAATAAGTGTATCTATACCTAAGCGAAATACCATCGACTGACCTATTGAGTCATCACGAGATTTCTTAATCTGGATTGACTTGAAAATTAGCATTGTTACTCATTTCGCGATATAACACTGGTAATGAAACGGAATCTATGCGGGTGAAACCTAGTTTAAAATTGACATTTCACTTAATATGATAGCCAAGAAACCTTTTTAACCTCCGACGAAAAATGTCGATGTCCATCTCTGTGTGTTCACTACTCCCTTCATATGGGTGTCAAATGAAAGGGACATATCCAAGATAGCCATCACGATAAAGCATTATCGGCGGTTTTTTTTAATTTTAAATTTAATCTTGTTCCTCTTTGAAATATCGTCAGTTTATGTCTTTCCAAAACATAAACAACACGAAGTGGAGTTAAATAATAATCTCACACTTAAACTCTAACAGACAATTGACAAAACACTCATTCATATCCTTTTATTTGTGTTTACAGAACAAATCTCCCGAAGGAGATCATGGGTTTCCCGGACTTCCCCATTCCCGAGAGCGAGAAGTCGTATCTCCCCGCGAAAGACATGCTCGCCTTCCTGCAGCTGTACTCCGACAAGCACGGCGTTACCAGACACATCAGAGTAAGTCAAAGTCCCTCTGCCGCGTCTGCGGGTTCCGCTGTTCGCAATACACTGAAAAACGTCTATATAAGCAGAGGCTCAAAGAGAGCAAGAGGAAAATTTATATCTAAATCGGAATTTGGAACATAGAAACAAGTGTGGCGGTTATAATTAATTCGAGATGTCACGAAGCGAAGTCACCATCAGATTTAATTAATATTTACTCTTATTCTTTTCCAGTTCAATCACCACGTTCAGCTGGTAAAACCCAAGCAGGGACCAAAAGGTGAACTGTGGGACGTCACGTTCAAGGACCTCAGCAATGGGCTGAACAAAACCAAGGAGTACGACTATGTGTTTGTGTGTAATGGCCACTATAACACGCCGTTCATACCGAGTATACCAGGGCTGAAGGAGTTTGAAGGTATTGACTGTCTCACCATTTTAGACTACAGATTCTCAAACTGTTATAAGCTGTTATACACATATTACCTATAGTGCCCGTGCCAGTGCGCCTAGCCTAGGCTAAGATCTGGACCAAAAAGCAATATAATTTCTGCAGTATTAATATTTATTCATTTCCAGGGGATGTGATGCACAGTCATGACTACAGAGTCCCGGACATCTTTACTGGAAAGAGAGTCCTAGTGGTTGGCGCAGGCCCGTCCGGTATGGACATCGCGTACGAAATCACCAGCGTCACCAAGAAGGTCATCCTGAGCCACCATCTCAAGGAGCAGCCTCGGACCGTGTTCCCTGACAATCTAGTGCAGAAGCCGGACGTGGTCAAACTTGAGGGAAATACGGCGTACTTCCAAGACGACACTCAGGAGGAGATTGACGTTGTTTTTCTCAGTACTGGTGAGTCGGTTTTCAACCACTTTTATCGAAATGGCGCATTGGGTTTTAAATCATAGAGCCATGAAACATGCAACGATGAATGACTCAGAATCATGTATTGAATCAGTGATTTAAATTTTCGTTAAAATGCCCTTACACCCAGTATTTTTACAGACTTTTCATTAAATTGGCACAGCTTTGATTATAGTACAAAATAAAGTATTTACATGTAGTATATAGCCGACTATTTATTACACGTTTGATTGATCAATCTTACCTGATGATGCAGTCTTTATTATAATGAATTTTCTGAGATGTGCTTAATTAATGTACTAAGCTGATGCTGACGCATGTGGTAAATATGTATTGCGTATTTTTATAATTTGGGAACAAATATAATATTCTTGATCTTCCAGGCTACCTATACAACTTCCCGTTCCTGCACCCGTCGTGTAACATCTCTGTGGACGACAACTGCGTGGAGCCGCTGTACAAGCACCTCGTGAACATCGCGCACCCCACCATGTGCTTCATCGGCATACCCTACTACGTGTGCGCCTTCTCCATGTTTGATCTACAGGTAAGTCTTTGTCATTTGTGTATCACAATCCATACAGAAATTAAACATTGTGTGGTGTCATAAAACCATAATGCAAGGGAAACTTTAGGCCGCTTTTGAGCCTTCCTACCCATCCCAGCCCTGCGGTTGGCTGTAATACTACGAGTATATGCAATAGTTAAACGAAAAAAAAATTAAGTAATAGAAAAGTTTCACTTTATAGGTTCTAAGCCTTTAAAAGTTCTGCAGAAGTTTGTTATATGGTATATTTGATTGTACGAATCAGAATAATATTTTATTAATTTTTTTACATATATAATAATCAATAAAATATTTATTCCAAAATTCTCATTTATTATTCAAATTTATTATTCAAAAAATTCTATTATGATTCGTACGTAAACAAATATGGAAAATCCTTTTTTATAAGAACATTAAGTTCTTCATAATTACTTTACTATTATCTCCTAAAGTTCATATGACTTCCTACAGGTGCGATATTACCTGCAATCAATAAACGGAACCTTCAAACTGCCGTCTCAAGAGGAGATGACGGCGCATTGTGAGGATGAGCGACGAGATCGACTAGCGCGGGGCTTCACCAAGCGACAGACGCATATGATGGGGCCCGATCAGGTAACTGCTTCTGATTCACTTTTATCATATCATGTAGAATAGAACCCGAAAGGCTTATGTGGATTTTATTCTACTTCTAATAAGTTACTTAGCCCACTTCCATCTTAGATTGCAACGTCACTTACGATCAGCGGTTATCAGGAATAAAAAAAAAACAATAATCTCCTCCGTAAGCTTCGATCCTGAATCGTAGAACACCGTCAACAGTGCCATTAATATTAGTGGTTGATTCCTTTTTATAAAAGTCGTAATCGAAACCTATTAATTTCAGAAGCGTATCATGCTTATCATGCATATACTAGGAAGCTAAAATGTTTACAATAAAATTCTCATTAACGATGAAGTAGGTATAAAAGACTTGATCATAAACGTAATTTAGATTCTTTGACATAAAAGGAAACTTAAACATCACATTACCCAGGAACTTGATCATACAAGTTTTACCATCATCAATGTAAATTACTAGTTTATAGAACATTAACTTTTCCTAGTTTCTTATATAGTCAAGTTGTAAGTTCCGGTATAGTTCATTAACTAATCATCCGTAGGTATCACTTTTAAGGGAAACGAATATTCTTAACGGTAACTTATTCTTAGTAGAGCACCTTGAGACAAAGTTTGTCCAGGAAACCACTGAAGCGAAGCTTATTTCTGACGCCGAACAACCATTATTTATTCCGATAACTTACAGTAAAACCTACGCGAAAATTTGTGAGGATAAAATGTATGTAAGGATGTATGTTTAATGCCCTTTCACGCAAAACCTAATGAATGGATTTTAATGAAACTTTTAACTAAAATAGCTATCAGAATAGAATAGGCTTTCTTTACTACACGGAAATTACGTGGGTAAAACCCCAGGCGTACTCAAGGTGGTTATAAAAGTGGTGATAATATGAAAAGTGTATTCATCCTCCGACCGGTGGATCCAGGCAGGATATTACGTGTCACTGTCTGAGGAGAGCAGCGTCGCGCCCCTGCCGCCCGTGTTTACCGCTGTGCACAACGACAGCAGCCAGCGGTTCCTCGACCACCTCGCCAGCTTCAGGCGAGACGTCTATAAACTCATTGATGACGAACGATTCGAGTGTTATCGAGCATAAATAAACATACACACACAGTCCGCACCAAACTTTGAGTCCGCTCTGAAGTTGCAAAACGCTAAATTGCGTATCGTACATGACCGCGCCGAGAACTATATTGTATGTACTCTAAAATCAGTTTATGTAGTGCGCAGGCACGAGCTTCGTGTTCTAGAGCGGACTCGAAGTTTGACGACATCTATAATTACTTGTATGCTTATATATTTTTCATAAAATACTTTCAAATTCTATTCAATCTTTTGTAATTTGTACAATTGCTCATTAGATAAACTGTGCACTGAAAAGTATATTAAAAGATATATCTTTTTTATTTTTAAAATTTTTCTTTGATAAGTAGGTATCATGGTGTAAAATTTATATAACAAATAAGAAAACTTCAATTGAAAACACACTATTTCTTGGCTAAAATTGTACTTAGTAAATTTTTTTAATCGATGATATTTAACATTAGTTAGGAAACATGAAACAAAGATTACAATGGTATTTTTATTTTTGAAATACTTGTCACAAAAATGTTTAAAAACTCTGCCCCAAATTGTTGCGCTTTCTTACCAAACTTATAAACATGACAAGTATACAATATTTAGATAATTTTGTGATACTGTAGTAATATTAATAAAAATTAGTAAATAAAAACCAAGCAATAAACAAAATCCACATTCAATTCGACTTCGAGGATTGCAAGTTGCAACACACACGCGTCATAGTTAACACCGCGTAGGTCCAAGGGTAACGAAACGGCTAAGGCTAACATAGATACAACATATTGTAGAAAGCTAGGTACGTACCCAGTAGTTTAACACTCTATGAGATAGAACAACACAACTTTATTACTTTCACCATCAAGTAGTGCTACCTGCACTGTATGTACCAATCTAAGGAGCATAGTTCTCTACTCCTATGCGGTAGGTTTACAAGGCGGACTTTGTAGGTCATATTCTTTGAATGCCCTGCAGTTTTATCCTTCATTAAATGGACCATCTGCTCGATACACTTTTTTTATCGACTACAAGTTAGCCCTTGACTGCTAACACACCTAATGTTAAGTGATGATGCAATCTAAGATGGAAGCGGGCTAATTTGTTAGGAGTAGGATGAAATCCACACCCCTTTCGGTTTCTACACAACATCGTACCGGAACGCTAAATCGCTTGGCGATACGTCTTTGTCGGTATGGTGGTAACTAGCCACGGCGAAAGCCAGACCAAGACAAATTAAGAAAAATCTCAATCTGCCCCGCCGGGAATCGAACCCAGGACCTCCGTCTTATAAATCCACCGCGCATACCACTACGTTAGGAGGTCGTACACCAATTATTATAGAACAATAACAACTTTATATGGAACTCATGAAAAAAACTCCGTTTTTGTTCTTCGTTAAATCGTTCCTTGGCTGTATTCTTCACTAGAGATGCGTACCAATGATTGAGACCGCTTGGAACTTGTGGCATTTTCCTGCACACTATAAAAAATCATTTTGTTGTACAAAATAGTTACCAGCGCTTCCATGACAGCTGAGTAGTTCAGCGTGTTGCAATTTCGGACGGGATTTAATGATTGATACGAACTTTTTATGGGTAACCCAACCATTTTGTCGCGGAATTCAATTTTTTATATAAGTTACAGTTTTTATCTCTCTTTGTACCTTTTTTGGTCTTTTAATCTACTTATCTGTTTTTTGGATCCGTATAGAAACTTGATCAGTAGTTTCGGAGAATAGTTCTGTGAACAGAAAGACACTTTCCCGTATTTTTTTTACTCAAGGCTTTTACAGACACTTAGCTTTTACTTTAATCTTTATTTAGATATAACTAATTTAAAAAATAGTGATTATTTAATGATTAGAAAACCTGCCTCTTGGTCTAACTGCCTCGTTCTTTTAATGGTAGCTTCGATCACGAGGTCCTGGTTTCGAATCCTGGGTCGGGTCACGAAATAATCTGAGTTCTTCACTCTTCTATGAAATTTTCAATTCGTTCCAAGTCCGAAGTAGGGAGTTAGTGGTGATACACCCCTGTGACTCGGAGAGCGCATTAAGCCGTCGGTCCCGGTCACTATCATCAACATCTGACAGTGATCGTTAGTAAATGAAACATTATCAATCTCTGCCCGTCAACCCACATTGAAGCAGTGTGGTAGTCTACTACCTACGCTCCATGCCCCTATCCTATAAGGAGCCTGTAGTAAGGCGTTAATGGGTTGATAACAATGATGATGATGAAGATTTGGGGCAGGGATTAGAAATAAAACAACGAAAGAAAACCTTTTTATTAAAGAATACTAACATTTCATAACAACACCCTTACAAGCATAGTTAGCTAATTTAACTAACATATAAATATTTAACTATTATTTAAAAAGGTACTAGGAAACCATAACACACATGAAACTGTTTCTATTTATCAATACACCATCACTGCGCTCACTACGTCTTGATCCTTACACATAAACCTTGTGACTGCAAGCCGCAATAGTTGACAAAAGGAATTACTTATTAAATACCCTATTTATAATACAAGAATTCTTTATATGTTCCGTTCAAGATCAAACTGCTTCTAAAGGGGTTATCATTAATGACGAACCTTGTGGAAATGTATTACTGTTATGCATTTATTGCCTTTTAATTATGTCCTGTTTATTCAATATCATCGATTATTATAATAATCAACGACCTATTTAGAGATAAATAATAATGTTAATTTCAATTGCACTTTTTCTATACAAATAGTTTAAGTGTGTGTTTGTAAATTGAAATTCACAGCACATCAAAAATAGTAATTTTTAAATTTTTGTTTGTCTATTTGTTCCGGCTATCTTAAAGTAAGCCTCAAATCGGTTGCACCTTTTTTATTTCTAGTAAGATAATAAAATCCTCTTTGTTTTAATATAGTCCTTTAAGTCGCAACCAAAAGTAGTTCATTCCTGATTTATTTGTTAATAAAAGTTTTAAGTAATAAGTGGCGCAGTGGCCTAACAATGTCGTGCAGAAGCCGAAAGGGTCCAACCCCTACTTCTAACAAATTAGCCCGCTTCCATCTTAGATAGCATCATCACTCAGATATTCCATATAAATAAATAAATTTAAAAAATAACAAAATTTAAAACTAAGGAACCGTTTGAATTCAAACTTGATTGCCATAAACGGCTAGGATATGGTACTGAATACAAAGGGAACATATACATGAATAATTAAAGATATTACGTCAGGTTTTTTATAAGTAGGCATTATGCCTTCTACTTTCATCCAGTATATTGATATTTAGTTTAAAATTGACATTTAATTATATTGTTATATTTTTACAGGAAAAGTACTACTCGTCGCTGGCCACTGAGGGGAAGACGAGCAACCTACCGTCCGTCATCACCAAGATACGAGAGGAGAGCTCCATCCGATTCCTGCACAACCTGCAGAGCTACCGGCAAGACATCTACAAGGTCATCGATGACGACACCTACGAAATTATAAGCAACGGCAAACGGGAGATACTTTGTTGATTCTATGTGGTACTAAAGAAAACATTGCATTGGTTACCCAGGATTTTTACAATAATTTAATTACCTTTTCTAATTGGCAATGACGTCATCACGCCACTCGACGCCACGAATATTGCTTTGATTTAAATCAATCTTCGTAGCGTCGAGTGTTCGTATGCAAAATGTATAAGCGCATATTATTTTTAATACAACCTGTTAAATTTTAAAACCTAAAATATAGAATTATCTAATTATAAAATTTTTCAATTGATTGAAGTAGTAACATGGTAGATAAAACATTGCCTATACGTGTCCTATTTGAATCCGTCCACTTAGACAGAGAGCATTAGATTTTAAACATTCCTTTTTGTTTAGAATAGGTTGGACTTTTAGATGGTGATAAAAAAATACCATTTGGTGTCGAGGATTATTGCTTTGTATAATAACTATCAGTGGTGCTACAAATTTTGTAAATTACTCACTGCATAAACAATAATAAACTATATATTACAAATATATAGTTTATAATTATTGGTATGGACCCTTCAAATATCATCAGTCTATTTATGGTCTCATCATCAGGTATTATCATATAGGCCTTCTATTACATTAGGTGGCGGATACGTTTAAACTAACGGGGAACTGCAAAATACTTGTCTTAGTACCACTAAGAATTAATTTATACGTAAAGGGTGTTTACATATTGTAAGTTGTAACTTTTTTATTTATAAATAAATAAAACACATAAAATCAGCCAAAAATATTTTATTTAAGCGTATTTATAATCTTTATATTATCAATGCTGATATATTATTACTCTTTAAATCTAATAATTATTTGTATGGCTTTCCCTCCTGATTAAATTCTAATTGAGAATAATTCATAAAATCCACACGAGTCTCGAGGCGAAGTAAGAATCTGATTTTACTCAACACGACTGGCTGTATAGATTTTGATGAATTATAAACAAAATGTTAGTACACACTCGGGCCGAGTTTAGACTCGCTCATCGACAAATTTGTACTTATTTCATACAACTTTCAAAATTAAAATCGATACATTTACCGTTATATAAAAATACCACATTCTCTGAATATTGTTTTCAAATTCGAATTTTGTTGATTTTTTTTCATATAACATTTTTTTCTCAAAGACAAATGTCCAATAGTATATATTTTGTAAATAAACTCAAATAAACTTACACTAAAACTTATCCAACTTAAAACTAAATTATTATAACAAAGTACGACGCACATAAATTATATAATAAACAATAAATGAAAGTAAATTATTTTTTTTCGCGTTCCTATTGTTTATTATTTAATTATTCACAAAAATCCGATATGACGATGAAGTACGGTATAGTAAAAAAGAAAAAAAAACATTAACCTTAACAATATTTACTCGAGAGCTTAGCCTTTCACATTTTATATTTTCTTTTATTTTCTTGGAAGAAGTTGGGCGGGGTCACTAGTTCTACATATATATTTAACAAATTACTTTACCAACATTCATAACTTCAGAGAACAGCTGGGAAAACATCGACAATGACGTCATCACGCCACTCGACGCCACGAATATTGCCTCATATTAAATCGACACCATACGGCGCCACGCCACGAAATACATTTTTTTGTTTCAAATCAATATTAATGGCGTCGATCGGAGTTTTAGTACGTAAATGTATCCGTCTATAAGCGCATATTATTTTCAATAATTCCATTGGATATCTAAGGATTCTTAGTTAATGTACAAGTAAGTATTTAGAACAACTATTGCATATTTTAATAAAGTAACACTGTCGTAGAAAATCTATTAGGAAATTATTCTTAATCAAAATTACGTTAGTACCAATGTTCTCCCTCATTCTTTGTTGATAACTTTTTCATTGATAACACCAGATTATAGTAATGATTTTTGAACATCAGAATGACGTAAAAATGTCATTGAAAAGACAAAAATCTGTTTATAATATGACAAAGAACTAGGGCGAGAATAAGTACTAGAAACTCAGGGCCTGACGATCAAAAGCTTAAACGGCTGAAATTTAAAAACATTTTATTACAAACTGTTTGGCCACTTCGTACAAAACCTATCTACATTCTTATCCTTGGTCGACCTAGCTATATCCCTGTCTTTTCAGTCCCATCATATACACCTCGATATGAATTAAATGGAGAATGGCAATGACACATACGTAACACTTTCCAAACAACCACCGCAACAAATCCACGCCACGTGTATTGATTATAACCATGTGGATTATCTTACACACACTCCAAACAGAGCATCCAATCTGTGAAACTAAACTAATTGCCGATAGCAATTTTAGTAAACAGCCAACACCACGAAATTCACCAGTTGGCTTAAATTGCTTGAAGTGTAAAAAATCACGACTACAATTAATAGGGTATTACGTATGCATTGCTGCCATAGAAACCGGGTTTCCGAACATACCCTGTAGAAATTATACGCTGAATGAACATACTTCACATGAATAGAGTAAAACAATGGCAACAACAGAGCAAGCACACTTAAAATTAAATTATAATATCGCCTTAAACGGTTAATCCTACACCTCACTACACTGGAAATATTTTTTTATGTACAACCTTAGCTTATACTTTATAGCAAAATTATAAGAACTGTATCAAGCATCTAGCACCATTTCGATAAAAGGTATACATCAAATAACATAATATTATCAACCAAAATATAAAAAAATATAGAAAAACAATAATATAACAAATAGCTCCAATTTTTATTTATAAACAAAAGACATAGACGATATATGAATACTGTGATAGTTAGACAAAAATACAAGCGTCGTTTTTATTTTTGTGACGAAAAGTATAACAAGAATTTACGCTGCTTCGCAGTGCAGTTCGACATTTAATTTTAGTAAGACCGTATAGAAACAATTTTTTTTATAAATATTTAGTCGGGCCCAATATCGTCTATCTCTTTTTTTTAATATTTTTGTTAAACTTTTCACGAAAATTGTAGGCAATATGACTAATGAAATCACTGGTCAATTTTGAATGAAAATAATAGACTAGCTGAAGAAGTATTGCATTTTAAGATAATAGACACATTACGTATGAAGAAAATACTACGCAGGTATACATAAAGAATCTAAAATAAAAATATACACTAAATATACACTGAGATTACACCGTTAAAAATATAAGAATAAATCACATATCATCACCGATCCGGTCGGCTTACGCTTGACCACGACACACATCCGACATATTGTCACCACATCAACTCGGCCCTTACAACAGCCACTACACGCAAGACTAACTTCTAACTCCAACTCACGTTCCGATTATAATTTGCACAATGCAAAACAGAATGCAGTGAATCATAAGTATTTTATTCTTTGTATGGGCACATGATGCAGAGGGATGAAAGGTATATTACAAGAAGGATGTTAAATTTGAAACTGGAAGGACATAAGAGGAGAGGACGGCCAAAGAAGAGTTGGCTTGAGTGTGTGAAAGGGGATATATATGTGAAGGGAGAAAGAGCATGACATAAATGAATTGAAGAGAATGACGGTCAGTTTGTGCCGACCCCACTTGAGTAGGACAAGGACAAGATGATGGTGATAGTATTTATGGCATTATTAAGAAAATTCGGGTATATTATATCAATCAATATTGATACGCGCGGATTAGAAAATCAAGCTGATAAACTAGGTCCGAACGCGAGTCGGAGTGGAAGTTGCCCCCGTGTGTAGACGCTTTAAAATTGAGAAGAAAACATAACACTCCAAAAATGACACCGCTATAACGTAACAAGGGTAACTTCAACACGTACCTACGCTTGTAAAGATCGCCGCAGAGGACGGCACAATCGCGCACAGGGGCACTGCATCGACGATAGAACGATGTTTTTATTTGCGACACTGCCCCATAACGTACGACGCTTTATAGTGAAAAAATTGTCACATTATATTGAGCCTCAAAAATCTACATTGTACTTTAAGACCTGTATAAGTGATTCTCAAAGCTACATCCGATATACTGTGTACAAACAGATCTACTGGGACGAACACGCTAACACTGAGATTTATGAAAAAATTGAAACACTATTGCTGTCTTCTATTTAAATACAAATCGATGCAATTTAAGATGCGTCGATTTACAAATAATACCTAATTCAATGTACACACTAATAAGTGGCGTAATTAGAAAATATATAAAACTACTAATGTAATAAGAAAATGATCAACGATCAAGACAGTTCAAATGCACTGTACTTTTTATAAATCAATATTTACAAAATGTCCGTTATTTAAACTGATCGCACACACATACTCGTAAGATTATTAATTCTCTGAATAAAAACGATGTACTAAGAAACCTACGACTAAATAAAGATGTCATGGTTAATAGACCAGTGCATTTAATTTTTGAAACCAAATAAAATCGCAGTAGGATGAAACCCATTGGAAAAAGAGGAGAATATCATAAAAATGATAGAAAAAATAAATTACGGGCGATCTGAGGTCGGGAAGGGGTAAAGGGGGAGGGTTTATGGGTAAGAAACAGTTTTTCTCGATTTCCGGCAAAACAAAAGTCCTGCGGAAAAGAGTTGAATGGTAAAGTTGTAGGTAATCACATAACCTCAAAATTTATGTAAAAAATTCAAAAACCAAGTATTTCGTTTTTTATTTTTATCTTTGACAAATAAAATTTCATTTTCATAAAATTTGGTGAAAACTTGCCTTCTTATGTCCCAAACACGCTATAATTTATTTGATTTGAAATATTTATTTTTTCACCCTATTTTGAATGAATATCGAAAAAATAACCTAATTTTCCACCGAATAATTGGCCGTCAAAATATCTTTTTTTTTTAAATTGGTGTGCTTTCTGTTCGTTGATATCTCTACTTTCCGACGGTAAAAAAAAATTTATGTTACTATAGTGAACCTTCTCAGAAAAGGCAAAACCTAGGCTAACGGTTTTTACAGCTGCAACGAAAATACAGGCGTAGATGCGTATTTATTACTATTTTAAGATAACGTAGGTCGCTCAGGTATATACCTGAGTGACCTACGAAACACTTTAGCCCACCAAAAGGTCACATTACAATGTCAACATAGAAAAGTGGGGACGGGGCTACGCGGATCTGAGCTTTATTGGGTCTAAATACTTTTTTTTAACACTGGGAAATGTGTTTACGTCAAGATATAGGGCAGCTAACTTCTCAGAGGGTATGTAAGACTCATCGGCTGAGAACCAGCCGGAATACCCACTAAAACCTAGTGATGTTCTTTCCAATCGCCTGGTGATTGGGTGCCGGGAGCATCGAATTTTCCGTAAACTTACCAGCATAGTCCACAGAGCCAGACCCTCAACTGGGCCTTACTACATACCTGCTATTACGTAGCAGCAGTAAAAACTGTTAGCCTAGTTTTTGCCTTTTCTGAGAAGGTTTACTATGGTAATATTTATATATTTTTTCACCATCGGAAAGTAGAGATTTCAACGAACAAAAAGACATTTTTTTTGAAAAAAAAAAATGATATTTTGACGGCCAATTTTCGGTTGAAAATTAGATAATTTTTTCGATATTCATTCAAAATAAGGTGAAAAATAAATATTTCAAATCAAATAAATTATAGCGTGTTTGGCATGACATAAGGAGGCAAATTTTCACCAAATTTTATGAAAATAAAATTTTATTTGTCAAAGATAAAAAAAAAATTGGTTGTCTGTAAAGTCGGTTTACTGACGACGAACGTGACAACGTCTGAAGAAAATACTGATGGAATGGTAGCATTTAATTGGTTATTAAAATTTTTAATTTAAGTATATTTTTATAAATATTAATTTAAATTAATAAAATAATTGATTTTGATTTTATAAATTTATAATAAATATATTAATTGTTAATTTAATTTAATAATTATATTTCATAGACGCATGTCGAACGCTGCCGAACGCAAAGGCCGATTGTCCTTCTTTGTCACTCGTTCCGCGCTCTCGCTTGCACTTCTCGCTTACATGAAACGCCTCAAAGCGAGGTAACGACGCATGACGTCATGTTTTTTCGTGCGTGCAGCCGGCTCTATCGAATTATAAGACGTAGTCACGTCAAAAACGAAAAACTTGGTTTTTGGATTTTTCACATAAATTTTGAGGTTATAAAAGTGTAGAAACAATAGTTTTAGATCTTTTTATTACCTACAACTTTACCATTCAACTCTTTGCCGTAGGACTTTTGTTTACCCGTTCCCGACCTCAGATCGCCCGTAATAAGTTTTCCTTTAATTTTTATGATATTCTCCTCCTTTTCCAATGGGTTTCATCCTACTGCGATTTTCTTGTACTTTTTGTTAATTTTAAGGCTTAATTACACTTCTATTGGAAATAACATTGATTTGTAACTGATTTTGTGATTTACGAATTCATACGATGTGCGATCAGCATTAAAACTACCAGGCGATAATATCTCATTAGGTCTCGCTCGCGAAGGGTATGTCGGGCTCCATGCGCAGCGCTTGCGGTGTGGGGTCGTAGTGACCGGCAAGGTAGTACACGTCGTTGTTGTCGTACACCGTGCTGTACTTCACCGGGTCGTCGCCCATGCGCTCCTTGTACTGCTGCAGCGGCAACACCTCGCACTTGTGAGATATCGTCTGAACGTCGTTCTCGTCCGTGTGCGGAGATTCGAAGAGACCGCCCTGAAGGAGAAACAGATAATATATAAAACATGTTATAGACTAAGCGCTTGTGGTGACTTTGTTCAACTATGTATCAGAGCACTCACCGGGTAGTGCAGCTTCTGGCAGCCGGCCGTCTCCTCTGGGTGGTAGAACCAGTGCACGCGCACCGCCATGGCCCCGCGCGCTTCCCACAGGGCGGCGATGCGCCCGATGTACGGCCGGTCCGCGCGCCCCGTCGACAGGAACACCGCGGCGTCGCCCACCTGACAAACAAACACTTATTGAAGCAATCGGAAAATCTGGTGCCCCGGTGGATGCTTTAACCCTCAAGCCCCACAAAATATTTATTTTAATAATAATATTTCCATACCAAAAATCACGTCAATCAAACTTTTTATGTAACAGGAGCACATAACACTACAAAAGTAACTCACGTGTAAGACTTCCTCCCCGCGCTGTATGGCCCTGTAGAAGAGCTTGCGCAGCCGCGGGCGCGCGGTGCGGCGGTACGCGGGCCCATGCCATCTCCACAGCGCGCCTCCTGGTAGGAAGGCGGCCATCTTGCTCACCCCGCCGCCCCCGCCGCCGCCGCCGTCAGATGATGTCGATGACACAGTCCGGCGTTTTGTCTTCTGGAAAAATAATCGTCATAATCTAATAATCTCCTTGTACCAACCAAGGAGATTACATACAGCCAGTACTTGAACTTTTGGGCCAGGCTGTGATATGTCAAGATTTTCTTTCTGTTAAAAAAGTTGTGTAGAGTAGCGAAGTAGGCAGTGCCTGGCACATGTTATTAACATCCTTACAGAGTCTAAAACATAATTCTCCTAAACTGCATTGGAGCAGGTGATTAGTAATGATGATTTTGAATAACATCTACAAGAACTGAATCTTAATCCTTGAAACCTATTACAAAATGATTTTTACCTTTTTAGGAGCTTCGACTGTTAATGTAGAAGTAGACGGAGTAGGTGATTCTTCTTCCATTACTATTCCGCTGTCTTTTAAATTATCCTTACTCTCTGTATCTTTGTTCAAGGCGATTTTACTTAAATTGCTAAAATCTAACACGGCGTTCTTAACTAAACTCTTTTTAGATAACACCGCCTTCTTGATAACTGTTTTCATCTTTTCCTCTGGGGACTTTTCAACTGCTATTAAAGTTGACAGCCTATCGTTTGAATCTACGGAATCTTCATTAGATTTGTTGGAGTCTATGTAGTCTGATGATGATTTTTGTCGTTGATCATCGCCTGATGATGAAGAATGGTCTTTGCATACAGAGTGGTGTCTCTTCTTGTGTTTTCTGTGGTGTTTCTTGTGGTGTCGTCTGTGCTTGCAGTGTTCTTCGCAGCATTTATGTTTCTTCTTTTTCTTTTTGACGTACTCCATTGCTGTTGGATCGTCTTCGCTTGTTAAGCGTCTTAATTTCTCTTTCCGTAACTTCTTGAGTTTCTTCCTATCTCTGTGTCTTTCTTCTTCATTTAAATTCTCCGCTTGGCTCTGTATCGTTAGATTTGGTTGTGGTTCTGTTTTCACTTCGTTGCTCGTAGATGGCGTTGCTTTCTTCTCTTCCGTGACACTTGTGTTTCTTCTTCTCTTGCCGAGCGTAAACAATGTGTTTTCATATTCTGTAATTGGACAACATATTGTTTTTTTATTTTTTACAATGTAACGCCAGAGAAAAGTGTGGCGTACAAGTAGATGTAGAGATTTAATTGAGGAAGCGATACTTAGATGGTTTGGGCACTTAATGAGAATGGATGAAAGAAGTTTACCAAAAGAGATTTATGAAGCGAGGATAAATGGAAATGTTGGAAGGAAAAGGCCTAGGCGATTGTACCTGTACCAAATTCAAAACATTTTAAAGTATGGCCAAGTAAAAACCCTAAATCAGTAAACTTTTATGAAAGCATTAATGAGAATGGAAGAAGCTAAAGAAAATATTCAAGGACCGTGGCGAATGGAAGGCTGTAGCTCACCCCTACTGGAATGAGTGATGTTATGTGTGTATGTATGTAATGCCACATAATGTAGCATCAGAACTGATCTGATCTAATTATTTATTTACTCGTACTTAAAATTTTACGTTAAGGTATATTTAAACTTACCAACAACTGGATAATTTGGCTCCAAAAACCTAATATCCTCGATAGCTATCCTCCCGGAGTCCCCGTCATCGAACTCCACGGCTACGAACTTGTCGTCGTGAGGGTCTGGAGACGCCACGGCCACGGTGCCGGGGTACAGACAGCGGTACTGCTGCGACCAGTATGCGCACACGCGCGCACCCGACGCCAGCTCGCTCACCGATGTTGGAGTCACTTCCAAAATCTAAAATTAAATTCAATAATCAGCTATGCGATGCAGATGAGTAACTATAATGGGGTACGGTAATGAGATTGCAATTGCATTATTTCTTTAAGACTACAAATTCCACCTAAATCATTGCGAATACGGTCCAAGTTTGTTAAATTATAGAGGAAATTTAAATACGTGAATTTTAAACATAATATATGCAGTGTTCAAAATATAAATAATTGGCAAACCCCGCGACTTTGATAAAAATAGGTACATAGTGTTGGATAAAACCAAATAAAAATTTAAATGCGAACCTAGTTTTAAAGAAAAATGTGTATAACAAGCCTAATCCTGAAAAGATAGATGCCACCGTGGACTTGTAGTCCTAATGAAGAAGAACAATCTATTCAATGCATTCTTTTGTTATATCTTAAAGGGATAAAGAAACTTTTTCAATGAAAGCATACTTGAGTTAATATACACAAAACCATGACAAATTATCCAAAACTTTCCTCAGGAATCACTTTGTGCAAAACCAATTGTGAATACGTTTAGTAGTCTTGATTGAACAGACAGACGCGGCGTAGGACTTTTTTTACATGTGTGTAGTTATTTGTATACTTACAGCATCTTTTAAAGTCTCCTCTCTAGATAGAATATGTGGTTTGTTTCCTCTCTCCCCATCTAGCGTGATGGCGTACACGTCAGGCGCCTGCACTGCGCTCAATTTGCCCGCGTAAAACAATCCGCCCCGCGCGGTCAGCACTCTAGGCGATGAGTCTAACTTATCCTCAGTCAAAGTACAATTCGATATCGGCTGCGGTTGCGGAGAAGGATCAGGGAGCGTTGCCTTATTATCTTCATCAGATCTTTCCTTAGATTTAGTGCTCTTCCTTCTCTTTTTCGCTCTCCGTCTCTCTTTATCGCTATCACTCGACGCACTCGCTCTTCTAATAGCCAATTCTATCTCAGACATGTCGTCTCTAGAATGCTTTCTAGCTAACCGATCTACTTTCTCCCTATTCTTTTGCCGAACTTCATTCAGACTCTCCATAGAAGAACTCGCTGATCTATTAAGGCCCCAATCGTGTTCCTCTTCCTCAGAATACGTCTTCACGATAGGTTCGGCTTTCAGTTTAGGTCGAACTTTACTCGTTCTGTTTATCTCTTCCCTCGACGGTTCGCCCTTTGAGTACAGAATATTGCCTTTCAGTTTACCCTTTGCTAATAAATAGCCCACTAATGTACTTTTGGATTTAGGTTTCTTGGCGACGATCGTCTCTGTCGAGTCCGGGCTGGAAACCTTTCTCGGTCGACCGACCTTCCGTTTCTTCGATGATCCTCGGTCTGAATCTGGGGAGAGAGCGGGAGTGCAAGGCGTTGGAGGTGTCGATAATGGGGGTAGAGGCGGTGTTAGTGCGTTTAACTGGGCTCGTTTTTCATCGCACTGTCGTTGCAAATCTTGTAAACGTTCTCGCATGTCTTTTTCAATAGCATTCACCAGCGCCTGCGCAGAGGGCACTGCATGAGCGTGAGTGCAATCTGGTAGTCCGCAAGTACACGCCGTTACACGCCGTAAACTCGCTTCCAGTTCCCCACCGTCTTCTTGATCCGTATCCTTTCTCTCACGTTTGTGTCTGCGCATCTTTTCCAATTTGTGACGTAACCTCTCCTCCCTGTCACCGCTTCTTTTTCTTCTTCGTTCACTAGACGAGTCATCTCTATGTCTGTGTTTGTCTTTCTTAGAATCTAACGACTTATCTCTTTCAGTAGTGGGACTCAATAGTTCAGTTTTGATGAACGGTCGGGAGGTGGAAGGCAGATTTGTTTGAGGATTTTCCTCGACTTCCTCCATGAACCTCTGTTCGGCTAGAGCGCACAATAACCCAAGGCCATCGAGCGAAGGTTTCTGTTGCTCATTTGTCTGTTCCACAGCGGGAAACTCAAATCTCCTGTGTGTATCAATATCTGTTCGAGGAGGAGATTTCGGAGATGTTTTGATTAAAATATTGAGTTTAGTCGATGTCCTAGTATCTATCGTTAATGGCGCAGGATCCAAGTTGGGCATACTGTTCGCGGGTGTTGTTCGCTCGAACTGTTCAATGCTATTCGACAAAAGCTCCAATCCACTGACGTCGACGGGCATTCTCGTCTGCGTCTGGGGCGGCATCGGCGTGGGCGTAGATGTCCTGGCCGTATCTATGACCAAGTCGTTTGAGCCCCCACTGCTGGAGTTATCTATGGTTTCATCTCTTTCGATCGCATCAATCGCTTTCTCAACTGCACCGACCACTACCGACGCACTGAGGCCTTCTGAGGAAGATTCTTCGGCGCTGTCCATCATCTGAGGATGTAATGATTGACACGATATTTGCATGACGTTTGACTCGTCTGGAAAATGAGCCACGCCAACGCACGCTACGTCTCTTTCGTCTTCGTCCGCGTGGTTCGGAGAGTCCTCTTCGTCGTCCACGTGATCTGTCTGGTTCGAGGCGTCTCTGTGTGCCGGGAGTTCAGCAGCTTCAGGAGGTGGCGTGGGAGGAGCGGCGGGAGACGTGGCTTGACTCCTGCACGCTTGCTCCGTGTAGTCGGGCTGGTAGTAGAGATGTGTCGTTAAAATCGGCTGTTGGACGGGCTCGGGGACAAACGGCGGTGGTTTTTCTTGCGGGGGCTCCGGTTCGATTTTTATTAACGTATGCGGCATTATGAGAGGTTGCATGGATTTCCTTTTGTCCACCGGGTGCGGGGGGTGCTGCTGAGGCGGAGGGGCGGGCGCTAGAGTGACGAGGCGCGTCGAGTGCGTGTGCGTGTGTTGCAGGGTAGCAGTGGACGCGAGGAGGTCGCCCGGCAGGAGCTGCAAGTGGTGCGACGGGTGCGGGGCGGGGGGAAGCAGGAGCGGGCCCGAGGAGTACGGCACTCCACCCCACACGACGGCATGCGGCAGGTCGGGGGGCGCGGGCAACAGCAGCAGGGCTCCTGAGGCCGGTTCGCGGACTAGCTGGAAGCCGCCCATGGAAGACACGCCGCCGCCCACGGAGCCGACGCCCACGCTGCCCACGCCGCCCACCATCATGCTTTCCATTGACATTTGAGCTGGAAAGAAAAACAAATTGAATAAATGTTATGGCGGTAAACCAAAACTTTTTATTAAACGCAGAATGTTTGTCATAACTTTGGTTCGGCTAAATGGATATTTGTCTATAAATCAACAATCAACATCAATAAAAACGTAAACGTATATCATCCTATTTGCCGAGTGCCTTTAACTGTCGTAAAGTACAAGATTCAACTGACACTAGAGATATGTCATGTAGATGTAAACAGTTAAATCGACCTCAGCAAATTATCAAAGCCCATGACTAATCATTCACAACTGTGTAATTCGAAGCTATAAACAATACCTTCCATTACACCACGAATTGAAAGAATGCATTCATCACTTATCAAGCCTAGTAGGTACTACCACCAGTGATACTCAACTTTGGCGCATGAACATAAGGTTTAAATTTAATTGTACTCGTTGCAAGTATAAAAAAACTATTTATTACGTAAATGGATGAATTAGTATCTAGGGTCTGCCTTTTAAAAATGTATATGAGCAGCAGCAAAGGTACGATATGTGCAGGGACGTAACAGGATCCCATGAAAAACATAATATAAACGAATGCTTCTTGTATACAGACTAATTAGACCACATGGAGAATTATCATCATAACAATCATCAGCCTGTTTCTGTCCACTGCTGGATAGGCCTTTCCTAGAGCGCGCCACCACATACGGTCCTCTGCCTACCCTATCCAGCCAATTTCCTACTCCAACTACCTTTTTGAGGTCTTCGGACATGGAGAATCGCGACACCGAATCATAGGAGTCTTGTGAGACTTCGATCACGAGGTACAGGTACTAGGGTCGCATCTTGGGTCAGGTTGTAGAATCATTCTTAGTTTTCTTTAATCTAAGAAAATTTCCTTAGTAAATTGTAAGTCGATAATTTCGTGATGGGCCTAAGGTCTGTATTCTCTTCTGCAAGGAGGCAGACCTGGCCCTGTGGGTCGTTAATACTCTGTTGAACTCAAACATAACATTCTACGATTTGCTACTTTTATATACAGTTAAATATGTACATTAAATTAAATATTTACAATTAAATAAATAAAAAATTAAATGCTTAAACACTACAATAACCTAATCTATATAAAACAATTAAAAAAAAACAGTAAAAAACTTAGGCGTCATAATATTCCTCCGAATCGGTGTCGAGCGGTAGTGCCCAGAAGGCTGGCAGCATTGCCACGTTGAATGGCAATGCTGATCCTCTGACCTAAAAAAAGACCAGCCTTCTGGTCACGGGAGGCGTCGATCAAACGCTTTATAAAAAAAGCGAGTACTCGGACCCTACGGTCCCAGCGTTTCAACTCCAAACGGCTCAAATACATAATCTCCGACGAGGTTACTGTACTTGCGCCGATTGAGAGTCTCCGCTGATGCAGCAGCAGCGCTCGCACAGCCCATCATGCTAGGAAGATATGAAGGCGTAAGGGTGTCCACGCAAGTTGCGTCCCACACCAAAGGCCTTCGCATCTTCCATGGCATCATTGACATGCCGTCTGGTCTCTTGCCATCATCGCGCTCCAAGCCGTTAGGTTGGCACGACGTATGATGTCACATTCTATGTGAATCCTTATTTTAAGTTCTCTCTACAAAGCTTAACCTTAGTCAAAAAGCCATACAGGTTTAAATCAGTGAGACGTGCAAATGTATATGTAGTGTGTAACGGATAAGTTTATCCACACGTTGTCGGACATGTGCACTATGCGACATAATGTCTTGCGTTTATTTGTCGCGTGTCGTTCCCACACTGCATATCCTATTGATAATATATATAAACGCGAAAGTTTTTAAGTATGGATAGATGGATGTTTCACGCAAAAACTACTGAATTAGTTTAGATGAAACTTTACAATAATACACATTATACACTCAGAATAACAGATACTTTGTATCCCAAAAATATGCGCCAGTTCCATGTGTATCTTAATGTGTAACACAAGTTATTAAATGCGGAATAGACACGGCTTGTCATCGCCTGCGTATAATAGAGCGCGCAAGAGGCAAGTCCATAGTTAGTTTAATAAAAAGGCGATAGAAATGGCAACAAAATAAACTACACAGATTCGTGGCAAAAACATTACACACTATGATGCATACAATTCTTTTTATAAACTGGCACACTTCCGATGTTCTCGAACGAAGTGACAGTGAAAGACGTAGTGTATGCGGGTGCATCCCAGCAGTACCCCCTAATTTTAGTTCTATAGAACTGTTGATACACCATATTAGTGCTTAGTGTCCCATTAGTTCTATATAGAACTAATGGTACAAAATTAAAGAAATGTCGAAATCAACATCTTGTTTGTTCGTTACATATAAAATATCTATAGTTTTTATAAGTATAATATGGAATCTCTTTTGATTGCAAAAATAAATGTCCACTTAAATTTGAGTGTATCTATAAACATACTATATCGAATACAGTTTTGCTTAAATTGCACAAAACGTCTTTAAAATGGTATTGAGGTTTTTAATATAATTTAGTTCTAAACTGAATAGTTTGCGCGAAAGATACTTCCAAAGTAGTAAAATGTGTGTGTGTGTAACTTCTAAAATAAGAGAATATTTTTTTAGACACAACTATTACTTGGTTTTAACAACTTAGCTGTTGTCGCATGGGACATTTTTTGTTAAAAACAAAATGTAATATCAATCTAAATAATATAAAGTTTATAACTTATATGGTATAAGTAAAGTCAAGAGCAAAAACTATACTACAGTTCTATATAGAACTTTTGGGACATAATTTGACAGCACGGAAAATATCCCAACAGTTCTATAGAACTACGGTATGGGGTACTACTGGGATGCACCCGTGTATGTTTAATTAGAATTTACAATACAGTCGTTAGGAAACTCATAACATACCAACACTCTACGACTCGTTCAGAATTATTTTATACATTTGTAAAAATTAGAGGAGGATCAGGTCGTCAAAAGGGTAGCGGGTAAAAAATTGGTCACATGTTAAAAGTACATTCCCTTGAGTTTTTTTCGAGTTTTGGAGGTGTCAAGTTCCCTTGTCCACGCCACTTCTATTGCTCGTCATAAGCTTTCTATGGGCAGTTGATTTGTATTCCTCGTGGCTACTTCCGGCGGCGCGGTGGAATGCACTCCGGTGGGAACAAGAGATGGATTCCAGCTGGATTCACACTCAGGAGCTATTCAGTGTTTTTGATAAAGCTTCTTCTTAACGATTAGCAATAAAATTATTATTATAAAAACATAAAAACCCGACTGCTTAGAAGTTATGAACTGAAAAGAGAAAAACAAGGATCACTATATCTGTATAAAATTCTGAATACTTTATGGTGCTGCAAACAGGGACAAAATACTTTAACCTGCGGGGAAAGAAGGATCTACCTAAACTACGTTTGTCCCCGCCTGCAGCACCATAAAGTATTTAGAATTTTATGTAGATATAGTGATCCTTGTTTTTCTCTTTTCAGTTCATAACTTCTAAGCAGTCGGGTTTTTTTGTTTTTATAATAATAATTTTATTTCAGACTTTTTAGTTTTAGTTTATGGTATAGACATGAGACGGTACACTTAATACACTTTTTGCCATTTTTTGTTAAAAAAGTAATATGAACATGATATGATATTTATATTTTTGAAATGGTCTTTTTAAGACCTTTCAATTGGCACCCATATTGCTATGATAAGAGAAAAAATACACAAATCCCCCCTTTTTTCCCCATTTACAGGCGCCATTTTGAAAATTTATATAGCCTATGACGCCCTCCTTCTGACGCAGTCGGGTAAAAAGGATGAGTTCCTTAAGTGTGTTTGTTTGTGTTATAATTAAGTTTTCCTTTTTTTTATAAAAAACTAGAGGACGCCCGTAATTCTCGTTCCTGTGGGAATTTCAGGATAAAATGTGGCCTACGTGTTATTCTGATATGTAAGCTATATCTATTATTATGAAGTAGTTAGTAGTTTTGCGTGAAGACGTAACTAACATACACACTAACAAACTTTCGTATAAGCATGCGCTTGACTGTAAAATCACGCCGGATGGTAAACCAATTATATTTAACTACTAGCTGACCCGGCAAACGTTGTTTTGCTTAAAAAACTAAAAAAAAATTTAGATGAAAATTAGATAGTAGCCGATTCTCAGACCTGCTGAATACGCATACAAAATTTCATCAAAATCGGTCAAGCCGTTTCGGAGGAGTATGGCAACAAAAACTGTGACACGAGAATTTTATATATTAGATTTTGTAAGAATAATCAAGAAACAGCGTGGTGTGCTTAAGCATCATATTCCCTTATTCATAAGGAGCGAGGCTCTGAATGAAGCCGTTACAATAGGCTGATGATGATGATGACACTTCATCATCATCATTACCAGCCTATTGACGGCCCACTACAGGGCCAGGCCTCCCTCCTTATTAGAGAGGGGGTATGGAGCGTACACCCACCACGCTGCTCCAATGCGGGTTGGCGGGCTTAGGATGATAATGTTTCATTTATTAACGATGTTAACAGTGACCGGGACCGACGGCTTAACGTGCTCTCCGAGGCACGGGGGTGTAACACCACCAACATCCCGATTCCGGGCTTGGAATGTGCTGAATATTTCATAGAAGAATGAAAAAGCTCAGAATTATTCCGTTCAGGATTCGAACTCAGGACCTCGAGGTAGAAGTCAGATAGGCTAACCACTAGACCAACGAGGCATAAATGCGAATATACTCGTACGAGCTAATCCTATGTCAGGCTGTTAAATTAAGTCTGTTAAATTTTTCAAAACGCTAAGTTTTATGAATATAAGTATAAGAGTAGCCGTCATTTTAGATGACCATGGACTAGACTACATTAGGGTGACAATATTTTAATTGAAGAAATTACTAACTGATGTTCATGATATTGATCAGGACTTATGGCTTCACCGAGGCACAGGCATGTAACAACACCATAACTTTCCATTATATCAGAATATACTGAGAATAAAGCTCAGTATTTACTCGCACGACCGGAGTCGAACCTACGTCCCCATCCGAAACCACATAACAACTAGTATACTGAGGCAATGCTAATACGCTTTGAATAATATTAATAGTTAAATAAAAACTTCAACAAACGCATTGTGGACTGATAACACAAAACCGTCAATTACCATTAAGTAGTAGGTACAGCGCGCACACGAAATTTGTTTCCACAAAAAAAAATCACCAACGCGTGAAACAAAACACGGTACGCGATAATTGCACCCTAATCCCGACTTAGGCCAGGAGACCGCGGCGCTTCCTGCCCGCCCACTACAGCACCGTCACTGACAGGCTACGTATACGTATGACGTCACACCCTTCCCACTGGACCCCGAATGTGAATAAATATGACAGGCATCGTGTTTCCCGTTCAGTGAACACATTTAGTAATGACAAGTGATATATTGTTTGCATTTAAATTCATACGTCGTTACTAAGTAAGCAATTTAGAAATTATAGTCATAAAAAGAAAATTGGAATGAATTATTTTTAGGCGAAGTACGTTTGTTTTAATTGTTACAGAAATAAAAAAAGACGTGTGGCACTCGGAGACTGCCGCGGTAAAGCTATTGCATAGACGTTAAGCAACATCGGGCGCGGTCAGTACTTGGATGGGTGACCGCCTGGGAACACCGCGTGATGATGGCTTTTTTTTAATTTTTGGAACGAAGTTCCTTATCGCGCGTTGTGAAAGGGGGCTAGACGGAAAAAATTCGTACGAAAAGTTGTCACGACACTTTTTGATCAAAGGATCTTGCCGCCGCTATTGATGTGTGTGCGCGTGAGCGGCGGGGGGCGCCCGCGCTGTATGCTGTCTCGCGCTCTCGTGGCGCCCTCTGGTGTTTCGGTGTACAACAACAAACGCGTGTGTGGTACGCGTCTGTGTCTTTATTACTTAAAAAAAATAAAATTTTATTACAATTCCTTCACTAATTAATCGAAAGGAACTTCGTTCCATCCGGGTGTCCATTGACACCTCTCAACTTTTTTATTTTTTTTTAGTTTTTATTATTATTTTATTTACTTATTTTTTTTTATTTTTGTCTTATTTTTTTAATTTATATTTATAAATATATAATTATAATTGCATAAGTAGATAAAAACTAAATTAAAAAAATAAAACAAACAAAAAAATAAAAATTTAAAAAGCCAACATCACGCGGTGTTCCCAAGCGGTCACCCATCCAAGTACTGACCGCGCTCGATGTTCATATACATGGTATAGACCATACCACCACCACATACCACCCTACCGACAAAGACGTACCGCCAAGCGATTAATTAATTTCATCCTACTCCTAACAAGTTAGCCCGCTTCCATCTTAGATTGCATCTTCACTTAACTTCAGGTGTGATAGCAGTCAAAAGCCAACTTGTAGTCGATAAAAAAAAAACGTTCCGCATTGAAATTCCGGAATAAAATGTGGTATACTCTGATATAGCTATAGGTATTATTGTGAAGTTAATATAGTTTTTGCGTGAAAAAGTAACCAATATTTGCAAAAATAATATTAGTAACGAGTTTTACAATACCCAGTTAAATTTAAGTTAAGTTTAAAGTTAGATGATGGTGATATAATTTTGTGTTTTACCTTAAACACTAAATGTACCTAAAATGAATGTTTCTAAAATTGACTGATAGAAATTAGAATTGTATAAACTCTATAAGACATTTAGCGTCCGTCTCTTGCTTTGCTAGAGGCCGGTTATTCCGCCCACGTCTACTTGAGCGTGTGAAAGAGTCAGATGTATGACCGCACGTGTACACAAGAGAGACGACAACACGCATAGGGTCTACAGATAAACTCACCATGGCGGACATGTAAATGTTTATGATAGTAATTTAAGACTAACTGCCCTTTCACCGGTGTACAGTTTTGATAGTTACGGTGATAATACTTTAGAACTAGTTTTCATCCAACGTATGCACGTTGTACGTCAGTGGGGCTTAATATATATCTTAAAATTAATTGTTCAAAAAATAATCATAACATATTTTTTAACCGACGAAAAAAAACGGAGGAGGTTCTCAATTCGACACGTACGTTTTTTTTTGTATGACGTGTAATGTGTTGTGACGACGTAATGTGGGTTGTCCGAGTTTGATGATTCTTTTTTTATTAGAAAGGGCACACTTCCAAGGTGGTCCCGGTCCCATATCATCGTGTTAGGATCTGATGATGATATCCTAGGAAAACTGAAGGAACTCTTCAAATTTTATAGGCACACTCGCAGCGATTTCGGCTTTAGTGTAAGTATCGGTAGCTTTTGAAGTGCCGTATAATATACTATGACAGTATAGTACGAGTACGTTACGGGGCGATAAATCACTAAAAAGTATGAAATAAAATTTTTTAATAAAAAATAGAACCGAATAAAACGCACTAAAAAATAAAAGAAATAACTGTTACATTTAGTTACTTTAATTTGCTTAAGCATATCTAGGAGTCGGTGCCAACAAAGGTTTCTACTTTAAGAACTTGACCTAGAACCCACAAACTGTTTTACTACGTTAGATATATAAATGTTCCTTAAACTTGCTGGCACCGACTTCATAGATATGCTTAAGTAAATTAAAGCAACTAAATGACGCAGTTATTTTTTACTTTTTAGTGCGTTTTGAGTCGGTTCTATTATTTATTAAAAATTTTTATAGACTTATACATAAATGTAAATTACATTGCTGACGTTACAGGAGCAAGAAAAACGACCAAAATTAAAATAGCTGAGTCTAAAAATTATTTAAGATTATTTTTTCTGATAATTAATTTTAAGATAGATATTAAGCCTTACTTTCAGCAACCTTATACCTACCTACTACCTACGTGTACTTTAAAAGGTCTTGCTGCATTATGTTAATGAAAAACCTTTAGTTGGTCAGTTTTTATCTTTTTATTACTATTATATATTAAATGCCTCGTTGGTCTAGTGGTTAGCCAATGTGGATTCGACCACGAGGTCCTGGGTTCGATACCTGGGTCGGGTCATCGAATAATTCTGAGCTTTTTCATTCTTCTATGAAATGTATAGTATATTCCAAGTCCGGAGTTTGGAAGTTGGTGGTGTTGCACCCCCATGCCACGGAGAGCACGTTAAGCCGTCGGTCCTCGTCACTATCATCAACATCTGATAGTGATCGTTAATAAATAAACATTAAGCCCGCCAACCCGCATTGGAGCAGCGTGGTGGGTGTACGCTACATATGCTCTCGCCTATAAAGAGAGAGGCCTGGCTCTGTAGTGGGCCGTTAATAGGCTGATAATGATGATGATGAGATATTAAATAAAATAAATATATTTTTCTTTCTTTTTTTACTTCCATGGAACATGATCATCAGGCTGAAACATCAGAAAAGTAGTGCTATCGCTAGTCGGGCGCTGTCACTACTATTAGATACTTGGGACAGT
The DNA here is from genome assembly GCA_034621355.1 of Mycalesis mineus. NCBI lineage: Eukaryota > Metazoa > Arthropoda > Insecta > Lepidoptera > Nymphalidae > Mycalesis > Mycalesis mineus. Next base: position 17,291,841 of record CM067891.1, on the reverse strand, counting down.
CTCGTTAATATGGAATAACTGGCTACAATGCTTCGGGCTGATAATACCCGACAACTAGGGTTGCTACCTATAGTATAATCTAACTAATATTATAAATGCGAAAGTAACTCTGTCTGTCTGTCTGTCTTGCTTTCACTCTACAACTACTGAACAGATTTAAATGAAATTTGGTACACAGTAAGTCTAGAGCCTGAAAAAGGACATAGGCTACTTTTAATTGCGAAAAAAGGGTTGTAAGGGGTTAAAGGGGGGATGAAATGTTGTATGTAAGCAGCGTCATTTTGAAAGCTTAAGACCTATTTCTTTAGGCAGTTGATTAGATATTAATAAATATGACATTCAAAGCTAAGAAAAATTAGGCTGCCGTAATAACTAATTCCACGCGGACGAAGTCGCGGGCAAAAGCTAGTACCTATATATAAGGTACTTCCTATTCATATTATAAACACAAATGTTTGAAAGTAATTCATCATCATCATTTGACGGCCTCCGTGGCGCAGTGGTATGCGCGGTGGATTTATAAGTCGGAGGTCCTGGGTTCGACTCCTGGCAGGGCAAATTGAGATTTTCCTTAATTTGTCTTGGTCTGGCTGGTGGGAAGCTTTCGCCGTGGCTAGTTACCACCCTACCGACAAAGACGTACAGCCAAGCGATTCAGCGTTCCGGTACGATGTCGTGTAGAAACCGAAAGAGGTGTGGATTTTCATAACAAGTTAGCCCGATTCCATCTTAGATTGCATCATCACTTAACATCAGGTGTGATAGCAGTCAAGGGCCAACTTGTAGTAGATAAAAAAAAATTATTAGCCTATTAATGGCCCACTACAGGGCCAGGCTCCCTCCTTATAGGAGAGGGGATATGGAGCGTACACCCACCGCGCTGCTCCAATGCGGGTTGGTGGGCTTAGGGTGATAATGTTTCACTTATTAACGATCACTATCAGATGTTAATGATAGTGACCGGGACTGAAGGCTTAACGTGCTCTCCGAAGCACGGGGGTGTAAAACCACCAACTTCCAAACTCCGAGCTTGGAATGTACTGTACATTTCATAGAAGATTGAAAAAGCTCCGAATTATTCCATGACCCGACCCAGGAATCGAACCCAGGACCTCCTGATCAAAGCCACATAGGCTAACCACTAGACCAACAAGGCAGTATGTTTGGTACTCTTTCACGCAAATTACTGATGACTTTGATGAAACTCTACAATAATACAGCTGATACACCAGACTAACTCATAGGTTACATTTTATCGCGAATTTTTCACGGGTGAAATCGGGTGAAACCGGGTGAAATCGGGTGAAACCGGGTGAAATCGTGTGAAACCGGGTGAAATCGGGTGAAACTGGGTGAAACCGCGAGCGAGAGATAACGTACGCTCGAAGGATTAAGGATCGGTGTCGTTGGCCGGTAGTGTGAGTTGTCAAATATTTTGATTAGATATTAATGAATAGCTAGTCAGATGTACGCCGACGAATTAATGTTACTAAATGTGAAAGTCAGTTGATACTGCATTTCTACTACGACAGTCTGGGCAAGCAGCACTACACGAACATTGAAGGTGAACATTCGAGTCCACCTGCCCCTCGACATAAATATTATTCAATAACGAAACTAATATTATAAACTCTGTGACTAACGATCGGTGTTAGCTAACTGCCAATTATAATTTATAATTATTGAGACCGACGGATTAACGTATCAACTGATCTCATACATCTAAGGTGTATAAAAATAGCATCTAAAAATAATAATTTTCTTGGAGAAAAGATTGGATATATTTTAGCAATTGGGTATTTGACTACTATATCAAAATATTAGTTTAAATTTATATTTTTGAACTTGATTTTATAACAAACAAAAATATGATAAAACTAATTAAATTGATCAAATAAATAAAAAGTTACAAGCATTTAAATATTTCTGATTAGACAGAGACAGTCATACTGTGATGTGACGTCACTCCACAGTATCGTCATATTGGCTTAGTACAAATATTTGTTTTGCGAGAAAAGGACAGAAGATCCTTACTCTAAACATTTAAGTGCCTGTCTGTATCTTTGCAGATCTTTAACAGATTTTTAATATTCTTGCAGCAAACGCTATTATTTTTATCCTAGTTTATGATAAACCAATAAAATAAATTGAGTCAAATACACAATTTGTTTTAAAAAAATGGGATATTTTAAAAAAAATAATATATCTATAGGTGTCAGCCCTGGTCGCGTGGGAGCCGGGCGGCGCATACGAATCGATTTTTGTATCGACGATTGTTTCTACCGATTAATTATTTATTAATGCACTTTGTTTAGACTCGCCCGACAGAGCACGCTACACAGGAATTAGTTAGCATTCTCAAATGTATTGGAAACTAGCTGTGCTCGGCGACTTCACTTGCGTGGAACCGTGGGAATGACATGACACTTCGAACCATTTAGATTGGCAATAAAGGGCGTCGAACCCTCGAGAGTCGCTTAGAGCATGACAACCTCTCTCTTGTGCCGATAAAATGCCGACCACCATAGGGTCCATAGGTATGTCTATTTAAACCCTTCAGACCAGAACACAGTAACCTAGATTTAGTGTCCATTGCGAAATATACAGGTACTAAACGCAATCTGTAGTAAAACGCAAACTACCCTACAACTTCTCACGAATTCAAAATTAAGGAAACTAAAGGTAAAACAGAGAAAATAAAATCAATGCACCTAATAAATAATTAGGCCACATCTCTTTCAATTTTCAAGCTACTTGATCACGAAGAAAGAATCGGAATCGGCTTTTCTGACTGGCAGTAGAGTCACTACAAACTTGCAGACTTTTTAATGTGTTGTAGAGGTACCTAAACCTACTTGAAATTAACGAATTTGATTTGAAGCGAGCAATCTAGCATGCTTCTCGCCTGATGTTAAGTGATTACCACCGCCCATAAACATTTGCACCATAAGAGGCCTTTGAGGAAAATGTTAATCCGCCCCTTAGATAAATATCTATGCTTTTCTATTTCGGGTAGATAAAACCGTAAATCGTCTCGTCGTAAATATCTACAGTATACAGTTCTTTACCTAGTAAGTACTTACCTACTTACCTATGGTAGAGAAGCCTTAAGTATGGCCTACGAATCTACTCGTAAGTAAACAAACAAGGAAATCGAGCTGAACAAGTGATCCTAGGCTCAGGGAACGCTTGCGCGGCAGATTAGACACCTGCCGCAGGTATTGGGATTTAATGCTTAACAGTCACGCACTGATTAGATATCTACCTCTAATAGCTATAGATACCCATCTATAAGTACCTGCTGCCCTATTAATAAACGTATTAATAGACTAGAAAAATATTAACTTTAATCCTAGTTTTTAATCTCTAAAATCAATATTTAGTATTAATAAACACAGAGCAAGGAACGAGTAAACAAGTCGCACTCTACTATCGGAGTAAAGGACATTGTCAAAAATTGTATGGAAGTGTGTCTACCCCAGGGTGCCCAGTAATGATATATATGTCATTAAATAGTGCAGATTTTCTATTTACAGACAAACAAAGTTGTATGTAGCTATGCAGTCGCAGGAAAAAGTTATGAAGGTTGAAAAAGTTGACTTTTCAAACTACGACAACGGTCACGTGATTCAGAACACAAAAAATCGATTGAAATTTTTTATTTTTTTTGATATATTTTCAAGTGATTGCTATGGGCAAATAGTAAACATGGGTAGTTGTTTAAAATTCATTGTGTATTTAAATAAAACAGTTAAATATGAGCACAAGTTTGGACAGCCTGGGGCAAATTTTGGTAATGTCCTTTAATCCTGGGCGCTACAACCATCTAACGATTAGCTTAGACTGGTTCACATAATTGCAATTTTTTTGTTTACAGCGTCTTGTCATCTTTTGTTTGTTTGTTGTGTTGTGGTTGATAATTATAAAGCATTAAAATAAATCCACGAGATCACTGACCTTAATATATCTACAAGACTTGGGTATCTTTTCTTCTTTATCCCATTTAACGGAAAAAATACGTACGCTTTTCACTCATTGGTATAGATTACAAATTCCACCAGCAAGCCTTATTCAATTCTGGGCTCTGCTCTTGATTGGACTATATTAATGGACACGTATGAAAAGCACTATAAAATCCCGGAAGACTTAGCTATTACGACATCTAGACCGGACATATTTCTTTTTTCCAAACAAATCAAACGTATAATACTTGTTGAACTCACAGTGCCGTGGGAAACAAACATCCCTAAGGACCATGTATTCAAAGTTAATAAATATTATGACCTTACTAATGAACTAACCAAAAATGGCTATGTGGTTAGTTTATACGCGGTAGAAGTGGGTGCGAGGGTTATACCAGCGAAGTCTCTCTACAACCTGCTAAAAGACCTTGGCCTTACTAGAAGTGCAGTAAGCTCCATATTGGAACGAGTGTCCAAAGCTGCTCTAGTAGGGTCCTTCCGAATTTGGTTGGGCTGGGAGAGCAACTTGAACAGAGGAGGTGAGTGTTGACGCGCGTCACTAAGGGTATCTATCCTTAAACCTACACCCGTGTCACAAGTTTCGGGCTCTGTTCGGAGTTTTTCTCTCAGCCACGCGATGGACCCGGCACCCGCACGGTGAATCCATGGAATGCTAAGATATTCGTCTCTCTTTATTTTCACTTAAGTTCTTAACTTTTAAAGAAATAGACAAATCATAAATTAACTATGTACCTACCTACCTAGTGGTCAATTTTCTTTTCTCTTTCATTTTTCCTGTAGAGAAAAGAAGTAGGTACTTAGTAGTCAACAATATTTTTATGTCATTTATTAACATAACCACACATTAACTAGGGTAATTGAACTCTAAATTCATTCATAGACTCACTCTTTTTAATCTTAAAAAACGTGGGTTGCCATATTGTAGGTAGGTATCTACGCCTTAATCCCGGTTTAAGAAACGAATCATTAGTTGAACGAAACTCCATGTTTATTAGTAAGTAGCGATCTTTCAACGCTGATCATATACCTACTACGTTACTCTGAGAGTAACTAGTCTGAGGGTAACATACGATGATGTTTAAATTAAGCTATTTTTATTAATATGGCAGTAGATATAAGTGTAGGTAGGCCATCCCTATCAATGAATGGATGTTTGTTTCACGCAGAAACTACTGAATGGATTTAGATGAAACTTCGCAATAATATAGATTACATATCAAAATAACACATAGGCCACATTTTATCGCGAAATTCCCACGAGAACGAGAACTACGCAGGTGAAACCGCGGGAGTCCTCTGGTAAGTAGATCATAAAATAAAAGGTTCCGCTTGTAGGTAGGTAGATAACTATGCAGTTGTTCGTACTATCGAATTTTAATTAAATAATCCGTTAAACTTTAGTTACGCATATCAGTATAAAGAAATCGACTAATTACCTAATCCGATTATTCACGCGCGCAACGATCGCCGAGGCGTTATGTTATCGATCAAAATGGGCGAATAATTCAAAAACTAACTTCTCTAATCCTCTTCCCGTGCCCGATGCTATCGCGTGAGGTGTCAAATTCTTAACCGTGAACCGTTCACTATAATAATCGTTAAAAAAAAGAAACAACTAATCACAACACTAAAAACAGCGAGGGGACGTCACCGATTAAGCGCGGCCTTAGAACCGCGCTCGCTCCTGATTGGCTGAGACGTCGCGAAGGCGGAGCTTAGAAGGCGGGCGACCAGACGTAGGGCTGTCCCTAGTTCAAGAGTTATCGATAAATGAGTTTTTTACGGTTATTTTTTGCATGTTGTTTTTCGGATGATGGATAATTTATGGGTTGGGAGTGACAAGAGTTCCGCTTGGCGTGTGGGAAGCGATATTAGTGAGCCATGGAATCGGTCCAATCGCTCGGGTTGACGAGGGTTACTGGGTTTGAGTTTAGGGTTACGTGTAACTTTGTTGAACTAATTATATCACTAACAAAGCTCGAGAGTATATTACTTGTTATCTTATATGACGTTCGTTATTGAGTTAATACTAGTAACAATTAATAAGTAATAGTAAATTACTATGCATATTGATATAATTGCAACTCTTATTCAACCGTTACACACTGGCAATTTTTCGATATAATGGTTGCCAATATGTATTTTACAATATGCAAGTATCTTTTTACATACGTAGGTTAAAACTATCTATCTTAACGAAATTTGAACCCAGATAGATTGCATCTCGAATACCTAACACAAGGCTTTTTTAATCCCAAACAAAGCGTTTAAATAAGATAAGCCCTGTTTTGTTGGGCTAACTTTACCTGGCTTCGGCTTACAAAGTCCTAGGAGCTTCGTTCAGACCTAGGTTTGTCATGAGATATTGAGCTTTTTTTACAAAAAAATCTCAGTAAAACTTTCCGTCTAGAGTTAAGAAGTTGGTAATGTTATATTCCCGTGCTTTGGAGAGTACTTTAAGCCATCGATCCCAGTCATTATTATGTATACACATTAAGCATCTTATCAATGGTTATTACAAACATCCTCATCCAGTAACCCCATTGGAGTAGCAGTGATGCGTCTGAGCTTCTTATCTTCTCCTCCCATAAGGATGTAGGCCTAGATCTATAGGAAGCCATTCAAAATTGTTGATAATGATTATGATAAAATATTCGGATTAAACAGATCTATTTATTAGACTAAAACTTAAATTAGAACCTTACAGACAATGCGTCTAGCCTTTTTGTGTTCTCTGTAATATAAACTTTAATTTTGCTTTCCATTCTAAAAAAATAAAATTCGCTTAAGCAGAAATTGTTATTAATTTAGTAATAGCTATTTAATATCAATTCGCAAACAAAGATTACACCTCAATTTCAAAATAAAACCATCACCATTAAAGGGTATCTATATCAAATACTCTTTAAGATCAAGTTGTTTCAGGAAAAAAACACTGAATTCTCTCTTATTTTCTTGCTCAATATAAATTAAATAATACCCAATATTTTCTTTATTTTTATATTAACCTACATTTTACAAAACATCACGTCTTCAGAAAATATGCAAAAATGATACGTGTTTTACAAAATTAGCATAGCCAAGCAAGAAGGAACACAGACTAAGTATTTGACTGTAAATTATGCGTGCTGTATCGCAGAAGTCAGGAGAAACTCTTAGAAAAGTGACCAAACGAAGACTCGCAGTCGCTAAAGGATTATTTTCAGATTTTAGGGCACGCTAAATATAAGGTGAGTTTGAATTATCTGCCAGCGTTGAAACTGGAGTAAGTATAATGCATACTGATTACAACAGCTGTCTAAAAATATTTCTAGAACCAGTAACAAGAAAATTAAAAATTACCTACAAAATTTGACATTTTGCATAACACCATCCATTGCATTCATAAATTAACCACAAGGTACCGAACGAAGGTATGTCTTAAACATTCGATTACTACCAAATAAAATACGGAAAGAAAAGCCAAACCATCAAAATCTCCCACCAGACCAGACCTGAACTAATAAAAAATAATAACAATCGGCTGTCAGAAATCGAGCACGGAACCTTCCAAGGCCTAAGTAGGTAGATATGTCCCCACCTGCACATTTTAGAACTGGTAAAAACTTAATAAATGAAGAACGAAATAAACTTTTAAAAAAGCACTTAGAACTAAATCAGCTGATATTTGTGCTAAGTTCAATAAACTTTCATGTTAAATTTCCTAATGTTAGACGCGGGCGGTAAGTGTTTAAATGTGCGTGTTTGTCAGCATCCCTTATTGCGGTAGCGTTCAGAAAGAGCGGTGCCATTGTCGGTCTTTTAAAAGGCCGACAATTGTGCCGCGCCTGTTTGTACGCTCGCTGCCGGCTTTTCAATCTATTAATGGATAGTTCATTGATCTTTGTAGTCGATCAGCTGTTACTTATGTTATTTTGACCAATTCTAATGTGTACGTAGGTACCTAACTGCCTTGGGGTTAATGGCTGGCTGGTTTTGTGGTAATTTATGGATGTATTGGATGGTGTTATGCGTACTGTCGTAAGTGAATAGATATCTTGTAATGTTTTATAATTTTTTATTTATTGGTTCTGGGAACAATTTTTTTTTCTATTGTAATCTATATGCATAAGGCTTGTTCCAGTTTTGACGCTGGCAAATAATTTAAAGTCACCTTATATATATTACCTATTTATTTTCTTGTTCCGTATTTTTTACAAATGAATTGAAATTCAAAATTGATACAAATTTTGTGCAAAATCACTTTCACATTTTTAGATTTTTTGGAACTTGATGAAAGATGCCTAAGGAACATTTAACATACCTACTTTTTCTAATTATTATCTGTAAAATGACCATGTAGATTGCTTATAAGACTATACTATTGATTGAATAGGTATCTATGGACTGTATAAACTATTGTCGCAAAGTATAAGCGTTTGGACGATAAACTAATCCAGGGACCACCAACTCACTAACGGTTATAATAAAAATAAATATAACTCAATAAATGTCGCAGCGTCAGATTATTGAAAAATCGAAAAAAGCTTGTCAAATGATCAATTGAACGAATCATAAAGTAACGCGTTCCCACAATATACCCATTATATTCTAAGCACGTATTCCATAACAACTAATAAGCGACAAAAACTTAACGAGGCGTTATTGAATTGCGACCGACATAGAAAACGACAATTTGTGCAAAAAAAAATAAAAAAGACAAAAAGCCGAGTCATTGTACACGAAATAACCGCAGGCACTCGGCTAGTTCATTACGAAATGAAAATAAAACGATCCGATGAAAGAAACCGGTGGCCGTAATAAACGGGATCGAGTGTCGGCCCAAAAAGAGAATTTGGACCTTTTAAAAAACAAATTAGACCCAAAGTGGTGGGAGGCTGTTGGCTGATTACATCATTTCAGCGGCCGGTCGCTGTATCGATACTAGCGCCCGAACGCGCACGGCTCAACTTATTCTGGGTTGCGACACTTTGCACCGACGTCGTGCCAGCGACCAATATAAATTGGGACGCTATAATTATTACATTCCATAATATAAGTTCGCAATCAAATAACGAATGCAAATCACCTAATACTAGCGATTGTAAAAAATAACGTTACAAAAAAACCGTTACAAAGAAATACGTTAAAATCGTAACATTCCAAATTAATTTTACCGGTACACACTAGCTCAACTGTAGATAGTGTGTGTGTGTATAAAAAGTAGGTTAATAAAAAAACACAAGTAAAAAGGCCCAACAGACAAACTCAGTTGCAATGCCGCCACCAAAGCGGCATGACATCGCAGGAGGTATTTCGCTAGAGCGGAGCGCTGGCAACGAAAATGGAGCTCTCGCAATGCAGTTGGCGCGCAGTTACCAGGCTCGCATGAGTCTGCAGGAGGCGTCTTACCGGGGTACTGCCAGAGGGGCGGCGCGGGAGCGGGCGCGGGGGTCGGCCACGCAAGCGGGGCGGGGCGGTCGTCGCAGAGCACGTTGGCCACGCCCACCGTCATGGCCGCCTGCGCCGCGTCTGCAATCACAACAATGAGGTTTTATATCTGCATCGGGCCGCACTCGCATTCGCACTCAGCCGCTCATTAAAAATATATAACACTTTATTTTGTGCGCAAAATAATATGGCAAGAGCGTTCAGTCAAATAGTGCACGCACCGACTGTACACTTGTACAACTGGAGCCTAGCCTACGAGTTACATTTAATTTAAAAATCAATTAACTTTATTTCTGTAGTTCTTATTATTGTCTCATTACAATCCCTGCACACAGATATTTTACAAGAGTAAGTCTTACTGCTAATTCCTATTTCTAAACTTTCGTGTACACAACTTAGGTAGGTAGGTATCTTCCTATGTAAGTAAATTAAATCGTGAAATTTTGTATGCAGGGTGTTTCTAGGGCGATTAATTGATCTAGCTAGGTTTAAGTATTTCTAGAAAACCTACCGACCACAACTCTGTCAACCACGTAGTTCTCTATAAACATCTACTAATTATAACTTATATATAACTTTACACAGGTACGTAGCACTTAACTAGTAATTCCCTATTTACCTACTTAATTAGGTAGATTAAGCCTTAAATATCTTTAAATATTATAAAACAAAGCCCCCCCGCCGCGTCCGTCTGTTTATTCGCAATTAACTCAAAGACTAGGTGCTGAACTGGCTGGAATGTGGTTTTCAACAATAGATAGAAAGGTTCCTGGGGAAGGTTTTTGTATATAGGTATAAATTTATTAAGGTTTTATTTAAATTGTGTGACACATGACGACAATTGTTGGGAATGTCGAAGAAAATGAAGCCATCTATGACCTAATAGAAAATGCTGCTTTATCTACTAGAGATATAACAAAACAATACCTACTATACAATAAAATAGGACTAAAAATTCCGCAATGACATAAGTAAGTAGATATATCTACTTATCTGTCTTTTCCTGTGGTTTGCTATACTCATTATGTATCTACTTAAAATAAGCGTCACGGTACTTTTTGGTGATCTTGGAAGTTTGTAGGTAGTTAGGTACGTATAGTATTTTATTCGCGTACGAATTCACGAGCATCTGCTAGTTAATAAAATACTAGCAGTCGCCCGCCACTTCGTCCGCTTTAAACCTCTTGGGTACCTTCTAATTTTAAAAACAGACTTTCATATAAAGTGTGCTCTTTCCTCGCTACCCCTCTCAATTTAATTTTTTTATAGTTTCCCGTGAAGCAATATCCTCCGTCCCGTCCCGTGTACTAAATATCTACATTTTTGTTAAACATTGTACGATATTACAGTACATTAACATTAACAATATATATTTATGGCAAGCTGATGTGTATAGCTTAATATTAAATAGTCTTAATATTAATATAAACAAAAATAATTTTACAATCCGACACGCAGATCTAGAGATTAGCCCGTTTAAACAAACGAACAAACTCTACCGCTTTATATTAATAGTATAGATATGGTCTTTTATGGCAAATAAATTGAACAAAGATCGAATTCTCAACTTCGTTACCGTATTATCGTTTCTATGAAACATCATACTTACTAAAATGCTGAAGCCTATTCACGTACTCGTACGTACGTAGTTCAACTTGATTTTGACTTAATAGCGGCAGTCGCGCTTTTTAGAAGTTTTGTATTATCTCTTAAACTATGTAAATAATTAACATACTGTAAAAGGCAAATCTTATCTCTGTAATATCCTTGTGATTATTAAATAATTTATTTTGATAAGGATTTAAGTTTAGTTTTATAAATAATGACGTAAATGTTAGCATAGGAATTAAATGATTTTTTAAAACACAAAAAGTTCTGCCAAAATATAAGAGATAGATATATGCTATCGCAGACTTTTTTGTAGAACTTTTAAAGATGCATAAAGTTTTCATACAATGTTTTCAATTAGATATATCCAATAGCTAAGGCAGCGCACGCGCATAAAGCTGATTTAGTAAATTTCACGGTCCGACTCGCGCGACAAACACTGTAATCACTCGGCTAATATATATAATTCGAATATAAAATATAGCTTATGACACTCACCGATAGTGTAGCATTCTACTGGTGAAAGAATTTTTTGAATCTGATCAGTAGTTCCGAAGATGAGCCCCATCCGAACAGATGCCCCATTTATAAACTTACAAAGTTTACCTCTGTATAATATTAGTATAGAGTATATCTTATTGTGGCTTAACGAAATCGGTAGGTAGATATACCTACCTACCTAATAGAAACACATGTGCTACCGCGACACTTTTTGTAAAGTCGTAGTAGTAGGTATTGGTTGAGCTTACAGTGCCATGGGAAACAAACATTCCTAAAGACCATATATTCAAAGTGAATAAATATTATAACCTTATGAACTAGGTAACTAAAAATGGCTATGTGGTTAGTTTATACGCGGTAGAAGTGGGTGCGAGAGGTATACCAGCGAAGTCTAGTCTAGTGCAGTAAGCTCCATATTGGAACGAGTGTCCAAAGCTGCTCTAGTAGGGTCCTTCCAAATTTGGCTGGGCAGGAAGAATAACTTGAACAGAGGAGGTGAGTGTTGACGCGCGTCACTAAGAGATCTCTTATAAACCTACACCCGTGTCACAAGTCTCGGGTTCTGTTCGGAGTTTTTGGAACGAAGTTCCTTATCGCGCGTTGTGAAAGGGGGCTAGACGGAAAAAATTCGTACGAAAAGTTGTCACGACACTTTTTGATCAAAGGATCTTGCCGCCGCCTTTGATGTGTGTGCGCGTGAGCGGCGGGAGCGCCCGCGCTGTATGCTGTCTCGCGCTCTCGTGGCGCCCTCTGGTGTTTCGGTGTACAACAACAAACGCGTGTGTGGTACGCGTTTAAGTTTATATAACATTATATTTGTTAATAATAAAAAAAATATTATTATTACTTAAAAAAAATAAAATTTTATTACAATTCCTTCACTAATTAATCGAAAGGAAATTCGTTCCATCCGGGTGTCCCTTGACACCTCTCAACTTTTTCTCTCAGCCACGCTATGGACCCGGCAGCCGCATGGTTAGCTAATCCATTGAAAGCTAAGATTCGTCTCATTTTCTGCCTGAATCGTTGAGGATCTGAATCCTTAACTCATCCGGCTATCTTCTGAAGTCACCAAGGGCCAATCTCGATAGTTCTGAATAGGTATCTACTTAACTATGGAGACGCTAACAAACTTTCAGCTTTTATAAAATCACGTATGTAGGTAGATATGACGGTGGTAGGCTTGAAATACCCGAATGATTTAAAAACGGAGATCATGAGGTAGGTATATTGTAGTAGAGTGCTGTGAATAGTGAATTTATAATCCCGTGGGCTCAGTAGGTAATCAATTGTGCTGCGACTGGACCGGTTTCATTTCCGGGCGCGGACCATTACGATTTACATACGGACAGTATCTACACTACTTATTAATTTTAAAGCCGTCTTTTTGACCTGTGGGTAATTTGCTACAAATTATTAGGTCCAGCTTTTAAAAGCCAAGCCAACTGTAAAATTAATTGGGTTATTTTTACGATATATTAAGAAAGAAAGAAAGTATATTAAAAACTAAATCTAATACAAAGTACCTACTTTAATAATATGCAAATATGTGTAACCTAATATATTATTTATTGATTAACCTAAAAACAAGAAAAATCATAATAATACTTAAAATAATAAAACTAAAAATAGATACGCTTAATTAGTAAGTTGAGTGCAAGTAAAATGTATCTATATAGGTATATCTATATAGTAAAATTCTCGCTTATATTTACAGAAGCTAGAAGCCAGCAATAATTACCTATGGCCTATTGCTTAGAATCTAACCTAATGAGCCAAATAGGCATTTAACTTAAGCTCTATTCTCCTTATAAAATATGCATTCCTAATACTTTAAAATTTTACTGATCCTATTTATTTTGCAGGAAGCTATTTATTTCTTTTGATTTTTGGTTTAAGTGTTTATTTTTTTATTAAAAGGATGAAAGGGCCAGTATGTGAAAGTAGACGAGTATTATATCTGTCCTTGTCTCTCGTAAGCTAAAATGTTATAATAATTTTGAACATTTGTTTTATGTCGTTTCGATGGCTCAACTATCCTTACTATCTAATATTGTAAAAACGAAGTTTTATATGTATTGATGGATGGATTAATACTTAATGGATTTTGATGAAACCTCTCAATTTATATAGCTTACATATCAGAATAACATATAAGCTACATTTTATACCGAAACCGCAGGCATCGTCTATTAGGTGTGTTTAATCATGAGCAATAAGTAGGTAGATAAACAACAACCAATACCCGTTAAACCGTAGGAAAGTAGTAACGAAGGTCTAAGTTTTTATTATCTACTAGCAGTCGCCCGCGACTTCGTCCGCGTGAATACCTCTTAGGTACCCTTTTAATTTTAAAGACAGACTTTCATATAAAGTGTGCTTTTTTGCCCGCTACCCCCCTCAATTCAATTTTTTTATAGTTTCCCGTCAAGCAATATCCTCCGTCCCATCCCGTGTACTAAAGATCTACATTTTCGTTACACTGTACGATATTACAGTACATTAACATTAACATATATATTTATGGCAAGCTGATATGTATAGCTTAAATAGTCTATTTCACTTTTGAGTCTACCTTTCATAATAAACAAATAATTTACAATCCGACACGCAGATCTAGAGATTAGTCCGTTTAAACAAACGAACAAACTTTTTCGTATATCATATAAATACGGTCTGCCATGCCAAATAAATTGAAAGGAAAGGTCAAAGATCGAATTCTCAAAAAATATCAATACCAAAATGTTGACCCCTATTCAGTATGTATAACATAACACGGAGGAGGTCAACTTAATTTGTACGATATAGCGGCATTGTCATGTTTGGCAGAAGTTTTGTAATATCTCCGAAACTATATAACTAATTAACATACTGTAAAAGGCAAATCTTATCTCTATAATATCCTTGTGATTATTAAATAATTTATTTTAATAAGGATTTAAGTTTAGTTGTATAAATAATGACGTAAACTTAAGCATATGAATTAAATGATTTATTACAGCGTCGCACTTTTTAGAAATTTTCTAATATCTCCGAAACTATATAACTAATTAACCTACTGTAAAAGGCAAATCTTATCTCTATAATTTCCTTGTGATTATTAAATAACTTATTATAATAAGGATTTAAGTTTAGTTGTATAAATAATGACGTAAACGTAAGCATATGAATTAAATGATTTTTTAAAACACAAAAAGTTATATATCTGCCAAAATATAAAAGATAGATTTATGCTATCGCGGACTTTTTTGTAGAACTTTTTAAAATGCATAAAGTTTTCATACAATGTTTTCAATTATATCCAATAGCTAAGGCAGCGTACGCGAAATAATGCCGTTTTAATAAATTTCACGGTCCGACTCGCACGACAAAAACTGTGATAACTCGGGTAATATAAACAATACAAATATAAAATATAGCCTATGACACTCACTGATAACGTAGTATTCTGCTGGTGAAAGAATTTTTAAAATCGGATCAGTAGTTCCGGAGATTAGCCGGAACTACTACAGAGATTTATTTACAAACTTACAAACTTTACCTCTTTATAATATTAGTATAGATGTACCTTTTCGAATGGTCTATGAGTGCCGAGTTCTCTGCACAAAAAGAGGTCATTTACTCATCTAACTAACATAATATTATTAAATCAATTGGGTTAATTATAACGTGTGTAAAATCAAAACGCTTCCTTGATTAACGAAATTTGCATACGGATCAAATAATATAAACAAAAACAAAAAACTTTTCTCACGAAACAAATTCCCACAATGAGATGTAATATCGGAGTGGCAGTCGCGCGAGGAGGCAAAAAGATGATTACGAAACTACAAGCACGTGCTGGTATCTCCGTCTCGCTCTTGCTTATCGCTCCGTCTCTGTCTTTTCTACGTAGTGCTACAGAGTAAAATTGTACAGAGATCGTTGATGATTAGTTTCACTATCTTACAATTTCATTTAGTTTGTTATAGAATAGTAAGAGTTACAAAAGTAGGTACTTTTCTACTAGGGTATTTTAATTAAATATAATAAACAAAATTTGACTTTGACTTAACACGAGTTCATTTTAATGTATTGCAGGAAAAAGCTAGAACCAAAGTAATTCAGTGAGTCAATAAATTTTCAAGATTATTTTATTAAATCTAAGTTGATTCTAGATTTTTAGGTATCGTGAGTAGTTGGTTGTCGCAAAATGTAAATTAATTAATTATCGTGTAAAAACCGATAGGAGTTTGGATTTCGTCCCACTCCTTACAAGTTAATCAGCTTCCATCTTGGATTGCATCATCACTTAACATCAGGTATGATAGCAGTCAAGGGCCAACTTTGTAGTCGATAAAGTATAATAATAATAAATATATCTTAAACTAGAGCTTTACTAAATTTGTACAAATCTGAGTTTGTTAATTAAATTTTAATAAATGGAACATTATAAGTTTTCATAGAAATTATGCACTGTAGTCTCTATTTCTTGTTACACTGTGCATCGTATCAGTTGACCTTCACCGCAAGGTACCGTTCTAACAACAGCATTCCAAGCGTAAGCCCATCTCGCTCGCTCTCACTACGAAACGTTCACGACGACTCGTAATATCTCCTAGTAACCGCTGATAGCCTAGTATCACGCGCGCTGAAGAAAAGGGTTTATCCGACGCCGAATGACATTCGTGCCCCTAGATTTTCCGGCCAAACAAATCTAGCCTAGTTTTCCACATAAAATAAGCTAAATCAACCAATAAAAGCGTACTGAAAAATGTGTAAAAGAAATCGATAAAATAAAATAGTAGCACTTTTGTCGTATTTTGTTCGTTTGAAGTTCGTTTATTTATTTATCTAGAATACGTCGGTCGGTGCGGCGGCAGATCGTTTTGTTATTTTCACGCCGATTCTATTCTAGGTCAGATAAATAGCGTCCCTATCCTAGAATAGAATACGTCGCGTTGCGTGCTCGCTGCGTGCTCGGTTTAGCGAGGCGTAGCGTAAATAGTAATAATAGACGATAACGGGCGGCGCGCGGACGACGGGACGACGGACCGGAGTAGCGACGCGGACCGCGGACGTATCTTATGCGACGACGTTATGTCGAACAAAAACAAAATATGTTGTACAGTTATTTATAACTAATTAATAAGTATGAAAAGCTCACAGACAGACACAAAAGCTTTTAAAATACATATTTAAAAGTGTACGACCCAAGTAACAAATAATGGCTCCCAAATTCGCTCCCAGCTAGGAGCTCCTCATATTACACGCAATCTTTAGGATCATGCCTCTGTGTCCGATGGTTCGATAGCTTTTGGTTCAACCCACCAACAACTACGCTAAGCTTTTATTTTCTCTACGAGCTTAACAAGAACAGTTGAATGAATATTTTTAATAGCGATAATCTCGAAAACAAGTTCCAAGTAATTAGTTATTTTTGTTTTCGCCAAATTTTCGTTGTGTGGAACAGTGATATCTACAGTTATCGACTGTAAGTCCAACATAACAAAAAAATTTTAATAAAAAAAAATATAGCCTATGTCACTACCACAATTTTGACAAATTCAACGACACATAATATCAAAATCCGTCCAACCATTTAGGCTGTAGCGCGTGCCGAAGAAATAGGCATACATACATACATACATACATACATACATAAATACATACAAACATACATACATACATACATACATACGCTCGAAAAATAAAAGACGTGTGGCACTCGGAGACTGCCGCGGTGAAGTTATTTATTGAATTTTTTATCAACTTATGCAATTATAATTATATATTTATTTTATTTATGCAGTATTTTTTCTTTTCAAAAAGTCATTAAAAGTTCTGGTATTTATCGATAGATTGAAAAACTAAAAAGTATCACCGCTGTGTCGGTCGGAGTGGGGGGTGTTAGGTATTCTTTCGTTACAGAATTTCTGTATTCGGTCTCTACGCTTAAGGCCCGCGATAGAAGCTATGCAAGCTTAAAATAAAACCGACTTCAAAATACTTTTATTGATTGAGTAATACTTGTAATGCAAACTTAAAATTAAAAGCTGTGTTCCAATTGTGCCTAAAGTCTGAGAAGAATGTAGAATGTAGTGGCTTTACTCAGAAACTTTTCTGAAGGAGGGAAGTGGGTTGCTGTGAGCTGTTAAAAATAAGCAGACGATGCTGATAAGTAATGATACCACAAACATATATAATTTGTCTGATTAAGTAACAAAACAAAAATTCATGTTAATAAAATTCATGTCTTGCAATATTTTTATAGAAAAGTTTCTATTACTAAACAAAATTCGTAAGTAAAGTATATCTGTCACAATCTTAATTTTGTAGGACTGTTGTTTATTTTGTTGTGTAGAGTGAAATTTTTAATTATAAAAAGCGAGAGGATTACAAAAAAAAATACCAGGAGAGCAGAGATTGAGAAGTGTTCGCTGTTGTTGTACGGGCGAATGTAGCTCACAGTCGAGCTTTATATTTTTTCTAGATAAATAAAATGTATCGTGTCTATTTGCACAGATAACAAACATTTTTACTAAATTAATTTATTTTTGAAATAATTTTACTAAAAAGAAATAAATAAATTTGTTATTATATATTAATTAATTTCATGAACCGGGCGAATAATAAACAAAAATATTATAAGTTTTCAAATACATGTCGATATGCCGGTTCCTATACATCATAGTAAATTCTTTAAACAAACATTCGTGGGGTGAGCTAAGCCGAATTTGCCCTCGAGCATCATTCCTTCAAACAAAAAGCAGTCTTATGATTAATATGATGAGGTGGACATTAGGTTGTATTGATTATCCCCTGCTCATTTTCTAAATTTCAGATGTGCATTTACAAAATTGAAAACCGTACATTGGATATTTTGCGAAGCAAATTGTTCACGCAACGAACCTTACCTACCGACGATAGGTAATGTTCGTATAGTTTCATAGAGACCAACCATAAGGTACTTACCTATTAACTTCACAAGAACAACTTATATGCAATACACCAGTGTTATCTTATTAATAACGAAAGTTTGTATAAACGGATGGAAGTTTGTTAATCTTTCACGCAAAAAGTACTAAATGGATTTTGATGAAACTTCACAATTTTATAGCTTACATATCAGAATAGCACATAGAATAAAATAAATTTTTCCCCACTTATATAACCACATATAACCACTTAGATAACCAAATCCAGTATATAATACAAGATATACCTACCTATTTGTGGTTTATATTTAAATAGGTATATGAACATAATATAGCAACACGTAATACTATTAACATACTTATATTTTAAGATACTTATATTTTATGATCACAAAAACTTGTCCTATAGAAAACCGACAAGTATTAATGAATTAACTTTTGCATAGAAACCTAAAAGAAGGGACACTTTTTCAATAGAAATAGTGGCTGATTTTAAATTATCATTTTTAAATTTAAATGTTCCTTTTTGCCCCACGAAGAGACAAGAAATAGAGAATCATAAACTAAATAATAATTAAAAGAATCTTTATAAAATAAAGTATGTAATTATTGTTATTAATTACATACTTTATTTTATAAAGAGATTCTTTTAATTATTATTATTTAGTTTATGATTCTCTATTCCTTGTCTCTTCGTGGGGCAAAAAGGAACATCGTGTACCAGGGGCGTAGCGAAGCGAGGTTCCCTAGACAGGCCGAGGGTCGCTGCACCGTACAAGGAGAATTTTGTCTAGTGATTAGTTAGGGATGATAAACTTATATTTACGTTAAAAATAATAATTTAACTATTTTAACTACGCTGAGAATTAGACAATTAGTATATCTAACTCGAAAGTTTGTTGTGTCTCCAAAGTGGATTGGATAGTCTAAAAGGACGACCACGCGTATTCGGTGTACACATACTCATTCAATTTTTCAGCTGCAGTATCTAATAACAATGAGTCACATAAGTCGACTCACTCAGCGGGCGATAGAGCGAGCTATGATCGGTATATCTCTACGTGATCGAATCAGAAATGAGGAAATCCGCAGAAGAACCAAAGTTACTGACATACGTCATGGCGTCCCAAGGTGCTGGGATTGCGACATCGCACTGGAAATCGCAGTACGCGGTTTTTACTTATTTTATGTACAGTGTTGTAATGTCACTTTGGGTATACAATTCCCATAAATAAATACATAGATAATTTCAAATATAAATAGAAAATAAGGGCTATAGGGCCAGCCCTGGCACGGAAGCACGCCAAATGTTAGTGACGAGCGGCCGGGTCGTGATTAGAAATACCCTCCGCCCGCCGCTGTGTGCACACACAGCACAGTCGCAAGAGTGTGTGTGTAGCATCGCCACCAACAGCCCGTAGGCACAGTGACTCGTTGCTCCAGTGCACAGATTGAATGAATGAATGAATGAATACTCTTTATTGTACACCAAATAATAAAAAAAAATCTTACAAATAGAAAATACCTTAAAAAAAATAAAATGTACAATTGGCGGTCTTATCGCTAATGAGCGATCTCTTCCAGACAACCAATATTGAAGAGGAAAAGTGCATTCATTGGAGAGGTTCGGGTGTACGTACAGTGAAGTATACGAAGTTATTGTATCAAATTATGTAATATAGAATATACTTACATAAAATACTAAATAAATACATACATACGCAAATACATACATACATAGATACTTACATACATACATACATACATACATACATACATACATACATACATACATACATACATACATACATACAAAAGTTCCCATATAGTAAATAAAAAAAATAAAAAAAATGAAAATAATAGAAACTAGACGAAATTGAAGGGAGAGAGTAAACAAATAATGACAATGTAATATATACACAAATAAGTGAGTACGAGACTTAATTGAGGAATCATAACGATTTTATGGGGGATAGAAATGCCCATTCACCAGCCGTTTAAAAGTAACTAATGATTGAGCACGCCGAATCTCTAGAGGTAAAGAGTTCCACAGCCGAGCAGATTTAACAGAGAAGGATTTAGAGTAGAAGGAAGAGTTGTGAGAAGGAATTTTTAGGAGTAGGTTATCTTCAGATCTAAGAGAGCGACAATGAGTGGAATGGAGGAAGTTAAATCGCTCTTTTAGATATATTGGAGTAGTAGGATTGAAGAGGACATTGTATAAAAGGGATAGCATGTGAGTATTCCTACGAAGGCGGATAGAGGGCCACTTGAGTCTATCGCGAAACTCGGAAATATGGTCATATTTGCGAAGACCAAATATGAACCGTATACAAATGTTTTGAATGCGCTCAAGCTTATCTAGCAATTCCTCGCTCAAATTAAGATAACAAGTATCAGCGTAATCGAGAATTGGTAAGAGTAGAGATTGGGCAAGGGCAATTTTGGTAGATAGAGGAAGAAAATTGCGTAATCTACGCAGGGACCCTACAGATGCAAACACCTTCCTACTTACGTTACTTACCTGTGGAGCCCAAGTAAAATATTTATCAAAAGTGACTCCTAGATTTTTAACTGAGTCACTAAATGGCACACGCGTTCCATCAAATATTACATTAGGAATATTAGCCCAATCAATGCGTGCAACCAAATTGTGACTGCCTATAATTATAGATTGTGTTTTTGATGGATTTACTTTGAGACCATAAGCGTTACTCTATTGCACAATGGAATCTAGGTCTTTATTTAGTAAATCTATCATATCTGGCAAATCACTTAGTTTGGACTGAACATATATTTGGAGATCGTCTGCGTACAGGTGATAGAGAGAAGTTAGCTTAAGTGTAATGGAACTGATGAAAATAGAAAAAAGAAGAGGAGACAACACGCCACCTTGTGGTACACCGGCAGTTAAAGTGCACCAGTTGGACACAGTGTCATTAACTCGCACACGCTGCCGGCGACCAAACAAGTAACTGTGAAACCAGTCAATCACTTCAGGAGATATGTTGAGGGAACCTAGTCTAGCTAATAATAAGTCAAAATCCACGTTATTAAAAGCATTGCTAAAATCTAGCAAGGCCAACACTGTTACACACTGGTTATCCATGCCGTGACGAATATCCTCAGTAATGTTAACTAATGCAGTAGTCGTACTATGACCAGTACGGAAACCGGATTGGAAAGGATTGAAAAGGTTCTGACGGGTAAGGAAAAGGCTGAATTGACGATGGACTATACGCTCAAAAACTTTAGAAAGGAATGGGAGAATAGAAATTGGCCTATAGTCCGAGTAGTTAGAAGGATTCAATTTTTTTGGAATCGGTGTCACTTGAGCCTCCTTCCAACAAGAAGGAAAGCTTCCGGTAGAAATGGAGAAATTAAATAAGGATTTGATTAAAGGAGCTAAAAGATGAATGATAGGAATGATCATCTTACGACTAATGCAATCAGTACCTACGGCATCAGAGTTGACCTCACGGATACTTCTCTCAACATCACTGTCAGTGATTTGACAGAAAATAAAGGCAGGATCGTCAGAAGTGGGTAAAGCTATTAGCTGATTTTTAGTATTTAACTTTGTGGCATCATCGATACCACAAGAAGAAGAAAAATGGCTATTTAGCTGGTCTAAATTAAAATTGCAGGAATGATTCTTTTGTCGTGCTTTCCCAACTCCAAGAGACTGAAGAAATTTCCACACTCGACCGGAATCGTCTTCCTCGAGTATGGATTTATGGATATGGCGTCGTTGCATATCTCTACATAACCTGTTGCAGCGATTCCTAATAGTATGATAATTGTCCTTATTGATATCACTATTGTTTTTCCTATATTTGGCTTTAGCTGAATTTTTCTTAAGCTGTAGAGTTTTGATTTCCTGAGTAAGCCAGGGTGCAGGAAGGTGCTTAAGCCGGACGGGGCGAATTGGAGCATGCACGTCATACAACTGGATAAGGAGAGAGTTGA
Organism: Mycalesis mineus; assembly: GCA_034621355.1. Classification (NCBI taxonomy): domain Eukaryota; kingdom Metazoa; phylum Arthropoda; class Insecta; order Lepidoptera; family Nymphalidae; genus Mycalesis; species Mycalesis mineus. The sequence continues at coordinate 17,269,433 of CM067891.1, read as the reverse complement.
AGCTCTCAACCCTATCATCGATGGTAGCTCCAGTTAGGACATTCGTCCAATCAATTTCAATAGCATCATCCCTCAGAAGATCTAAATCCATATCACCAAAATTACGCTGCAGAAGAATTCTCGATTTAGCTTTAGGTGGGCGTATTTTATAAGACAGATAAACCAAGTCGTGGTATGAAAAAGCATCAGCAGGGCACTGCCCATGCTTAGCAACGTGATCGGGGCAGGAAACTAACATAATATCTAGAAGAGATGGGCATGAATTGGGAAAAGAATGGGTAGCTAAAAGGGGGAGAATATGTAAATTAGCTGCCCTTACTAAATTTTTCAGCCGCGTAGAGCGCGAGTCAGTTTTAAGAAGGCATGTGTTGAAGTCGCCCATAATGACGGTGTGTGAATATAAAGGAATAAATTTGTCTAACAAGGCTTCAAATGAGGGGAAATAGTCAATAGTGACACTTGGATTATAATACACGCCAAGTAAGAGTTTAGTGCTAGAAAAAAGTACTTCAATCAGCAAATGCTCCCCACCCGGCGATGGCTGGGCATCTGATACATCAATGATGGTAAAAGGTATGTGAGAACGAAGATATATCGCCACACCACCGCCAGTCCGGTGAATGCGATCATTGCGTATTAATTGAAATCCCGGGAGAGCATATGAAATTGAAGACAGACATGGTTTTAGCCATGATTCTGAAATCAGAATGGCATGGATATACTTGTTATCAAAAGATGAGAGCATATCTGGATAATGTGCAGGAATACTCTGGGCGTTAATATGAACAATATTAAAATTCTTTGCTACGTCTGAGAAGTGAGAAGCTAGATCATCAGATAAGGAAGGAAGGCTGTGATAACTGGAATTACTTTCACTTTCATCAGAGGATGAAAGTGAAAAAAATGTATCGTCTAAGTTTTCATTTTGAATTGACATAATATAATATCAATATTAATAATATAGTAAAATATACAAAATAATATTATAAACTTTATAAAATAAAAATAAATAAATAGTAAAAATATATATATATATATATATATATATATATATATATATATATATATATATATATGTAATTATATATTAATATCAAGTCTAACAGTATACTTTGTGATTATTTACAATTTTTCCCTTACCCGCCAGTTATACTTAAAGATTATTAATGAATTATGCTAACTTACAAACACCAAAGAAACAAAAAGATAAAACTAAAACAAAAAGAAAGACAAACACAGATAATTATAAGCACAAATAACATTCTAAATATTAGATTTTACACTTTAGGCAAAAAAATGTATTCCTCTGAGTAAGTTCTATTACAGAAATTTAGTCTGTGGTATACTACTGAAATTATTATTGACAAATGACAAGTTCACATTCTTGACGTTTGGCTGTCAGTTTCAGCCTATTGACATTAATTAAACTATGAATCGAAACAAATTAGATACCCTTGAAAAATTAATAATTATCAATCATAACCGTTTTGAAGTGTGATATCTACATAGACTAAATACATACCAGACCAAACAATAATGCAGCACAACAAAAGTAATAGCAACAATGTGAATACAAGCCTGACACAATGAAACAGCAAAAACTAGTAGTACTTATAAGAGTTCTATTTTTTGTTGGCCCTCTTGGTTCGAGGGGCCAGTGGAACTTTAGGAATTCCTGGAGCAGCAGGGCGGATAGCCGCAGGAGCTGCCGGCGCAGGGACCTCTACCGTCGGGGGAGAAATATCTTCCAGATCTGCATGAGAACGCACCCGGCGCCTAGACCCATCTTGCAGAAGCACAAAAATATTCCCCTCCTTCGTCCAGCACTTATTAACACCGACCCGTTGACGTGCTGCTATGAAAATGTCGTGTCGATCCTTAGTAAGGAACTCAGAAAGCGTTATTCCTGAACCTCGCAAAGCAGTTTTGGCATACCACAGTTTATTCCTGAGTGTCAGATCATGGAACTTGATCAACACAGCTCTAGGCTTGCCAGCCTTAGGACGGCCCAAACGATGGCAGCGACTTACACACTCTGAACCGACTGGTATATTGAGATGATCTGAAAGTATCTTGACTGTGACTGAGTCCAACTTCTCATCTTTCTCAGTTTCTTTTATGCCATGAACCAACAAGATTTTACGTCGAGTTCTCATTTCTACATCATCCATGGATCTGTACAGAAGCTGCACTTGTAATTGAAGGCCTTCGAGCGCTGTCAATACAAAACTTCTGAAGGATTGAAATTGAGCTGCGATATTAGAAGTTGGACTAGTAGCTGGTATTGCTTGCTGGAGATGTCTTTGAAATTCTTCCATTCTCTCATTAAAATGTGCGCTGAGTTGAGTTACACTTTGCTGTATAGATTCCATTGTTATAGTTTTAGGTTATAGTGTTAGTTAGATGGGTGTATCACTTTGAACAATATTGTGCATAAATCACTTTGGAGATTATAAAGGAATTACTATCTGGTAGGTAAAAGAACTTTTAGCACATAATTTCACAGAATAATGCTGTATTTACTATTAATTTCATTAAATATTATAGAGAGCAAATCAAACATATGTTTACTTTTTTGCACGCCTACCCGCGAAAAAGATTCTTCACATAAGCGATAAAGCGCTTTTGTGTGTTAAGTGACAGGCCGATAGACAGGCTCCTCCTCTCTCACTCTAGCCATACTTAAATTATCACTACAAATAAAAAGGAACAACAAACTACACAAAGACAGTAAGTAATAATCAAAAAAATTTATCAAAAAATAGAACCGACTCAAAGACGCACTAAAAAGTGAAAAATAACTGTGTCATTTAGTTGCTTTAATTTACTTAAGCATATCTATGAAGTCGGTGCCAGCCAAGTTTAAGGAACATTTATTTTACGTAGTAAAGCAGTTTGTGGGTTCTAGGTAAACGTCCTTAATCAAACCTTGTCTGGCACCGACTCCTAGATATGCTTAAGTAAATTAAAGCAACTTAATGACACAGTTATTTTTTACTTTTTAGTGCGTTTTGAGTCGGTTCTATTTTTTGTTAATAATTTGTATTTCTTACTTTTTAGTGAGTTATCGCCACGTAACATACTCGTACTATACTGGCATAGTATATTATACGGCACTAGTAGCCAAAAAGCTACCAATACCGAGACAAAAACCGAAATCGCTGTAAGAGCGCCTCCAAAATTTGAAGAGTTCCTTCAATTTCCCCAGGATATCATCATCAGATCCTAACATGACAATGGGACCACCTTGGAAGTATGCCCTTTCTAATAAAAAAAGAATTATCAAAATCGGACAACTCTGCAAACAGTTCTGCGTGGTCATACATATGAAAAAAAATATATACGTGTCGAATTGAGAACCTCCTCCGTTTTTTTTCGTCGGTTAATAAGGCTGGAAACCATTGTTCATGCGACGTAATACAAGTTAAATTGGGTTATTATTTATGCTTATGGTCAATATATTTTCAATAATAAATAAATAACAGTCTAGGTTGGAAAAGTAGAGGTGTCAGGTACAGTTGGCACAACTTGGGGCACGTTAAAGTATGATACAGTCAATAGTGTAACTGCTTGTACCTACGCTTTGTACCTAAATGTTGATTTTACAAAAAAAGTAAATAAGTCAGCTAACAAAACAGTTTGCAACAACTGCAAAATGCAAATGTGATGAGGGCCCTTACTCATAACTCGTAATAACGGTCGGCGCAATTGTCTTTGTGAGCAACATTGTAGTCACAGCGCGACGACACTGCGACGTTGCGCCCGCTGGCCGATGTTTGTTCGATGTGTGTTTGTTGTTTCACACATTCACGCTGGTTGGATGATTAAAAAATACGCCTTCCATGAATTAAAATGAATAAACGGTTCGTATTACATTCAGCCTCAGACTGCAACGTTGGTCCAGTTAGCCTTCTCGGCTTAATAATTAACTATTATCAAGTTCACGAACCTACACTGGAGCAGCGAGGTGTATATAAGCTTCATATCCTCTCACCTATACGAAAGAGGGCCCTGTATTTAACGTTGATTACTCAGAATCTTAAGATGTTCAAAAAATTAAAAAAAATATTGGTTGTCTGTAAAGTCGGTTTACTGACGATAGTTGAACGTGACAACGTCTCAAGAAAATACTGATGGAATGGTAGCATTTAATTGGTTATTAAAATTTTTAATTTAAGTATATTTTTATAAATATTAATTTAAATTAATAAAATAATTTTGATTTTATAAATTTATAATAAATATATAAATTTTTAATTTAAAATTAATATATTTAATAATTATATTTAATAGACGGATGTCGAACGCTGCCGAACGCAAAAGCCGATTGTGCTTCTTTGTCGCTCGTTTCGCGCTCTCGCTTGCACTTCAAGCCTTACATGGAACGCCTCAAAGCGAGGTAACGCGGCATGAGTCATGTTTTTTCGTGCGTGCAGTGGCTCTATCGAATTATAAGACGTTTTCACGTCAAAAATATTAGCTATGTCTTGAAGCAAAACCAATATTTCTTTCGTTCTCCTAGTATTTACATAGACTGTAAACCCCATGTGTTAAAAACATTGATAAACTTTGAGTTGGAAACAAAAGCTTCTGACATCACCACGCCGCTATTCAGTTCCATTCTACACACGAAGCGGATTTTTTATCTGTCTGTTCGGCCGACGTTACACGCGCATGTTAATTTATGCGAATGTTTGCTTGCGAACGAACGTGAATGCGCAATTCTAGGAAATGCTGGTTGAAAAAATGTTTTTACTGCTTATTAGTAGCCTGTACAATATAGGTTTTCATTAGAGTTTCGGTTATCTTTAGTGTACAAAGTATTTGTTACAAACAAAAAATAACCGTATTCAAAGCCACAAACTTTTTCACAAACAGTGAAAGATGCAAATATTTAAAAACGTCTTTTGAGAACGCTAATTGTATTAAGGCTAGAAAGAACTTTTAGTTTAAATACACTAACAAATTACTATTTTAATTTTATTAGAATAATAAGTGATAAAATTTTTTCATAACATTTATTCTAGATAGCTATTTGCTTAAACCTTACTGCTTGTAGAGTATAGTTTAGAAAGTAAGAAGTAAGTAAAGTTACGATTACGATTCGAGTATTTTATTATTATTGGTCGATAGAAGGCAATACTAATCAATATTTAACTAAAAGTAGGTTAAAATCGCTCGAAATTGCCGTTTTAAAGATAACATTATCTTATTTAATGACAGATAATATTGATAAGTTTATATTGGTTAGGAAGAGGTAGGCACATTTTAACATTAAGCTTCGACGACGTAAATACGTTTTACTAGCTCCGGTGAGTAATATCAGAGACGAAACGATCAAATAAATCACAAATAATTTATTTTTCTGTCATAAGCCCCCAAATGTTGTCGACCACTTGCTGCGGCGTTATTATCTACTGGACTCACTTTTGTTTGCTTATACGAATATATCAGGCGATAAAAGCCTCTACGCTTATATAAATAATAGCTATTTTTGTATAAACACAGAGAGATAGTCATGCGCTACTTTTTAATTAAGAAACCCAAATGCTTCTCAACCCATATGACCCTAGTACTTGAAAGTCAACTTTATTTTCATTTAGGTAGAGATTGCTTTGACAAGTAGGCAAGAGGAGGGCGCACTACAGGGGGAGGGAGAGCGATATAATAATAATTATGTGTTTATTGCAGCATTCAAGTATGAAAGAGGGTCGCCAAGGGTGATGGGTGGACCTTGATAGATTATCGATCCTTCATATGGAGTTGATATTATTTCCTTCGTACAATTACGTCACGATCATAGGGGCACATTTAACTACTTATTCATATTAATTAACCATTTATTTATAACAACTTCGGTACGCCAAATTGCAGTTACCACTGTGACATTTATTACTCGTATATCATTGCCAAAGAGAATCCGGCTAAGAAAGTAATATTTCTTGTTTAAGTAGGTAAGTTTCCTAGTACCTATACACAAGAAGAGGTCTAAAGTATTTGTATGCAGAAGCAATATTTTTTGTTGTGGGTTATCGTATAATGTAAAAGCTGTTGCATGTCCAATTGTCATCAAACGTCACGCACATACAGCGTGTTCCGAAAGAATTACAATTAAAAACTGCGTATTTTGCGCTCGGTGTATATTCATGAAGCCATAAAGCGGCCGCGGCGGACCGGCGGGGGACCGGTGGCGCAATTTATAGTAATTGTAAAACTCTGATTAGCATGTAATTGGCCGGGCCGGTGTTTTTGCCGTGTAAATAAATTCGAGCTAGATAGGTACATCCGCCCGCTTTCACGATGCTATCTGTTCTGTTTAGTGCGAGTTTCAACATTGCGAACACTTTACGGATACGGATACGTGTACACATGTGCAATTTATATTCCGACACGTAATTTATCAAAAAACGCTAACATTTGTGTATTCAATACATTACTGATGATAGTTGAACATGACAACGTCTTAAGAAAATACTGATGGAATGGTAGCATTTAATTGGTTATTAAAATTTTTAATTTAAGTATATTTTTATAAATATTAGTTTAAATTAATAAAATAATTGATTTTGATTTTATAAATTTATATTTTAAATTTATAATAAATATATTAATTTATAAATATATTAATTTTTAATTTAAAATTAATATATTTAAAAATTATATTTAATAGACGGATGTCGAACGCTGCCGAACGCAAAGGCCGATTGTGCTTCTTTGTCGCTCGTTCTGCTCTCTCGCTTGCACTTCAAGCCTTACATGGAACGCCTCAAAGCGAGGTAACGCATGAGTCATGTTTTTTCGTGCGTGCAGCCGGCTCTATCGAATTATAAGACGTTTTCACGTCAAAAGATGGAATTATAATAGGGGTTTTGAAAACTCGAGTGCATAATTATTATAATAGCGACAAAGGTAAGTTTGAATACCAACCAAATCTACTATCTTTTTGAAATCAATGTTATTCTCATTATTACGCCCTCGATGAAATTTAATAGATTCACGGTGGGCGACAAAATTCAATATAGGCTGTCAAATAGTCCTATAGAGCATAAAAATATCAGGTCTTCAGATATTTTGTTAATGTTAACATTGTCAATCGAGACGTACTTAAAACATTCTTGTTTTAAGTTAGTAGCGATAAGTACATAGTTTTCATAAGGGCATCGAGTGTTAGAACTCGATATCGAATTTCGTTTCTGAAAGTATAAAACCTCGCTGAGTGAGTGCGGGCGGCACGGGTAATGAGAGGACTGTAAAGCTCTCCGCTTTCAATTAATTTTATAAAGCATAGCCGTAATAAAACACTAGTGCACTATAACAAAGCGATAACCGAACCAAACAGGTTATTGCCCAACTATAACTATTGTTACCAGTTGCTTTATAACGCTAACGGGATTGCACATTCCTGGGAAGCGGGAATTTATTAAAAACTAATTGGAATTAATCCAATTAAAAATCCGATGCTAAAATTTTCAAATTTGATATTCCATTTAATTTAAAAAGTATTTTTTGAAACGTCAAATACGTACCTAGACCAAAGACAAGGTGTGAATAATAGATTTGCCACTTTACTTACAAACAATACCGATAAATAAGTAAATAAATAACGGTCATGAAGTGATATTGATACACTGATTTAACAATTTCACAGTCAAGCGAGATTTACTCAAAGGCTCGGTGGTTAAGGAGCCGATCTCAACATCGAGAGATTAAGAGTTCGATCGTCACAAATGTAGGATTAGTGTCGTATCCAATCCTTACACATTCTATATGAGTAACTGGAGTATAGGATAATATTGGTTATGTTGAAAAAAAATTGGTTGTCTGTAAAGTCGGTTTACTGACGATAGTTGAACGTGACAATGTCTTAAGAAAATACTGATGGAATGGTAGCATTTAATTGGTTATTAAAATTTTTAATTTAAGTATATTTTTATAAATATTAATTTAAATTAATAAAATAATTGATTTTGATTTTATAAATTTGTAATAAATATATTAATTTTTAATTTAAAATTAATATATTTAATAATTATATTTAATAGACGGATGTCGAACGCTGCCGAACGCAAAGGCCAATTGTGCTTCTTTGTCGCTCGTTCCGCGCTCTCGCTTGCACTTCAAGCCTTACATGGAACGCCTCAAAGCAAAGTAACGACGCATGACGTCATGTTTTTTCGTGCGTGCAGCCGGCTCTATCGAATTATAAGACGTTGTCACGCCAAAAATATAGGTATTCTTAAATAGTCGTAGAAGTATAAATGTTAGCAAATATGCATCTGCAGTGTAACCAATACCAACTGGCAGTAACTGCAATTAAAACGCTATCAACGCTGCACGTATACGCTATAATTGCACTCAATTTAAAAGCCTGCAGGTATATATTATAGTTCAAAAACATTTGCCGGCTTTTAATTGATTGGCGGCATATTATATACGAGATGCGTGTTTTGTACTTTACAAACATAGATCATTGATTGGAATATAGTTACATTATTACTTCGGTACTGAGGGAACATATAGTAATTTTAAAATTAATTAACTGGAATAAACGATCACTAGATGTAAAAGGATGGCTAACATATTATATAGAAACTAGCTTATGCCCGCGACTTCGTCCGCGTGGAATTAGTTATTACGGCAGCCTAATTTTTCTAAGCTTTGAATGTCATATTTATTAATATCTAATCAACTGCCTAAGAAATAGGTCTTAAGCTTTCAAAATGACGATACTTTCATACAACGTTTCATCCCCCCTTTAACCCCTTACAACCCTTTTTTCGCAATTTAAAGTAGCCTGTGTCCTTTTTCAGGCTCTAGACTTACTGTGTACCAAATTTCATTTAAATCGGTTCAGTAGTTGTAGAGTGAAAGCAAGACAGACAGACAGAGTTACTTTCGCATTTATAATATTAGTTAGGATTGCGTTGTTTTTGCTTCAATAGATACGGTACACTAACGCATATGAATCAATCTAGAACATTTTCAAAAGTAATAATGGGTCAATTATACTATTTACTACTTTTGGTGTTGTTGGAAGGTTGATTTAGTCTCGGGCGAAGTTGGAGACGTGCGCTAGTTAAATAATAATTCAAAACTCCCCGAGTATGAAGTTAGACATCAGTATTTTTATATAAATGCTGATCGTTTTAAGATAGTAATTTCCCGTAAACACACATCAATCTATAATGTGCGTTTTTTCCCGGCACAGTTCTTCGAATCGCGATAAGTACAGTCGGCGCGCACGCGCAGCTGAACATATCTTACGACGCATCATACATTCACTGACCATAAGCGTATTAGCATATAATTGTCTGTTTCAGCTGTTTAGTAATAAATCTCGCCCAGGACGCTTACTGTAACGACCTTTTTACATTCAATATTAATAATGATCAGCTGCAGTCGCCAGGTGTTTAGGCCTTGCAGGACAGAAAGTCCTTTGCGTTAGTTAGGACTAAGATGCGGAGCGTCTGTGTTTCCTGCCGCGTAATATTAGTATTAGTACATCTTTAAGGCCATAATGAATTGCCATGGTCACAACACAAAAACATAAAGTAGTCTATACTAAAGCCAAACTCGATTGAGAATGCTTGTCAACAAACAAATTAAAAATGAAGTTAAAAATTACTAGTCATTTTGCACCTATTTTTTTTAATTACCTTTTTAATGACGAATTCATGACAATATATCAGGTAAGTAAGCTCAAAACTAATAAATATATTCAATATCTTTTAAGTAATATTTTATAAAAAACAAAACATAATTTAAAATTTATCAGGCATAAAATGTGTAGCATTTTCTACCTTTATTTTAAATTTGTTTGTTGACAAGCATTCTCAATCGAGTTTGGCTTTAGTATAGTTCAGCTGCAGTGGTCAGATGTTTAGGGCTTGCAAGTCAAGCCGCCCTTTGATCCAGGAGAAAGGTGGGAAGCGCCATCGGCGTTGTTTCCGTATATGATTTGTACACCTTCCCAGGATAAATAGGCATCTGAGCAAACGCCTTTACTTAGTCCTCGTCGTAGAAATAAAACGTTTTCTATACTTTATTCAACTGCAATCACCAGGTGTTTAGGCCTTGCAGACTAAGGTCTGCAGTGCCGTTCTGGCGTTTGTTGTCATGTATGATTAGTGCACCTTGCCAGCCAGAATAAATGGGTATCCGAGCAAGTGCGCATTAGTCCTCATCACAAAATAAAACGGTTTAAGTAGTTACGAAAGTGCTCTACCTACATTTTGCACCATTTTGACGTGACAACGTCTTATAATTCGATAGAGCCGGCTGCACGCACGAAAAAACATGACGTCATGCGTCGTTACCTCGCTTTGAGGCGTTCCATATAAGGCTTGAAGTGCAAGCTAGAGCGCGGAACGAACGACAAAGAAGCACAATCGGCCTTTGCGTTCGGCAGCGTTCGACATCCGTCTATTAAATATAATTATTAAATATATTAATTTTAAATTAAAAATTAATATATTTATTATAAATTTAAAATATAAATTTATAAAATCAAAATCAATTATTTTATTAATTTAAATTAATATTTATAAAAATATACTTAAATTTAAAATTTTAATAACCAATTAAATGCTACCATTCCATCAATATTTTCTTAAGACATTGTCACGTTCAACTATCGTCAGTAAACCGACTTTACAGACAACCAATTTTTTTTTTTCTTACGAAAGCAACTTGTTGGGGAATGGTCCCTTGTCGCAAAAGGGGGTCCAATTTACAAGCGACATTTATTATATTAATTAAAATAGATCGCTATTACACAAAATTCTATAAAAATAGCGTTTAATAAAAGAATTACACAAATTGTATGTTATTTGTTGTATCTGCGAAAATGATCATCACTTTAAATGAGCACGAAGTACACCTTTAACATTTTTTGAGACGTATCAATACATAAATGTCCATGAAATATTAATTTTTATGGGAGCCCTATTAGCCGGGGCGAAGGAAACGTGGAGGAAAACCGCAATTACGTACTTATTTATACCCACATTTATATATGTGCAGTAATAATGGAAACAACCGGCTGACTACCCGCCGATGGTAATGGCAACCTATTGCATAATAATGTTATTAATAACGTTTACCAGTCGTTTTCACTTCACTTACAGTTAATATTTAACCTTTAAAGCGCGATAAAACATAATAGCAGCTTGTCTTACTAAACATTATTTGTACTAACCCCTTCCACAATAGAAGCTTGCATTGCAAAAATATATTACAGAATTTAATTATAGACTATATTCGTGTTCGTATGTTTTATACATGAGCAAAAAACAAACAGTCATAAAAATTAACACATTATTTTCAAGGATTGAAGCGGCAGTCGGATGAGCTTTCTCGTACATTTTGGTCACGCCTGATTCTCCATAGACTAAATATTTGTAAAAACAAATAATTCTAAAAGTAAATGATAAAAAAAAATTATATTTAAAATAATGAAGATTAATCTTTCTTAATAAAATAGTTCACCAGGAACCGTTGTGCTATATAAATTACTTTTATACAAAAATATTACTCATAAAAGTTAAGGAAAAATTATAATCAGTCAATAGAAGAGCGACTACAAACTTTATATTAAACTCGTCATTGTTGTTAAATTTTATTTTTTGAAGTCTTGTTATTAGATGTGCTCTCAGTAGCTTAACGTAGCTCACTCTCATAAAGCCTGCTTCGATACATCGCAAATACATCAACGAACCTCAATTAATGAAACGGTACATAAAATAAGTATGAATGAGAGATAAAAAGTTTAATTTCTGCGTAAAAAGGAGCAACCTGTTTATACAACTTTTATAAAGCTTTTTAAAATTAGTCCTTCTAATGAACGCAATAATGTATATTTTCCAATGATTATAGAGAGACTATATAGTTTACTGTAGTTTAATTAATATATTTTTATCTGTTTATACAACTTTTATAAAGCTTTTTAAAATTAGTCCTTCTAATGAACGCAATAATGTATATTTTCCAATGATTATAGAGAGACTATATAGTTTACTGTAGTTTAATTAATATATTTTTATATATTTTTATCACTATGTTTTTTTTTATTCATCGAATAGTTGCCTATACATAGTGGTACTAGGTTTACAGAAGTGTCAGAGAGGTGATTGTTACATTGGTGACGTACGATTGTAGGCGGACCGTGTAATGTTTGTGTAGTAAGGTCATCCTACTAACCAACCGCATACGAAAAATTAATTACATTACAATGAACAATTATTATGTATGTACACGATAAATCTAATTTATATATTCAATGTTTAACTCCGCTGAAATATTAGGACATCATGAAATAAGAATGATATTTATTTTAAACAAACTTATATAATATGTCAAGATTTTATTTTTATTACGTATCGTCGTATCACATTTAAGTCATGACAGTTCAGTAAATTTTTCGTCTCCTTCACTAATTTCCAATTATTTATTTAGAAGAATTACAAGGATGTAATAAAATAAAAAAAAAAAATCTATACTAATATTAAAAAGAGGAAGTGTTTGTGAGTTTGTGTCGTTGTAAGGGGTAACCTCTGGATTTACTGGACCAATTTTCAAAAATTTTTCACCAATAGAAAGCTACAGTATTCTGGAGTTTCATAGGCTATAAAAATATTTAATATTCATTATGCATCTTTACTTAAATTTGAATTACCTGTGTAATCCAAGTTGTAAAAAAATCGCTTTTAAAAACGTGCGGTGCGCACCGCCCCGGCCGTTGCGTGGCAATGTAAGCAGTAAGTACATTCAATTCTTTGTTTCCTCAACAACTTAGTTTCTTGGTGCAACTAAATTTACTAATTTCTTCTATCTAGGTATTACTCAATTTTTTTATTAAAATTTCTAATAAGGACCACCGTTTCATTATTTGAAGTAGTCACATTGTTCTGATGAAATAACGTCAGAATGACTAAAACGAAATCTCAACTATATAGACGTACATCTCAGACAAGAGCGACAACTGTACGCCGAATAGGAGAGATTTATTTTGAGCATGCACGGCGTCTTGCGAATGAAAGAGAATATACCTATATATAAGGCGAACCACAGACAGACATACGTAAAAGGAATCTAGCATCGAACGTACGCAGCGGCTTGCCAGCCAAAGAGCTATTACCTCTGCAGGACATGTCAGAGAATCCAGCACTGGAAGGTCTCAGCAACTGGCTAACCACAGACTGAATATATCGAATATACATAATAGGGAATCTAGCACCGAACGTTCGCAGCGGCTTGCCAGCCAAATGGCTATTACCTCTACAGGACGTGTGAGAGAGTCTAACACTGATAGGTCTTAACGACTGGCTAAAGCACGTACTAAATATGTCGAACATACGTAATAGCAAATCTAGTACCGAACGTTCGCAGCGGCTTGCCAGCCAAATGGCTATTACCTCTGCAGGACGTTTCAGAGAGTCTAGCCCTGAATGATCTCAGCAACTGGCTAATACATAAATAAAATTTTGCTTTATTTCAGCCATTACCAGTAAAGTAGTAACGTACTATTTGGCTAAACTCACCTAAATCGTGTAGCCTTTGATTGTCCTTCTGTGAAAGCGCGGCGAGGAGGCCTGCATCACCGACCCTCTGCCGAGCCACTGCTATGCCGACGGGAATCGAACCTGTTACACACGCAATATATATTTACATCAGATATAGGTCATATAACATAATAAAATATTACACAAGAGTATATTACATATTTGAAAAAAATACATTGGCTCTATTTGAATCAATGCTGATAATTTGTAATTATTAAAGGTGTTATATTTCATAATACGACATAGGTAGTTTAATTTAAGTATTTTTACGGTTGGTCACACCACACCTTTACCTATTGCATCACTCTGCCTACAACTACCAGGTGCACATAAAACAGTAGAAGATAAACAAATCTTGTTTCTTATAAAACTATGTGAACAACTATTTTCCTTGAAGACTAAACTTTTTTTAAAGAAAGTGCTTCAAACTAATATGCTGTTCGGAGAGTCATTACGTTTATTTGTCAAAACTATCTTTCATTTCCACAAAAAAACGAAATTACTTTCCGAACAACCCATTTTTAATTTTAACAGTTTTATAGTTCCGCCAACGCTTCGCCGCGACACGTGTGTGTTTACTTATACAAGAAGAGTTCTTTCTGGCTTTAATTTTTTAGTCTTTAGCCACTAACTAACCTGTCAATAAAAGTTTGACATGGACAATGGACATACTGTTGTTATTGTGCTGTTTAGTAATAATCCGTACCTTTTTCGTGTCTATCTTAACTTTATTAATGTCAGTAATAGTGTAGTTTGACAGTAAGTAACAAACGTCCCTTTGCTTGCATTTCCATGCATGCGCCGTCTCTATGTTTTTATAATGCTGGTTGTATGTTCTGACAACAACAAGGTTGCGAAATTTATTGCAAACAGCTGAGTCTATATTTCATTCATTACTAGGGCATCATAAAACAAAAGATATCGACTTACGTAGCTATGTTCTGTGGCTATTTAATATTATTTTCAATGAAGAATTAGCATAATCGTACTTTTCTCGGAAAGGGCAAGGACATTGCAGTGATGCTCGACCATATTATGGATAGATAAAATATGGCAAATTAGTTACGAAGTGTTTGGTAATCACAGCACGGCCTCACTACATTCAGCAACATGATAGCAGTAGATAGGAAGAAACAGAGACATTGAAACGCATAAAGCTTTTAATAAATAGCCTTGCCTTATAGTCCATTGAAAAGTTACATTTGGGATTGCGTTTTTTAGAGGACGCAATTTTATTTCTTAGGGGGGTCAGTGTAAAGTTAAAAGTAAGTTTGTGGGGTCGCCACCCTTGTCCCACGGTCGCCATCTTGAAAATTGGAGTTGAAATGGTTTTTACGGTATATCTCTTAAACTATTAATTTAATAAAAGAAAATTGTTAACATTTTTAACCGACGAAAAAAAACGGAGGAGGTTCTCAATTCGACACGTATATTTGTTTTTCTTTTTTTTTTTTTTATGTATGACCACGCATAACTTTTTGCAGTGTTGTCCGATTTTGATAATTCTTTTTTTATTAGAAAGGGCATACATCCAAGGTGGTCCCATTGTCCTCATGTTAGGATCTGCTGATGATATCCTGGGGTAATTGAAGGAACTCTTCAAATTTTGGAGGCACACTTACAGCGATTTCGGTTTTTGACTCGGTATCGGTAGCTTTTTGGCTACTAGTGCCATATAATACAGTATAATACAGTATAAAAAGTAAGAAATAAAAATTTTTAACAAAAAATAGAACCGACTCAA
The DNA here is from genome assembly GCA_034621355.1 of Mycalesis mineus. Classification (NCBI taxonomy): domain Eukaryota; kingdom Metazoa; phylum Arthropoda; class Insecta; order Lepidoptera; family Nymphalidae; genus Mycalesis; species Mycalesis mineus. The sequence continues at coordinate 17,254,130 of CM067891.1, read as the reverse complement.
AATGCACTAAAAAGTAAAAAATAACTGTGTCATTTAGTTGCTTTAATTTACTTAAGCATATCTAGGAGTCGGTGCCAGCCAAGGTTTCTACTTTCAAGGACGTTACCTAGAACCCACAAACTGCTTTACTACGTAAAATAAATGTTCCTTAAACTTGGCTGGCACCGACTTCATAGATATGCTTAAGTAAATTAAAGCAACTAAATGACACAGTTATTTTTTACTTTTTAGTGCGTTTTGAGTCACTTCTATTTTTTGTTAAAAATTTTTATTTGTTGCAAATTAAAAAGTTATAAACGAAAATGTTCAGAAATTCAAGAAAAAAAAATTATATTTTTCGATGTAACTTTTTTTTAACATTTTACGAAAATATGATATCAAACCATTTTTGTAGATCGTTTTTTGAGGAACAACTTTTATAAATTGTTTTTTATCAAATCAGTTATTGTTTTTTTTTATTACTTACAAGTTTACAACTAACTTACTCTGGCGCCGACCCACGTTCACTGAACTCAGCAACATGATAACAGGACTCCATGAATTATGAAGATCACACCGTTTGTTAAGTTAGTGGGTTATAAATATACCACGCAGCGGTTCGGAGCTTGTTCCCTGGTGAAGCTTGGCTTCAGTTTCAAAGACGTCCACTATGTACGTACGTACGTCCGTCCATTAAATTATTACGTATGGGCGGGCTCGCGTCCACGTTGACCGGGCTCACTGAACTCAGCAACATGTTACCAGGACTACACGAGTAATGAGGAGCTCACCGTTGTTGAGACTAGCCGGTATGCCCTGCGGCGGCTCGGGCTTGTTCCCCGGCGAGGCTTGCTCCAGCTTGACGGCCACCAGCTCGGAGACGTGCATGTGCTGCGGCTCGCGCTTGACCTGCACCTGTACGTTCTGGCCGGCGACGCCCACCCACGTCACGGGGTTCGTCCGACTGCAGCCGCCGTCTGTGTGTATGACCTATTGACACAACATTAAGAGTACTTTATTTACAACATAGGAAATAGACATCCTTAAAAGTTTTGCTACACAATACAAAGTAAGTTCTGATTTCTCTACGAACACACATTAAAATGCTGCAGTGGCAAAAACACGGCCTTTCAGACTTTAATGATCTTGACCATGAGTTAACCATGCTCTCTGAGGCACGGGGTGTATCTAAGTTCCTAACTCAGGGCTGTTACTGAGAATAACAATAACCCATATTTCATTACTCGATTCAAATTAGGAACCCCATGATACGTAACCGAAGAGGATAATGTCATTCATTAGCGTGAGATATATGGTATAAAATGAAATGCAGGTATAAAATGTGGTTAAAATTTTGGGATAAAATGTGGCCTATAAAAGAAAGAGTAACAAACATGTATCCATTAATACATACATATACAAACTTCTATATTAATATTATAAAGAGGTAAAGTTTGTAAGTTTTTAAATAAAGATCTGGCGGGGCTAATCTTCGGAACTATTGATCCGATTTTAAAAATTCTTTCACCAGTAGAATACTACGTTATCGTTGAGTGTCATAGGCTATATTTAATATTTGTATTGTATATATTACCCGAGTTATCACAGCTTTTGTAGTGCGAGTCGGACCGTGAAATTTATTAAATCGGCTTTTTGCGCGTACGCTGCCTTAGCTATTGGATATAATTGAAAACATTGTATGAAAACTTTATGCATCTTAAAAAGTTCTACAAAAATTTCCGCCATAGCATATATCTATCTTTTATATTTTGGCAGATATATAACTTTTTGTGTTTTAAAAAATCATTTAATTCATATGCTTACGTTTACGTCATTATTTATACAACTAAACTTAAATCCTTATCAAAATAAATTATTTAATAATCACAAGGATATTATAGAGATAAGATTTGCCTTTTACAGTATGTTAATTAGTTATATAGTTTCGGAGATTACAAAATTTCTTAAAAAACATAACATTGCCGCTATATTGTCCAAATTAAGTTGACCTCCTCTGTGTTATGTTATACGTACGAATAGGGGTCAACATTTTGGTACTGATATTCTTTGAGAATTCGATCTTTGATCTTTTCTTTCAATTTATTTGGCATGGCAGACCATATTTATATAATATACGAAAAGTTTGTACGTTTGTTTAAACGAGCTAATCTCTAGATCTGCGTGTCGGATTATAAATTATTTTGTTTATTATGAAAGCTAGACTCAAAAGTGAAATAGACTATTTAATACAAGCTAAACACATCAGCTTGCCATAAATATATATTGTTAATGTTAATGTACTGTAATATCGTACAATGTTTAACAAAAATGTAAACATTTAGTACACGGGACGGGACGGTGGATATTGCTTCACAGGAAACTATAAAAAAAATTTGATTGAGAGGGGAAGCGGGGAAAGAGCACACTTTATATGAAAGTCTGTCTTTAAAATTAAAAGGGTACCTACCTAAGACGTTTTCACGCGGACGAAGTCGCGGGTGACTGCTAGTTATAATATAAACAAGGATAGTTTTACCTTCTTGGGCGAGTTGGTGAGGCAAGTGTTGCAGCTGCGCTTGGCCTGCTCGGTCTTGATGGTGAGTGGCTGCATCATCGCTTCCGGGCAACAGAGCGACTCAGAGAGACACTTGCCCAGCTTGGCCTCTTCCATTCTGCTGGACTCCCTGTACATAAACAGTCAATTGTCAATTGTTTACTTTTAAATATATTTTATATAAATAATATAAATAACCCATTTAATTTAACTTGAGTCATTTAGAGGGATTAGGACACAGATAACACTCGTCCGCTTTTACATATCAGTCATTTGTTTATTCTGTCTGACCTAATATTTGACGGAACAAACAGATGGCTGGATCTTACGTAAGTGGGAATAATAAAGGTACCTATATCCACCTACACTCGCTACAACCACGTCTTACAATGCCCCCCCCCCCCGTGTCCACCCACCCGAAGATTCAGGTGTTAAGCCTCTTATTCACCCTGTTGCTGTTTGGCGACACAAAACATGGCGTCAATAAAAAACACATTTATATAATATGAATGCAGAAATTTCCACTGTGAAAAACATCTGGAAGTTTTCATAAGAACGCCCTTTTACAAACTTCAGTAATACTTCTATTCTTCATATACTTCATATCAAAGAGGCGACTTGTACTGTTGACGTAATTAATAATTTAATGCTTTTTATATATAAAGTAATTGTAATGTACTAGTAGATACAAGAACACAAGTAGTACCTACAATACTTAAAAAAACCCATCGACCGCTGCGATGTGCAGTCAATCGTACTAAGTACACCGAAACCAGAAACGTTGCTCTTGTCAGGCTTCTTAAAGCTCATTCAATATTAATGGGACCATTGTTCCGCGGTTTGCGTCCATGCGACCGCACTAACGCGTCCGATTTGCGTCTATTTACGTCCACAGAGCGTCCGTTGGATACAAACGATCACGCGGTTCTCCGTCAAACAGTCGATTGCGATTGTTTTAGGAGAGAAGATCAAAACGTTATCTATGCCATATAATAATGTCATGCCCACCATTTTATTCCATTCATTCCATTTATTGTCAACAACCGTACCCTAACTAATTTATAAGGCATACAGAATAAAATATTTTTAAACGCCATTATTAATTTCATTCAGGCTCATTATTAATTGTTAATAATTAATCTACATAAATATATCTAAAATTTCGTGTGTCCTGTACTATCTGTCTCACACGTAGCTTTGCTCAGTGAGCGCATTTCAATGAGAAGCAATCTATTGCCACTTACAAAAAAAATTCTTAATTCGCATAAAGCAGCGCTCAGTTGAGCAACTCCAACTGCAGCGGAGAGTAAGGCGAGCTGAGCGACGGCAGTTATACCAGGGCAGTACAAACAGAAAGAGTTCACTCACATGTCGGAGAGCAGCATGCGTTGCGCGCAGTTGAGCAGCACCAACTGCAGCGGAGAATGCGGCGAGCTGAGCGACGGCAGTTCTACCAGGGCATTACAAAGAGAAAGAGTTCACTCACTTGTCGGAGAGCAGCACGCGTTGCGCGCAGTTGAGCAGCTCCAACTGCAGCGGAGAATGCGGCGAGCTGAGCGACGGCAGTTCTACCAGGGCATTACAAAGAGAAAGAGTTCACTCACATGTCGGAGAGCAGCATGCGTTGCGCGCAGTTGAGCAGCTCCAACTGCAGCGGAGAATGCGGCGAGCTGAGCGACGGCAGTTCTACCAGGGCATTACAAAGAGAAAGAGTTCACTCACTTGTCGGAGAGCAGCACGCGTTGCGCGCAGTTGAGCAGCTCCAACTGCAGCGGAGAATGCGGCGAGCTGAGCGACGGCAGTTCTACCAGGGCATTACAAAGAGAAAGAGTTCACTCACATGTCGGAGAGCAGCATGCGTTGCGCGCAGTTGAGCAGCACCAACTGCAGCGGAGAATGCGGCGAGCTGAGCGACGGCAGTTCTACCAGGGCATTACAAAGAGAAAGAGTTCACTCACTTGTCGGAGAGCAGCATGCGTTGCGCGCAGTTGAGCAGCACCAACTGCAGCGGAGAATGCGGCGAGCTGAGCGACGGCAGTTCTACCAGGGCATTACAAAGAGAAAGAGTTCACTCACATGTCGGAGAGCAGCATGCGTTGCGCGCAGTTGAGCAGCTCCAACTGCAGCGGAGAATGCGGCGAGCTGAGCGACGGCAGTTCTACCAGGGCATTACAAAGAGAAAGAGTTCACTCACTTGTCGGAGAGCAGCACGCGTTGCGCGCAGTTGAGCAGCACCAACTGCAGCGGAGAATGCGGCGAGCTGAGCGACGGCAGTTCTACCAGGGCATTACAAAGAGAAAGAGTTCACTCACATGTCGGAGAGCAGCATGCGTTGCGCGCAGTTGAGCAGCACCAACTGCAGCGGAGAATGCGGCGAGCTGAGCGACGGCAGTTCTACCAGGGCATTACAAAGAGAAAGAGTTCACTCACTTGTCGGAGAGCAGCACGCGCTGCGCGCAGTTGAGCAGCTCCAACTGCAGCGGAGAGTACGGAGAGTTGGGTGGCGGCGTGGGCACACCGAACGTCGACAGCGACGTAGAGTACAGACTCTCCGTTACTGGGAAACATCAATACTAATTAGGATTTATTTTTAATACAAATGTTACCATTATTATTAGTATGTTTTTTAACTAGTTGTGCCCCCGCAGTTTCGCTTGCGAATATTGCCAAATATGTGATATCTCTTAGTATTCCTCAATAATAAACTCTGAAAGCATTTTAAGATTCGCTCAAGTAGTTCCTTAGATCAGCACGTTCTATTACGGAAATTAATCTAATAAAGTAAAAAACAACATTATCGTCATTATCAGCCATTTAAGGGCCAGGCCTTCCTCCTCGTAGGAGAGGGAATATGGAGCGTAAACCCATGCTGCTCGAATGAGGGTTGGCGGGCTTAGGGTGATAATGTTTCATTTATCAACGAACATGGGACTTCCTAAATAAAGAGTTCCGAGCCAACGGATGTTCCAAACACAAATGTTGTGTTTTTAACCGACGAAAAAAAACGGAGGAGGTTCTTAATTCGACACGTACATATATTTTTTTTATGTATGACTACGCATAACTTTTTACAGAGTTGTCCGATTTTGATAATTCTTTTTTTATTAGAAAGGGCACAAGATGGTCCCATTGTCATCGTGTTAGGATCTGATGATAATATCCTGGGAAAATTGAAGGAACTCTTCACATTTTATAGGCCCACTTGCGGCGATTTCGGTTTTTGTGTAAGTATCGGTAGCTTTTTGGCTACAAGTGCCGTATAATACACTATGACAGTATAGTACGAGTACGTTACGTGGCGATAAATCACTAAAAAGTAAGAAATAAATTTTTTTAACAAAAAATAGATTCGACTCAAAACGCACTCAAAAGTAAAAAATAACTGTAAAGCAACTAAGCTTTAATTTACTTAAGCATATATCTAGGAGTCGGTGGCATAAAACGATTCACCATAAATTGAGTAAACAAGAACTACTTCAGTTAAATAGTAAAGTAGTAGTAGTAGTAGTAGTAGTAGTTAAATATCGGTATTGTAACCACATCAAGGTTTTTCATAACTATTTTTATAGTTTTTATTATCTAATGAAGATAGGTCTATTTGAAATTGGCAACACTGGAAATATGATTTTGTACCATGTATATGGACTTACTTCATGGTGGAATAAACAAAATATATTAAGATTTTGTGATGAGATTGAGAGAGTCGTCAAAGTAATATGGACCCCGCGAAACGGACGGTATAATTTCAGAGTCCGATGAGAAGCCAATCTCTTTATTCGTTATGGCTGCCTAGTACTTTGCGAGACGCTACCGTCCTATAACATGAGCGTAAGTAACTTCGCCGCGGCAACTACGAAAGATAGAGACAGAGATAGAAGATTCGTAAGTTAGGTAGGTAGCTGCGAGGTTGCAGTATATGTATGTGTGTGTATATATATATAATCAGGCAACATCCTTCTAAACAAACTTTGTTCCCTAAACTATAAATAATATAGAACTTACTTAAAAATATATTTTATAAAAAAACTCAAAACAAATTAAAGCGTCACTAACTATTATTACGCCAATGTGTTTTGTGACTTTTGTGCACTCATAGTATGTATGAATCGATTGATATTCGTGATTCGTGAAAATACGATTCAAAATAGTTGACTAAATAAATCTGATACACATTTTAATGACGAATTGCAGTTTGATGTCAGTAAAAAAGGCGAATCGAAAAGTAATAAACACTCAAATTGGTATTTTTTAGTAGACTTGAAAAATCTAAAAGCAGAAAAGTATGAAATAATATTTATTAATTTTACATCATCGTCAATATTGTAGTAACATCAAAAAAATTTAGACAGTTTTTAGATCTCTTCAACTGTTATGAAAGCCTGGTGCTTTTCCACGTCCGTATTGACGATTCACACAACAGTTGTGTGTGAGAAAAGTTCAATAATAAACTCATATACATAACAAGTAAAGAATGAAGAAAAATTGGTTGTCTGTAAAGTCGGTTTACTGACGATAGTTGAACTTGACAACATCTTAAGATGGATGGAGAAATACTGATGGAATGGTAGCATTTAATTGGTTATTAAAATTTTTAATTTAAGTATATTTTTATAAATATTAATTTAAATTAATAAAATAATTGATTTTGATTTTATAAATTTATATTTTAAATTTATAATCAATATATTAATTTTTAATTTAAAATTAATATATTTAATAATTATATTTAATAGACGGATGTCGAACGCTGCCGAACGCAAAGGCCGATTGTGCTTCTTTGTCACTCGTTCCGCGCTCTCGCTTGCACTTCAAGCCTTACATGGAACGCCTCAAAGCGAGGTAACGCCGCATGAGTCATGTTTTTTCGTGCGTGCAGCCGGCTCTATCGAATTATAAGACGTTGTCACGTCAAAAAGTAAATACATAAAGGTAAGTAAGTAAATAAGCTACAGCTGCTTTTCCTACTATTCTACATATAGTTATTTTTTTTAATTAAACGTTTTCTGAAAATGAAACCTAGAAATGAAGCTGTGTGAATAATACTCATTCACTCAAGGGCCCTGACCCGGCGGTTGATTGAGCATTTATTTTTTAAAAATTTAATAATATTGTTATAATTTATTAAAATAAATTAAATTATTAAAAATAAAAAATACCTAGTAAATCTCTTTTGTTAATCTTCTTTCATCCATTCTCTCTACATGTCTAAACCATCTAAGCATCCCTTTCTCAATTTTAGTCACTACATCTTCTTTTAGACCACACTTTTCTCTTATCATACTATTTTTAACTCTGTCATACAGTTTTAACCCGCACATACTCCTCAACGCTCTCATCTCTACCGCATTTATTTTACTTTTGTGCTTCTTCTGCCATACCCAACTTTCACTACCATACATAAGTGTGGGCACACCTCTATGTACAGCCAGTCTTGCCTTTTGGGACACTTTCTAGCTATTCATAAATGCATGCAGAGCACCATTCACCATGTTGCCAGCATTTACTCTTCTTTCAATATCACTCTCACACGTTCCATTTTTCGTAAATTTACTACCCAGGTATACAAACTCTTTTACTTCTCTATCATAATATTACAATCTGTCACATATTCATCTCCTTCAAAAACCATTACTTACGTTTTGCTAACATTCACTTTCATTCATTTCCTTTTCAAAGCTACATTCATAATAGTTACCATTTTCTGTAACTCATTAGCAGACGATGCAAGTAATACATAGAGAAGACATTTGATGAGTAACTCGTTCATTCTTAAACCAAATACACTTTCTTTCAAATCTGTCAAGCAGGTGTCCATGAATAAGTTAAACAGCGATGGCGACGCTACACATCCCTGTCGTACCCCTCGCTCCACTGGGAACCACTCAGTGTATGCCCCATTTATTCTGACACTAGAATTTTCATAAAGAGATTTCAGTGCTCGGATCAAACTGTTGCTCACCCCATACGCGGACAATGTTGACTATAGTTCATTCCTCACCACACGGTCATAGGCCTTATCCAAGTCAATGAAAGCACAATACTTTTTGGTGTTTAGCTAAACATTTTTCAGCTTAAAGAACCGTAAGGAAAGGACCTGATCCGTACACCCCATTCCTTTTCTAAATCCTGCTTGCACATCCCACATTTTCCCATCAGTTTCATTTATCAACCTCTCAGTCAACACCTTTGCATACAGTTTGCCGACAACACTAAGAAGGCTGATCCCGCAGTAATTTCTTTGCAATCTTGCTGTGACCCTTTTCCCTTATATATTGGAACAATTACGGCCTTAGTCCAGTCTTCTCGAACTTGCCCTTTCGCCCAACAAAGTTGAAAAGGCAGTACAACTGACTTGCAACAACTAGCTTTATTAGTATAACTATTTCTGAAAATAATACATACGTATTATACAATATATATGTGGATGTGGTGGAATAAAGATATTAGACACCAAATCAAGAAAACCTCATTTTCCATGGACACAGCAAAATTGTTATGAATCTACGAAAGCTAAGTGAATTCGAAGCAAAGCGGCAACTCTTGTGTGCCGGCAAACTTCTTTACACGTTATGGCTGCCTGGTACTTTGCGAGACGCTACGTCTTTCGCCTCTTCGCGCAACGGGACTGACCCCTCCTCCTCCTACGAAATAAGTTAATTTACTGGCATTATTATTGGCTGGCACCGACTCCTAGATATGCAGTAAATTAAAGCAACTAAATGACACAGCTATTTTTTACTTTTTAGTGCGTTTTGAGTCGGTTCTATTTTTTGTTAAAAAAATTTATTTCTGACTTTTTAGTGATTTATCGCCACGTAACGTACTTATACTATACTGTCATAGTATATTTATTATACGGCACTGGTAGCCAAAATGCTACCGATACCGAGACAAAAACAGGATTGGAGGAAAAACACATTTTCCCCAGGATATCATCAACCGATCCTAACATGTTGACAATGTGACTTACCTTGGAAGTATGCCCTTTCTAATAAAAAAAGAATTATCAAAATCGGACAACTCTATAAAAAGTAATGCGTGGTCTTACATACAAAAAAAATATATACGTGTCGAATTGAGAAACCTCCTCCGTTTTTTTCGTCGGTTAAAAAAGCAAGACGAAACGAAATATTGAACAAGGTTTATCCTTAACTCTTAAGTCGTGAAAATAGTAACAGGTAAATAAAAGAATAAGAGATTGTTATCTAAGTAGATAATGATAAGCGATCCTGAAAATATCTTGATTCTATTTATATATATCGGACAATTTCACTGGACACGTTATAATTTGATTGATATTAATCAAAGTCAAATGATTCGTCAAATTATATTTGTATGGAAAGCGTACTTGACTGCGTCACGCTCGAGCATTCGCTCTTGGACCTCTTCGTTATTTATGTCAGCCTGGTACAAAGCGACGCTCGGTATTACGTGATACTGTCATTTCTCAGTTTTGTGCTGCACAAAACGTACCTACTATCATTGACATATTAATACTATGGACTTCGGGTCTAATGCAAAATTTACGTCAAAAGTGTCCCAAGATATTTTATACACACTAGGATGTATTTATGTTTTTATACACAAAATAACATTGTAATGTATGTCTTATCGTATTGTTATACAGTCTAATTTGCAACGGTCTAATTGCATGCAATAAGTAATCAGCTTCGATTGACGGTTACCATTGCAGCCTTTTTTTGACATGACAGCTTCTCGTGAAAATAGGACAACATAAATGGTGTGGAGTCGGTAGCTTTCAAATTTTTTTGGCATCTTTTATTTATATATTATATTTACAGCAAATTTTAATTTATATTTACATATCTCTGACCTCTATATGCAGGGATAAATCATGTACCAAATAATAATTGTTGTAATTATCTTGTACAAAATAATATCTAGTTATGATAATAATTAATTACAAACCAAATCCACTAATGTACAAAATGATATGTCACTCGACATAGTTCTTTACTTTCCTCTTTAAGTTCTCGATATTTTCCTCTTTTTAATTAAACTGAAAATATATTTTTTTACTTCAATGACGTTAGATCACTTTTTCAAATAACTGTTCCTAATTTCATGTAGATAATTCTTATAGTTATCAAATTAATATATCATTATGGTAAAAGTTATTTGATTAATATTCATGACATAAAAAATAAAAGTTGACATAAAAAATAAAAATTTTTGAATTGAAAATAATCAAATTATTTTCATTCAAAAATTAAGTAATTAAATAATTCAAATGTTAAACAACAAAATAACTCTATGCAGTCGTTGTTCTAAAACATTCTATTGCTCACGGCAGATCCGAACTAAATGTGGTTAATTAGATAAACATATTGCACTCCTTCTATCTCATACGCGGGTAGCGTATGGGAAAAGGACAGATAGATACTTTTGTTCATTTTGGTTGGTTATGCAATTCGTTTCTAAAGTTTATTAAAATTTTAATAAAATAGCCTGTTTCTAAGCAAAATGATACTTTAAAATCATCAGTAAATTTTTACTTACTGAAAATATGGTACACCGTCTTCTTTTCTCACCTTACTCGGGTAGTTCTTACAAGTTTTTTATAACACATTACGGCATTATTGACGTGTATTCTGTCAGTCAGCTAATATGAGACTGAATTGCGATTGGAAGTCATTTCGCGTTTTGGCTTACTTTTGGTTCGGACACTTTTTATCGCTGACCCGAAGTCCATAGTATTAATATGTCAATGCCTACTATACATACTTATACTTACTTTACGCAGTGTTTTTTTAAACTAGTATTATCATTTAATAATGAAAATTTTAGCAAAAAATAGAACCGACTCAAAAAGCACTAAAAGGTAAAAAAATCAAACTATGTCATTTAGTTGCTTTAATTTACTTTTAACATTATGAAGTCGGTGCCAGCAAGTTTAAGAACATTTATTTAACGTAGTAAAGCAGTTTGTGGGTTCTAGGTAATGCCCTTAAAGTAGAAACCTTGGTTGGCACCGACTCCTAGATATGCTTAAGTAAATTAAAGCAACTAAATGACACAGTTATTTTTAACTTTTTAGTGAGTTTTGAGTCGGTTCGGTTTTTCTTAAAAGATTTTATTTCTTACTTTTTACTTTTTAGTGATTTATCGCCACGTCACTACTCTACTGTCATGTATATTATACGGCACTTGTAGAAAAGAAGCTACCGAAACTGAAGTGTGTGCCCTTTCTAATAAAAATTATCAAAATCGGGCAACTCTAAAAAGTTATGCGTGGTCATACATAAAAAAAATGTACGTGTCGAATTGAGAACCTCCTCCGTTTTTTTTCCTCGGTTAAAAAATAGAACCGACTCAAATCGCACTAAAACACTTCCTTCAATTTTCCCAGGATATCATCATCAGATTCTAACATGATGACTATGGGACCTTATTGGAAGTGTGCCCTTTCTAATAAAAAAAGAATTATCAAAATCGGACAACTCTGTAAAAAGTTGTGCGTGGTCATATATATAAAAAAATATATATATACGCGTCGAATTGAGAACCTCCTCCGTTTTTTTCATCTGTTAAAAAAGGTTTTTTTGTTCAGTTATTCTATATTTTATTTACTTCTAGCGGATGCCAGCAACTTCGTCTTATTCGAATTAAAATAAATAAGATTACGAAATTTAAGTTTAATTTAAAGGTGTAAAAGGTAAAAAAAAATCTAATAAAGATTAGGAAGGTGCGTATCAAATTTAAAATTATTAACACAAAAGAAACTCGTGTTTTTCAAAGTAAATTCTGTGAATTAAATTGTGTGAATTCGTGGCTCGGTGAATGTGTTGCGTATCGTCACTTATGTAGATATGTGTGGCACTCGGAGACTGCCGCGGTAAAGCTATTGCATAGCATTTTTTATCAACTTATGTTTACCTACCGACGTGGCCTAGCGGTGAGGCGCTCTAAGTAACGAAAAACCTAACACCCTCTGAGTATCAAAAACATAATATCAAAAGCACAAATTCGGCAAGGTTTTTCGTTACGGAATTTCTGTATTCGGTCTCCACGCTCAAGGCCCGCGATAAAAGGTATGCAATAGCTTAAAAATACTCACAAATTATATTTATAACCATAAATATAATTGAAAATTGAATCGTTTGCATTTTCCGTTTTGAAATGCTTACCCTAGGTAAAAAACGTGTGCAAACTGTATAGTCTCAAGCCTTTTTCAATGAATGGATTATCCAACACATAAAGAATTTTTCCATTAGAATCAGTAGTTCCTGAGATTAGCGCTTCCATAAAACAGACAAACTCTTCACGAATTATAATATTAGTATAGTTTTTATTAATTTAACGCATTTTTGTGTTTTTTCATAGTCACAACTTACATCTCACGGAAGCTTACAATTCACTCCCATGCTTGTATCATAAACGCAACAAATGTCAGTCATTACGCGGTGACATCATTAGCTCATCTTATAATGATGACGCGCGTGTCAGTCCACAGACAGACTCCCGCGCACTGACCTGCACATGTCACATGTGTTCCTGGTCCTACCCACGACTCGCATGACATTACGACGAGCTAGTATTACGTGTTTGATCTCGCTCTGCGAAGGGAGACGGAGACCTATTATTAAGCTAGGACTCGTAATAATCTAAGTACACTGGCCAACGATAATCCAGCAAACGTGTCTATACATAATATTGTAAATACAGTAAGACCCGTAATAATCCGTCTAACGTGGTGGTATACTATGTTAGATTAGAGGATTTGTTAGCACTAAACTAGACACCCGCCGTCCTTTCCAACGTAGAACTTTATTTATAAAAATAAAAAAATACGTGTCGAATTGGGAATCTCCTCCGTTTTTTTCGTCATCATCAGTATTAAAAGAGGACCAGGCGTATGTCCTCAAAGGGATTTGGAGCTTGGACCCACCACGCTGTGATACAGTTTAGCTGTTCGATTTAGATCGTCCCCCGATCATGTAAGTTCATCATAAACGTTTGATAGCATATTATTTTGTGCTTTTAGACCTTTGTTAGACTGAGAGTTTTGTATGGGATCATAGATTAAAGACAACTAGATAGAGCCCATAGCGTGTCCACTCGTGAGACAGCAAATCAGCCTTATTGACATGACATGTCAACATTTAAAGTACATCATAAAACGTTATGTTTTAAAATATCGTAAAATACGAAATATTACTTTATATAAGATAGTTTAGTAAACGCATAATACATGAAATTTGCTAAAAAAATAACATATCTAAGCTTTAAATCATCAATCAATGAAGTTTATGCCTACTTACGTATGAAACGTAATTCCTTCGATTTTCTGTTCGCCGCGACTGTTGCAGCCGAAAATATTACAACCCACCATAGCACGATAACGTTTAAATTAATATCGTAACCGCAAAGTTATATTATTTATCAGCAAATTTAATAACAAGCTAATAATTGCTCAGACATGTCCTTTGTCTGTCACAAACTCCACTCTTGACAAACAATAAAAACGAACACGCTGAAAGGGACAAAAAATAATCTTGTGTCACTTTCTAATAAAGGACGAATGAAATAAGTCTGTCACGCTCTTGAACCTACAGCCGCGTTATGACTCCATCTATGTATGGGATTAAAGTTAACTTGACACATTTTTCATCGATTTGAGCTGTCAAATGTTTACCCTCCGTTTTGACGCATTACTATCAACGTCGTGTCGATATATAAGTATCCCATTAAGTCAAGCTATATTCATAATATAACTATGTCAAAGTCAAACACAAACGGTGCACATCCTCTCAAAAATATTAAGAGCATTTGAATATTTAATATTTATTTTGGTTTCCCGGTGCGGCAGACGAGCCGATTCGCGTATTAGCGGCAAATCCGAGACGCGATGTCACATTACACGCACGTCACTCAAACACACACACATACACATATACATACATACATACACAGGCACGTCACATGTTTGCAGACTAAACATAATAGATCCTTCCTAATTCTACAAAGACGAAAGTTTGTATATATGGATGGATGGATGTTTGTTACTCTTTCACGCAAAAACTACTGAATGGATTCTGATGAAACTTCACAATAATATAGCTTACATATCAGAATAATACATTTGCCACATTGTATTCCGAAATTCCAACGGAAATGAGAACTACGCGTTGAAACGGCGGGCATCCTCTCTTAGAAAATATGCATGAATTTTGCTTTGTGTTTAGGGCGTGTCCAGATATGCGAGATTCGCCAAGCGCCGAGTGTTCATTGAATCACAGTACTTTTGTTTGGGTGCTTGTAATTCAGCGCAACGAACGCACGCTATACATTCGGCAAATGTCAGCAGCATACAGTCATTCTTGCTCGTCATTTCGCGGACGTCGAGCCGTACACACTCGAATGCCGAGCGTGTTAAGGACATACATACATAGACATTTCAATAGACATACAATGCTCGAAGCATTACGAGTATCCTTTTATTTTGTATTAAGCTAGTGCTATGCTAAGATCACGATTGATGGAGAGGGAAAATACATTACAGTGCGGTGGAACGCGCTTGCCTAGGTTGCCTATGCACCTAGACAAGCAATCATTCTTGTAGGTGGCAGGGAAAACGATAGCTAAGGACACCCCACAATTTCGTAGTTCGAATCAAAAATGAGGAACGAAAACTCTACGCGTGGGCCATGGGATATCGATTACGTAAGATAATACATTCGGCACTTCGCGTATAGAATTTGCGCTCTTCCTTATTCGTAAATATTACGCAATATTTCTTTGATCAAAATGTCAATTAAAGCGATCCAAAGTTTATTTACAGCCACAGACAACAACTGTGCAGCGTCTGAACTTGGTGTGATTTTAGTCAGAGAGTTGCTAATGAAATTCATTATTTTTTTATAACGTATAGAAATTTTTATAAGCCGCCGAGAGTAGCAAAATTAGCGGTGCTAACTTTTAGTAAAGTACGTTAAGCCGGTTATTTGTTATGAAGTTCTACCTAACAACGATTGTTACAGATTGATGTACCCTAAGCTCACCAAGACAGATTGTATAAAGTACTACTAAGCCGTAGTAGCCCTGTAGTCATCCTTTAATAAAAATTTTTAACAAAAAATAGAACCGACTCAAAATGCACTAAAAAGTAAAAAATAACTGTGTCATTTAGTTGCTTAATTTACTTAAGCATATCTATGAAGTCCGTGCCAGCCAAGTTTAAGGAACAATAATTTTACGTAGTAAAGCAGTTTGTGGGTTCTAGGTAACGTCCTTAAAGTACAAATCTTGTCTAGCACCGACCCCTAGATATGCTTAAGTAAATTAAAGCAACTAAATGTCACAGTTATTTTTTACTTTTTAGTGCATTTTGAGTCGGTTCTATTTTTTGTTAAAAAGTTTTATTTCTTACTTTTCAGTTATTTGTAGCAATGTAACGTACTCGTACTATACTGTCATAGTATATTATACTGCATTAGTAGCCTAATAGCTATCGACACCGAGACAAAAACCGAAATCGCTGTAAGCGAGCCTCGAAATTTAAAGAGTTCCTTCAATTTCCCCAGGATATCATCATCTCATCCTAACATGATGACAATGGGACTACCTTGGAAGTATGCCCTTTCTAATAAAAAAAGAATTATCAAAATCGGAGAACTCTGTAAAAAGTTATGCGTGGTCATACATATGAAAAAAAAATATATGTGTGTCGAATTGATTGTCTCCGTTTTTTTTCGTCGGTTAAAAATAGGCTAAATATGATGATACTTACAACCAGATCAAGAGGCCGTTAGAACTTTATGGTAGTTACGATAGTCTAAGTATGTGAACATTTAATTATGTAGTTACCTTTATGTATTTGTGTGGAGCGCCCACCCTGGGCAGGGAATAGAGAATACAGCGGGAATCTTGTGACACCTGCAACAAACAGCTCGGTTCAATAAAACAAAACAATTATCATTTATTTATTTCAAAATCAATGTTAGATATTCTACTACTGTTTTGTCTTGCAACTAGGTACTACATTATAAGCTAATCTACATAATAAATTAAAGTGTTCGGAATCGGAATACACACACTAACATAACGGAATACACTAACTAATAAGTTAAATTTTATAAAAATATAACTCCACACTAAAATTCACTTGAGTAATATGCCATAACAAGATTACAAAATGATAATTTCAAAGGGTATTTATACGAGTAGTTTACTAACTCGAAAGAAACTATCAGCTTAAAATGATAGTCGAATTTTATTGAAATTTTATTTATTATTAAAATTTAAACGGTTCAAACTCGCGTCATTGTTGTCCCATTGGCAGCAACTGAGTTTGCTTCACGCCGTTACATGATCAAGCAATCTCATGACTAAGGACCCCGTATGCATTCGAAACTAGTCTGGCATACTCCGACAACAGTGACGTGAATTTTGGCCGTTGATATTTTAATAAATATGGAAATAACTCAATAAATTATTAAACAAAGAAGAAGAACTATACTAGTTTGTACAAGTGTACGTTGAAGCTGAGCTGTGTACCAGAAGAGCATACCTTGGTGCAGGTCAGTGGGCGGGCGGGAGCGGGCGCCCCCCGCCGCCCCGCCCAGCATCGCCCCACGTGATGGACCACCTCACCACCTGCGGACAACACACGAACTCTATTAGCAGTATTACCTTACAATACAATACATTCATGTTATTAAAAAATAGATATAGATAAAAGAAACCGTCTTCTTTTGATGTTAGCTGTTACAGATTTTGTACGGTGGCAAGACAACAAAAGCCGATAGAGAATACAGTCATGTAATTTAATCTTGTGCAGTCTATATTTAACAAGGACGTCGCTACTGAAATAGCCTTTTAATTTATTACATTATCTTCACTTCTAGCACTGAAAATATTTTAATCCTAAAATATTTAATATAAAAAAGTATTTTTTCATTTCCTTTCTGCTTATGAGCTTCCTAGAGACAACAAACATACAAACTTTCGACCTTATAATATTAGTGAGCTACGAGTGGGTACGCTTTACAATTGAGTAGACTGACATAAAAATTCTGGTATTTTAAATTATTTTCAAAACTTGATCTAATAACAAATAACATTTTAAACAGAATAATTAAATTGATCATGTATTAAAAAAATCATAAGATATAAATATTAAATACTTAATTACATCGACAGACAGAGTCGTAATTAATTTTAATTCCACGAAAAAGGAACAGATAAACCATTTGACCATGACGTTACGTTTTTATTTAAGCCCGAAATACAAAATCTTACATAAGCATTTATATAATTACTATAGTTTAGATTTCATCCCACAGCTGGGCAAAGGCCTCCCCCTTATTCTTCCATTGTATTTTATCCAAGGTTGAACGAGTCCACTGAGCGTCTTCGAAGGCAATTAGATCTGGTGATTGGCCGGCCCCTTTTTCTTTTAGCGGCTCTTGGACACCAGGATGTGGTTTTCGTACTCCAATTTTCATTTGATCTTCTTGTTATATGTCCGGCCCAATTCCGTTTTAATCTATTTATTATTTTTCCTATGTCTTTAACTTTACTTTTGAGCCGTACATCTTTATTTGTCACTCTGTCTATCAATCTTATATTTAAAAAATTTCTTTCCATATTACGTTGTGTAGTTTTTAGTTTCTTTAAATGATTTTTATTCAATGACCAATTTTGGCAGCCATAAGTAAGACATGGTGTAATACAGGTATCAAAGGTCTTCGCTTCAGACCATACAGATGTATCAAAAGCTTAGTGGTACATCTTTGTTTTTAAAGATATATTTTAAGCTCTAGTATTTATTCCAACCTTGTTGAATCCTTTTCTCAATTTCTGTATCTTGCCAATTTTTAAAAGATACGGTTTGTCCTAAATATATGTATTTATCCACAACTTCTATTTTAGTACAGTTTATTTCAATATTTATAGGTTCTTCTGACGTTATTTACGTTATTAGTTCATAATAAAATAACAAATTTCGAGTAATCTTCGCCTTATTTGGTAGAGCACATAAAGCCAATGTAGCCACGAGCCCTGTAACACATCTCTCTGTACCGTACCATAGAATTATTCGAAAAGACTCTGTGTTTGCTTGAGTTCCATTATATAATGTCCTACAGAAATAATTTGAATTTGATCACTGATCATTTTTAAAACTCATTACTCTATATACATACATGTGATCTATTTATATTCTACCGTCATCTGA
The DNA here is from genome assembly GCA_034621355.1 of Mycalesis mineus. Lineage (NCBI taxonomy): Eukaryota > Metazoa > Arthropoda > Insecta > Lepidoptera > Nymphalidae > Mycalesis > Mycalesis mineus. The sequence continues at coordinate 17,235,399 of CM067891.1, read as the reverse complement.
CCCGTTAAACCATTGTGGATGTATGACAAAATTGTGTCATAAACAGTCATACGCGCCCACTACATGCAAACGCTTTTAAGCTGCCCATTTGCCGTTCGCGTTCAATTGTTTACACCGCAAGTTTACACACTTTCATTATATCTATGTAAATTAATGGGAATGCTTTTAGTAGTTCATTTACTCCTAGTATACAAAAATAAAAACAGAAAAATAAATAATAAAGTTATAAAAAAATTAAACAAAAAATCTATATATATAAAAGAAAGTCGTGTTAGTTACACCACTTATAACTCAAGAACGGCAGAACAGATTTGGCTGAAAATTGGTAGGGAGGTAGCTTAGAGCCAGGAGACGGACATAGGATACTTTTTATCCCGTTCGACAGCGTTCCCGTGTGACTTTACATGAAACGTCAGTCACTATAAAACGTGGTATAACAAAAAAGAATCAGACTTGGAATAACAAAACGCAAATGACAGCTATGTAATTGACGTAAAATGACAGCTATGTAATGACGTATGGATGACAATTTGATATTTGTAAGAAATCAACATTAAAACTATTTCTATTAAATAAATAATTAACAAGTGGATTGAAGTGAAGTGAAGTTTAATTAATAATGCCGCGACCAAGACGATCGAATCTTTCCCGACAAAGCCGTAATGCAAGAAGAATACAAAATACTGCAAATGAAAGGACTGAAGAAGAACAAGAAATTGCACGTGAACAGCGCCGCGATAGTATGGCTCGACTTCGTGCTTCTCAATCACGAGAGCAAAGTGAAGCAGCCCGTGAAACAGCTCGGTTGGGAATGCAGAATCGTCGAGCGAACAACAGAAGTCAACAAATAGATAATTTACGACGCAGAACAAGATATTTAGCTGATTTGAATCGAGCAGCGTTTCGATACGATTGCAGCAATGATTACAGCTTGCATCCTAGCGTTTGCATTGGGCAAATGGACGTTGTTTGCGAGTATTGTGGTGCATTAAAGTTTTCCGGAGAAACGCCTGGATTATGCTGCCTTAATGGTAAAGTGAAATTGCCAGTGTTGACTCCGCCACATGAGCCATTGTATTCATTGCTTTGTGGCGAAACACAAGAATCACGCCACTTTCTTGCAAATACTCGAAAATACAATAGTTGTTTCCAAATGACGTCATTTGGGGCAGACATTATCGAAGAAGGAGGATTTAATCCGACATTTAAGGTATTTATTTTTGTACTTACATAGAATGTAGTTAAAGAATAACTTACTTTATCTATTGGTATGTATTATATTTGCTAATACTGAACTCTACTCTCCCACAGAAAAAGTGTTTATAACCCAGTTAATACTGTCTGGTTTTTATTTTGTAGATACAAGGACAGATTCACCATCGAATTGGATCATTACTACCTTTCGAAGATACACAGAATAAATTTTTACAAATATATTTCATGGGCAACATGGAAGAACAACTTGATCGACGCCTAGGGATCAATGCAGGAATGAAGCGAGCAATTCTTCAAGACTTGCAGTGTCTGCTTCATGAACATCATGCGTTGGTCAGGTTGTTTAAGAGTGCTTTAGAGCGCATGCCAAATGATGACTATAAAGTTGTCATCAAAGCAGATAAACGACCATATGGAACACACGAACGCACATTTAATGCTCCAACAGTAGACGAAGTTGCCATCCTGATTGTTGGTGAACAATTGGAAAAACGCGATATTGTGCTTACACGTCGCGATACTGGGCAACTGCAACAAATATCTGAAACTCATCGATCATATGACGCATTGCAATACCCACTGATGTTTTGGCAAGGAGAAGATGGATATTATTTTAATATTAAAATGATAAATCCATTGAATGGTAAAGTATCAGTATCTTAATAATGGTTAATGTCTGTATTATTTGCCTTTGATATGGTTAATTATCAAATTTTTAATTTCAGGTGAAGAAACTACAAAGAAAGTTAGCTCAATGAATTATTATGCATATCGTTTGATGATTCGTCAAAATGCTGACAACTATTTGCTGCGGTTTCGTCGATTGTTTCAGCAGTATTGCGTTGACATGTATGTAAAAATAGAAACGGAACGTTTAACATTTATTAGGTTGAACCAAGCCAAACTGCGTTCTGAGGAGTACATCCATTTACGTGATGCAGTTAGTACTGAAGGAAATACAGCTAATATTGGTCGATTAACTATACTGCCGGCGACGTACATTGGTAGCCCACGTCATATGCATGAATATGCACAAGATGCAATGACATATGTGCGTCATTACGGCCGGCCAGATCTCTTTATTACTTTTACCTGTAATCCAAAATGGATAGAAATTACTCAATTGCTGCTTCCCGGACAAACATCAAATGATAGACACGACATCACAGCACGTGTATTCAGACAAAAAATTCGGTCCGTGATGAACTTTATTGTTAAACAACGCGTCTTTGGAGATACTCGATGCTGGATGTATTCAATCGAATGGCAAAAGCGAGGCCTGCCGCACGCACACATTCTTATTTGGTTAGTGGAAAGAATTCAGCCTGACCAAATAGATGATATCATATGTGCCGAGATTCCTGATCATGAAGTCGATCCAGACCTACATGATGTTGTTACTACTAATATGATTCATGGACCGTGTGGTGCCATCAACCCCCAATCACCTTGCATGGTCGATGGAAAGTGCTCTAAACGATATCCACGGAAATTAACGGCGGAGACTGTCACTGGCAACGATGGGTATCCGCTGTATCGGCGTCGATCACCAGATGACAACGGTCGAACTGTCACAACGAAAGTGAAAAGAATGGATTTCGTTGTCGACAACAGTTGGATTGTTCCATATTCACCACTTATTTGTAAAACGTTCAAGACACCTTGCAACGTTGAATACTGCAATTCAGTTAAGTCCATAAAATATATTTGCAAATATGTCACGAAAGGCAGTGATATGGCGGTTTTTGGATTGCAATCCTCGAATACCAACGATGAAATTTCACGCTATCAAGTTGGTCGTTATGTGAACTGTAATGAAGCGATTTGGCGTATATTCGCATTTTCCATTCACGAACGTCATCCTACTGTTATACATTTGGCGGTGCATCTGGAGAATGGTCAACGAGTATATTTCACGGCTTCAAATGCTATGCAACGTGCTGAAACACCTCCAGCAACTACATTGACCAGTTTTTTTGCAATCTGCCAAAGCGATCAGTTTGCAAGAACTTTGCTTTACTCGGAGATGCCACGTTATTATACTTGGAATGCTTCATCCAAGAATTTTCAAAGACGGAAGCAAGGTGATGCTGTTCCTGGGTATCCAGATGTGCGTTCTACTGATGCTCTTGGTCGTATGTATACAGTTCATCCAAAGAATGATGAATGTTTCTATTTGCGGTTGTTGCTGGTAAATGTGCGTGGGCCAACTTCATTTGAGACACTACGAACTGTTAATGGTGTTATATTCCCAACATATCGTGCTGCATGTGAAGAATTGAACTTATTAGAAAACGATACCCATTGGGATACGACAATCGCTGAAGCCATTATCTCTGCATCTCCAAGTCAGATACGCACATTATTCGCTATCATAATTTCGACATGTTTTCCATCAAACCCATGTAACCTGTGGCACAAATATGTGTGTGGCTGCCGACGAAATAAACGCTTGCCTCAATCGTCAAATCTATGGCGCTATGTGAAGAAACTGCAGCTGACAACAAACATGAGAGTTACATTGCTTAATGATACATCTGCTGAAGATTTCTCGGAGCAATTGCTGACTATCGGTAATGGTCAAGTACCTGTCGATGAATCGAGCGGATTAATTTCATTTCCAAATAATTTCTGTAATTTTGTCTCATCAAAAGACGAACTTATCAACAATGTATTTCCAAATATTATTTCTAACTACAAAAATAATGAATGGTTGAGTGAGCGAGCAATTTTAGCGGCTAAGAATAAAGATGTAGATGACCTGAACTACATAATTCAAAATAAGATCATTGGAACAATGCATTCATTCAAATCTATTGACTGCGTCACAAATGAAGATGAAGCCACCAACTATCCAATTGAATTTTTAAACTCTTTGGACGTGCCTGGCTTACCACCGCACAATTTACGCCTAAAGGTTGGCTCCGTAGTAATCATGCTTCGAAACATAAACCAACCAAAACTGTGCAACGGTACGCGTTTGGTGGTTAGTAAATTGATGAACAATGTAATTTACGCTACGATAATGATAGGAAAATTCAAAGGTGAGGAAGTTCTCATTCCGAGGATCCCGATGATCCCAACCGATATGCCGTTTGAATTTAAAAGACTTCAATTTCCGATACGTCTTGGATTTGCCATGACCATCAACAAATCACAAGGCCAATCCTTAAAAGTTTGTGGTTTAAATCTAGAACATTCATGTTTTTCCCATGGTCAATTATACGTGGCATGTTCACGGGTCGGAAGACCATCTGCGTTGGTTGTTTTTGCGCCTGATAATAAAACAAAAAATGTCGTGTATCACAAGGTGCTTAAGTGAAGAGCAACCTATGTACCTACTAAAATACAGAAATAATAATTAATGATTAATGTAGTTATTAATTTTTTTTTTTTGGATTTTTTTTCCAATAAAAAAAAATCTGCTTATTTATTGCCATTAAGGCGGAACAAAGTTCGCCGGGTCAGCTAGTAATTAAATAATATAAATAGGTGGACTCAACGATATGCATTATTTTTGGTAAATTTTTAAATGGAACAAAAAAAAGGAGATATCTTTACATATTACAAAACAAAGTCCCCGTTCTAACGGATATAAAAATCGGAAAGGTGAGAAATCCAGTTATCATACTAGAGGGAGAGGGATAGTGAGAGTGAGACAGAGAAATCAGTCTTATTTAGATGTAGTTAATATATTTTCGCCGATACCTACTCAAAGATAATATATCGAAACCGATAACTACCTAACCCTTGGTGGATATTCGTTCGCTTAGCAAGAAATATTTTTTTTCCAAAATAATTCTAAATGGAATTTCTACATGACGGTTTCTATCTAAGCATAATCTACTTTGGAATTCTAAGAAGGCAGCGACCCGCAGTGGCCCAGCATCCCTACCTGCCGTAAAGCAACGTCGCCCAATTTCAAGAGACGCTGCACAATCTACTGTTAGTAAACGTACAAGACCATTAGGCCCAAATAATATCGTTGACGTTAGCTATAATTTCTTTTACTAAAACGCTTTATTATTCTGATGAATTGAGTTATTGGTAGAATAAGTTGTGTTACTAAGCAAGTCCAGATCCCCTCGCATTTAAATTGCAACTAAAAGCTGGAAACGACTTATACAAATTTCATTAATACAAAAATGTGTCAGATGTCATAAAAACCTTTAACTTTCATTGAATCAACACAAACACAAAAATAATAAAAGCATTTAAATTCATGAACATAAAAACTTACGCATAAACCATGGTCAAAAATATACTATTATTGAAACATCGATCAAAGTTACAACGAACTACAAGAACTTTTATATTATACTTGACTGCTTTGGAACTCTTCATGGGAGGGTCCGACTCGCACTTGGCCGCTTTTTTTTAACTACAAATAAACCCTATTATACCTACACGAGGATTTGTGAATCGTTTAACTGCGCTTCGTTTATTATAATGCATGTCATCTTGCGGATGTGTAGTTTGTTGCTCGCTCGCATAAAAACTTTGAAATGGGTTAACTTAATTTATTCCCACTCGCACCTCCGTATAGTGCATGGAACAATGACGTTTTTTGTCTGTCCGTCTGTCTGTTCCGACCGCCTATTGCCATACACAAAGATTGCTTTAATTCTCTACCTTGCGAGCCTTTCAAGCCAATTTGACTTTTAAATTCAACGGCATAATGCTTCAATTTCTCAAAAAGTTGGTAAAGAAGTGTTTTTTTCATTAAACGTCTAAAAGTTAAAGCAAATGGGTTCTAATTTTGGAATTTACGAGTTCCAATTAGCTGGCTGCTTATAATTTGAAGTTAACTTATGAACTTTAGGAGTTCGAGTAGCTTAATTTACTACAGTTCGAAATTGGTCCCAAACTTAATTTGACCCTGACCCACAAATAAGTTAAATATTTTCCATTTTATATCAATAGTGTAACGATGTTTAACTCTAAAATGTGTACATATTTGGAATTTGTTTCTATCTCTATTTTTAATATTGTGATAAACAGAGATAGATAGAGACGCATGTCGAATTACAAAATAATCTGCAAAATAACTTACTGCCTAATAATGTTTTTTTGACGGATTCATTAATTATGGCATTAGACAGTCATTCTGGAAGTAACGTATATGGTGTTATCTCTTATTTGACGGGTTTACTACTAGGTAATTATGGACGTACGTAAACTATGTCCAAATATTATAATTTTATGTTTCATCATCATTGTTATAATCAATTTTGACGGTCTTCGTGACGCAGTTAAATGAGCAGTGGATTTAGGAATAAGATGGAGGTACTGGGTTCGATTCTCGACTCGATCGAGGTCTGGCTTGTGGGAGTCCCAACTGTGACTAATTGCCGATAAATAAGTACCGATAAGCGATTTAGCGTTACATTATTAGTGTAGAAATCAAAATGGATGTGATTTTCTTTCTACTCCCAAAACAAGTCAGTTGACTTCCATTTTAGATTGAATCATCTCTCATCAGGTGTGATAGCAATCAAGAGCTAACTTGTGATGAATAAAAGCGACCGTCTTCAAACGACCACCTACAGGGTTATAGCCTCCCTCTTTTTATATGAAAGGATATGGAGATTAAGCCCACCACACTGGTTCGCTATTCTATTTCGCTTGTCTCATTACAAGCATGCAACCCTACAAAGAGCCCCTCGTGTTATGATCAGCGCAGTACTCTCCCTGCAGGGTTGCTACGGACGGCGGGGGCGGTTGCCAGGCAGCACCCCTGTCGCCAACTACGCCTTCTAACTCGGTACTGGGATGCCGTCTCTAATTGTACAATTGATTATAAGAAATCGTACTGATATACTTTATTATACCTAAAGTATTACATTAATATCACTAATTTTTTAGAACAACACTATTTGCCGCCAAATTATACTTTTAAGCTATTGCATAGCTTTTATCGCGGGTCTTGAGCGTGGAGACCGAATACAGAAATTCCGTAACGAAAAAACCTAACACCCCCTGAGTATCAAAAACATAATATCAAAAGCACAATTTTGGCAACGCATGTGTGTTCGCGCATAACTTCGTCGTCTATGAACCGATTTTGATAATTCTTTTTTCGTTGGAAAGTAGATAGTCCGGTGGTGGTACCATGACAAGGAAACCAGAATCTGGTGATGGGATCCTGGAGAAACCGAGGGGAACTTTCAAAAATTGTAGGGACAACAAGTACGTTTGTTAATTTTTCCGGTAAGTATTAAAAAGCACTACAATTTGATGAAGATCTGGAGTCGATCTGATGATGGAGCCGATCTACATATAAGAGAACTCCTTGACGATTTACTGCAGTTACCTTGTATTTGGGCTCGATTAATTTGTCTTGATGAGAACTTTACATTCAGATGGGTTGTGACTGTCATTGAGGGTCTGGTGATGAAGACGAAGTACAGTTAAGGGAGCTCCGTAACGGCTTACAGTAGCTACCTTGTGTTTGGGCTTGATTAATTTGTCTCGATGAGAAATTTACATTTAGATGGACTGTGACTATCATTGAAGGTCTGCAGATGAAGACGAAGAACAGTTAAGGGAGCTCTTTAACTGTTTACAGTAGCTACCTTGTGTTTGGGCTCAATTAATTTGTCTCAATGAGAACTTTACATGTAGATGGGCTGTGACTGTCATCAAGGGTCTAGCGACGAAGATGAAGGACAGCTGAGAGAGCTCTTTAACGGTTTACAGTAACTACCTTGTGTTTGGGCTCGATTAATTTGTCTCAATGAGAACTTTACATTTAAATGGGCTGTGACTGTCATTGAGGGTCTGGCGATGAAGAAGAAGGACAGCTGAGGGAGCTCTTTAACGGTTTACAGTAGCTAATTTGTGATTGGGCTCGATTAATATGTCTCAATGAGAAGTTTAAAAGGTTATAGTTTCCAGTTGGTTTAATGTTTACTATGTCATGATCCGATGATGAGATCTACGAAAACTCGAGGAAACTCTTCAAACTTTATAGGCACATTTACATGGATGTCGGAATGTTATAAGTAGCTAGTGAATTTTGGTACTTATGGTTTAGTTCGAGTAGGTTCTTTAATATGTTCGTTATTGATAAATCACTAAAAAGTATGAAATAAAAAATTTTTAACAAAAAATAAAAACGCCTTCAAAACGCACTAAAAAGTAAAAAATAACTACGTCATTTACTTACTTTAATTTACTTAATCACATATATGAAGTCGGTGCCATCCGAGCTTTCTACTTTAAAGACTTTACCTGAACTTCGATGGCACCGACTTCATAGATGTGATTAAGTAAATTAAAGTAAGTAAATGACGTAGTTATTTTTTACTTTTTAGTGCGTTTTGAAGGCGTTTTTATTTTTTGTTAAAAATTTTTTATTACTAATTTAACACCTTTACTAGAAAATATGCTTTAACGTAAAATATATTCAAATCATACTTTATGACAAAATTATTAACTAAGGGGTCGAATAAAGAAAATCGTTTTTATTAAAGACAATGTCTATTTCGTCTTTCTCTACGACTTGATAAAATCAACAAAATAAAAAATAGCCAACTAGTTAAGCTATTGTATAGCTTTTATCGCGGGCCTTGAGCGTGGAGACCGAATACAGAAATTCCGTAACGAAAAAGACCTAACACCCCCTGAGTATCAAAAACATAATATCAAAAGCACAATTTCGGCAACGACGTCATCGGGGAACGTGGCTTAGCGGTAAGGCGCTCTAAGTGCCCGGATTGCCAGAGAGACGCGGGTTCGAATCCCGTCGGTTCCGCAATTTTTTTTTAAGCGTGATATTTCAAAAAGTCATTATTTTTTTTTTACAAGCGTGATATTTCAAAAAGTCAAAAATTTTTAAAAAAAATTACTTTTTGAAATATCACGCTTGAAAAAAAAAAGTTGCGGAGCCGACGGGATTCGAACCCGTGTCTCTCTGGCAATCCGGTCACTTAGACGCTCGGCCACGGCCCCGATGACGTCGGTAGGTAAACATAAGTTGATAAAAAAATGCTATGCAATAGCTTTACCGCGGTAGTCTTCGAGTGCCACACGTCTTTTTTTTATCAAGGGACAAAAAAAACGAAATTACTTTCCGAACAACCGAATAGAAGGCGTGGCGGAAGGCATTTATAAATATTGATATCGCCTTAATTAAAATAAAACTTAAACACACACAGCATTCGCCTAGGCTTACAATAGTAGTGGTAGTTTTTAATTTTAACAGTTTTATAGTTCCGCCAACGTCGCTTTGCCGCGCCACGTGTGTGTTTACTTATACAAGAAGAGTTCTTTCTGGCTTTCAATTTTTAGTCTTCAGCCACTAACTAACCCGTCAATAAAAGTTTGACATGGACAATGGACATACTGTTGTTATTGTGCTGTTTAGTAATAATCCGTACCTTTTTCGTGTCTATCTTAACTTTATTAATGTCAGTAATAGTGTAGTTTGTCAGTAGTAACAAACGTCCCTTTGCCTGCATTTCCATGCATGCGCCGTCTCTATGTTTTTTTATAATGCTGGTTGTATGTAGTAAGTTCTAAATCAACAAGGTTGCGAAATTTATTGCAAACAGCTGAGTCTATATTTCATTCATTACTAGGGCATCATAAAACAAAAGATATCGACTTACGTAGGTACGTACGTACGTACGTTCTGTGGCTATTTATTAATTATTTCTATGTGGACAAAAGCAGGGTTCATGTATAATTTTAGCGGCTTTGTATACCTACATTGGATGAAATATGACAATAAAAGAAAGTAGGTATATCATTAATTTAAAGATATTTATTTTCTTCTCGATTTGTTTGAAAAAATACTTGTTACAATAGAAATAAAAAATCAAAATAAAAGTAGATAATTTAAAGAAGAATAAGCCATATAATTGTTCATTTAATTAATAAAGGCAACGTTAAACACTAGACACACGGATCAGTTGTTTCGATATTTTACTCTATGTTGAAATTTTAGATAGATACATCATGAAAACTGTAGGCATATTTATGATCAAGTCTTTTACCTGGCAAAACCCAGTGGAAATGTATGGATGCAAATCCATCACCCAAAACAAACGTATTTACGATGCATGTAATCGCTTACATCAAAAATATAACTATTGAGTCAAGAACGCGCTCATAAATATTCACAACAATTATATCCGGTTAACAAACCCAAAATTATGAATTGTTATTTAAGATTGCTCAACTGTCCGTCCCTCCCTCAGTGCAGCGAGTGCGGTGGTCGCTGCAATTAACTAATTGTATTTAATGAACAATTGCAGCAGAGTGTAAATTAAGCTGTTACGACGAAACGCGCCTATTGAGGGTACACTGACAAAATTATAATTATGACTTGTCACTGTTTTAGTGTGACTGAGTGTGAGATCGCGTGGACGGTAACTATTTGAAAAGACCTCTTCAATTGACATGAATGTCTAGTACATATTAACAATACAAATGAAATTTTTATTTATTTATTTATTGTACGTCACCGCGTGGGCTTGTTGCGTCACGCGGCGTAACGTGCCTCGCGATGCGGTTGCCTTGTGACCAATAGATTATGAGAGCTGAGGACTGTACTGGTGTGTATCATGTTTGTCAGTGTTTATTACTCGACTGCGTCAGAAGGAGGGTTATGTTTTTTGAGCTTATGTATGTATGTATGTCCATTTCTTCGGCACGCGCTACAGTCTAAACAGCTGAACGGATTTTGACATGTGAGGTGTCGTTGAATTTGTCAAAATTGTGGTAGTGACAACGGCTATATAAATTTTCTAAATGGCGGCTGTAAATGGGGGAAAAGGGGGGGATGTGTTTATTTTTTTCTCTTATCTTAGCAACATGGGTACCAATTGAAAGGTCGTAACAAGACCATTTCAAAAATATAAATATCATATCATATTCTTATTACTTTTTAACAAAAAATGGAAAAATGTGTACCGTCTCATTTCTATACCATAAACTAAAACTAAAAAGTCTCAAATAAAATTATTATTATAAAAACAAAAAACCCGACTGCTTAGAAGTTATGAACTGAAAAGAGAAAAACAAGGATCAGTATATCTTAATAAAATTCTAAATACTTTATGGTGCACTTTTTGGGAGAACAAAAGGGACAAATAAAAACCTCTATTTGCTCGCTAAGGACAGGAAGGAATGAATGGCGTAGAAAGGCATGGAATGCCATGACAGGGAATGGTTAAAGTTGCTGGCAGACAGGAGACAAATATGAAAGGAAAGCTCTTCCAGTCCTTCACTTTCTTGTGAAAATTACGGCATGAAAGATGCTGTTGTCGTCTGTCGAAGCCACAAATTCTCCGAATGTACAGGAATGTTCCTAGTTGCATCGTCATGACCTTGGCTGTATAATCCAGTAGCCACTCAATTTAGATCATTTCTTTCACATATAAGAACAAAATCAACTTCCTTCCTTTATTTTATAGGACATGTTCCTCCTATGCACTGCGAAATCTTCTGCTTATAGGCGATGATATTCTATTTACAAGTAAACCACATACTTGGTTCGTTAATTGTCTCCATAAAAAAACTTTAAGAATGTTGCGAAGACTGTGTTCCGCAGATATAATACATATTACAGAAGTGCCAGGTTCGAGTCCGGCGGCGTAGTTTGGCGCAGTCACACAGAAGTTGCTTATCGCAGCCGGAACTGCGTGATAAGTTATCGCGGCAGGGCTCACCCACCGTGCGATATCGAAACATTTCATATATTCGCATGAATTATTTTCTGTAATATTTTTAATTTTTGAATTATTTTTGCCACTTTCAATGAAAACTTCACAAACGCATTGCATTTCGACATACGAGTAAATCCTTAAGAACGCTAAGTGTCTTATTCTCAAACTAAATATATTTTTTTCACGAAACTAGGTACTTGGTAGGTACCTATATAACATGCATTTTGTCAAACTAACTAACGTTTGGTTAATAATTTGTAAGGATGTTTACCTACAATCGTAATTATAATAATTTATTTATCATTACCTTACATCATATATTATAAAACATAGTCCCCCGCTGCGCCTGTCTGTTTGTCTGTTCGTGATAAGCTCACGACCGCGGAACTGATTTTCATACGGATTACAATCTAGACTAATATTATAAAGAAGAAAGATTTGTATGTAACGAATAATCTCAAAAAGTACTAGACAGATTTTAACAATTCTTTTTTCATTAGAAAGCTACATTATCACTGAGTAACATAGGCTATATTTTATATTTGTATTGTGTATATTATCCGAGTTAACACAGTTTTTGTCGCGCGAGTCGGACCGTGAAATTTATTAAATCGGCTTTTAGCGCGTACGCTGCCTTAGCTATTGTATATAATTGAAAACATTGTATAAAAACTTTTTGCATTTCAAAAAGTTCTACAAAAAATTTCGCGATAGCATATATCTATCTTTTATATTTTAGCAGATATATAACTTTTTGTGTTTTAAAAAATCATTTAATTCATATGCTTACGTTTACGTCATTATTTATACAACTAAATTTAAATCCTTATCAAAATAAATTATTTCATAATCCCACGGATATTATATAGATAAGATTTGCCCTTAACAATGTGTTAATTAGTTTCGGAAATATTACAAAATGTCTAAAAAATATAATACTGCCGCTTTATCGTCCAAATTATGTTGACCTCCTCCATGTTATGTTATACGTACCGAATAGGGGTCAACATTTTGGTACTGATATTCTTTGAGAATTCGATCTTGGATCTTTTCAATTTATTGATGGCATGGCAGACCATATATAATATACGAAAAACTTTGTTCGTTTGTTTAAACTGGCTAATCTCTAGATCTGCGTGTCGAATTTTAAATTTTTTTGTTTATTATGAAAGCTAGACTCAATAGTGAAATAGACTATTTAATACAAGCTATACACATCAGCTTGCCGTAAATATATATTGTTAATGTTAATGTACTGTAATATCGTACAATGTTTAACAAAAATGTAGATCTTTAGTACAGGGGAAAAATTAAATTGAGAGGATAGCGGTGAAGGAGCACACTATATGAAAGTCAGTCTTTAAAATTGAAAGGGTACCTAAGAGGTTTTCACGCGGACGAAGTCGCGGGCGACTGCTAGTTTTATATAAATTGAATGAAATATGACGACTAATGTTGGAAGAGTCGGAAAAATTTAAGCCACATTGAAGTTTTTATCGAAAACGCTGCTTTGTCCATTAAAAGTATAACAAAATATATGGAAAAAATATTTCTGTTTATTAGCACCATAAAAAAGTTCGCGAAAACTTATATCTATCTTTTAGGGAAAGCTTGATACACCCATTTTTCTTTAAAAAAAAGGGAAAACATTTTTAGGTGTTCTAAGATTGCAACTCTTTTTCCCGCGAGCGAATTTGCGAGCATCTGCTAGTCAGGAATAAATGACTGTAACAAGTGGAAAAAGTACATCTACTCGTACATAATACATTAGTACGGAAAAAGCACAAAAACGTAAATGATTGAATCCTCCGTTGGCCTGGCAACCCTACTGAGGGCAAACATTTGAAGTATTTACTTTGATGTACCGTCGGCACAACAGCACACAAAGTAAGAGAGCAATTACATTTGCCCGCAAACGCGTCGCATAGCTGAGAGGTGCGTTGCTAATGCGTGCCGCCGCCGCTTGCCTACCGTACCGTGGGGAACAGATAGCCATCATGTCATAACGCTCTGTTACTCTTTGGTCCAGTGGTTAGCTTATGTTTTAAAGCTATAGTTAAAGTTAGCGCTTGACAGCAATCATACCTGATGGTAACCGATGATGCAGTCTACAGTGGTACGCGCTTGTCTAGACGATGCCTATTCACTATTAACTTGTTTTGTAAATGTAAATTATTTTATGTAAATGTTTTTATAATATAAATGAATACCTAAATTAATCATAGAACTCAATATAGCGACATTCCTACCAAAAATATAGACTGTGAATTTTCAATAATACAATAATTTCAATAAAACAATATTCAATAATTGCTTGACATACTTTCTCATAAAATTTGACATTCACAATATTTAAATGAATTTATTTTAATTTCATTTGACATAAACCTCACAACTAATTAAAACAATTGTTCAATATTAAGACATATATTGTTTTATTGATATATCATTATTTTGTGTTTTTGACTATAGGTAATATACTTTAATTTAGTTACACATTAATAGATACTTAAGTTTATATGTATAACGTTAGCGACGCCCTTACAGGGCCCATGTCACAAAATGTTAAGTTGCATGCTTGTAGAATTATTAAGAATTAAGAATATTATTATAAGACATGATTGCTAAATAAATAAATAAATAAACTTAAAGATACTACTATTATATGTAGTAGGGAAAACGGGAGCTGGAAGGCCATTCCAAATGTTATCAGTGCGTATAAGCTTGTGCTAGTAGACCAACGAGGTAATAATTTCCGGGTCTCAAGTACTATTGTTTATGACATATTTAGTTTATTTTCATTTTCAGTAGCAGTTTGAAATTGAGAGGTTTGAGGTAACGATGTTACAACCTCCCCCCCGATGTCCCTCGTGCATCGTAGAATATGTTAGACCGTCGCTCGTGGTCTTAATCTTTAACACTATATAGTGATTGCTAAAGAATCGAACGGTGCGCAATGGAGTAAATGAATTCGTTAACATTAAAGTGACAAACAAGCATACAATAAGGACGATAATATCATACTACTGTTATAGAGGCGAAAGTTACTCTTTCACGCAAAAACTATTGAGTGGATTTTAACTATTGGCTACTTTTTGTCCCGAAAATTTTACGGGAACGGGAACTGAAACCACGAACGTCCTCAAATTAGAAATAATATCTTTTAACGAATTTGGTGGGCAAATAATCATTTAATTGTTAAGTCATTCCAAAAAAACGATGTAAGTTATATTTACAAACAGTTTTTGATTTGAATTTGACTTACGCAAGTACCTAAGTTTGATTCCGAACTGTACGCGTGACAAGTGGTGGCAGTGCGTACTTGTGCAAGCCCATAGGGCAGATTGTGAGCTAACGTTAACCTATATCTAGCATCGTAGCTGCTATACGCAACTGAACAAAACCACTTCGCGTAGCGCCGCACCAATGTTATGATGTACAGTCAGCAGAAATATGCATTATGTATGCATCTGTAATGTCTAAGTACATACAAATAAATACAATTGAAGTGTTACGAAGTGGTACTTTTCATTAATCTTTAACTTAGATGGTACCGACTTCATAAACTTTTGACGGCCTCCGTGGCGCAGTGGTATGTGCGGTGGATTTATAAGACGGAGGTCCTGGGTTCGATTTCCGGCAGGGCAGATTGAGATTTTTCTTAATTTGCCTTGGTCTGGCTGGTGGGAGGCTTTCGCCGTGGCTAGTTACCACCCTACCGACAAAGACGTACCGCCAAGCGATTTAGCGTTCCTGTACGATATCGTGTAGAAACCGAAAGGGTGGATTTTACCTACTCCTAACAAGTTAGCCCGCTTCCATCTCAGATGTGATAGCAGTCAAGGGCCAACTTGTAGTTGATAAAAAAAATATGCTAATGATACAATTATTTTACTTTTTAGTGTGGTTTTGTATTGAAAAAGTTATGAGAAAATTACACAGACAAGTAATGGACAGATTGTCATCCGATCCGCCGCAGAAGAGTTGGGTGCAGGCGACTCGCCCAACGACGCCGCCTGCCTCCTTGATAAGGAGCTCTGGGCGAAAGATACAGGGACTCTATAGCTCGTAGGAGATCGTCCTCGAGCTGGAATGCGCATGTAGTTCCCTGGAGTTCTCAGTGCGCCTTTAAGGCGTTAAATAAAACAAGCCAGCTACATCGCGCTTCGCTGACTGGATTACGGTAGTGCATTATTCGTTAAAAATGTATGTATATCTATATTATTTATTGTAAACATACATAACATCACGCCTTGTTCCCATAGGGGTAGGCAGAGATCATATCCCTCCATTTGCCACGGTCCTTGCATACTTCCTTAGCTTCTTCCACTCTCATTAATCCTTTCATACAAGTACGTCAGTTTAGGGTACTCTTGACCTGGCCATTATTTAAAATGTCCTGAATTTGGTCCAGGAAAATTCGCTTAGGCCTTCCCCTTCCAACATTTCCATTCACCCTCGCCTTGTATATCTCTTTCGTTAATCTCTTAAGTTAATCTTCTTTCATCCATTCTCTATACATGTCCAAACCAACTTAGCATCCCTTTCTTAATTTTAGTCACTACATCTTCTTTTACACCACACTTTTCTCTTTTCTCTTATTTATTGTAAACAACATGTAATTCAGTCAGTGTACCAGTGTAAATGACACAGGGGCAGGGCAGCAGCAATAAGAGAAAGCCTCGCTGCCCGGTCGCCATTACAGCGCGCGGGCCACACTAATCATACAAGATATTAATGTTTTCCGGACAGCTTTATGACGGACGAAGAGCAGCTCGCCTCAGAGTATACTAGTATCGGACGGTCAGTCTGTAGCCTCGTGGGAGGATAAAGACGTAATTAGCTTTTTACGCGGCCCGTTCGAGTTTCATAACTGTGCCCAAAATTCCACCGCTCCACCAGCCTGGTTAATATTTTTTAAAGAAGTGACGTATTGGTTACGTAGTTGGTAACTGCTATTAAGTGGTGATATCAACATTTATGCTCTGTTATTTACTTTGGCCCTTTAAATACGTGGTATTTGCACTGCCCTAGTTTTAGCACTGTATAAAAGCAATAAGAAAAATTCCCAATTTTTTCAATTAACAACAGCGAGTGCGGGCCACACTAGTCATACCACAATATTAAATATTTTTCTATTGGTGTCTTGACAGTGTACCACAGTAAGTGTCATTTTGTATGACATAGGACGTTTGGTAGGACATAACGTTAATAAGAGAAAGCCTCACTGCCCGGTCGCCATCGCCATCACAGCGGCCGTTCATTCAATTAGCGGGCGCGGCGCAGGCCACACTAATCATACCACGATATTAATGTTTTCCGGACAGTTTTATGACGGACGACGAGCACCACGTTTCAGAGTATACTAACAACTCTCGAACAGCATGGCCTAAAATCTGATGACTAGAATCATACATCCATTTCACTATATTGTACCTAATATCAGCAGTCATCATCATCATTATCAGCCAATGGACGTCCACTGCTGGACATAGGCCTTTTTTAGGGACTTCTTGGACCGTCTCCCATAAAAGAAATGCCCTATAGTGACCACGCTGGGCAAGCGGGTTGGTCACCGCAGAGCTTATCAGCTCAGCAGTTATCAGCAGTACACAGTCAATTTAAAACGCGATTATTAAGTCTTGATCAAGTTCTTGACAGTCATATAATAGCGCATTTTAGAGTTTACTTCAGGTCATGGACTGTGTGGCATAGACTTACTGCAACCATTCCAAGATATTTTATATCGGCAATACACAGTCAGTCTCAAAACCGATCGTCAAGTCTTGCTCGCGTTTAAGAATTATGCGATCGCGGTGCAATAAGACGTTTTGTTATCAGATGCATCAATCACTGTTCACGATAAATCTACTCGTAGATCGCAATCAACGATTGCGATCGCCGATATTGCCGAAAATATTTTTTTCTTTCTACTTATAGTTCTAGTCGTATTTTATAATTTGAAAGCAAAGTCAAGTCATTTAGCAGCATGCCTAGAATACGACAGAGAGCGACTAGAGAACGAAAACAAAAATATATTGATAGAGAAATGTTCTGAGGTGCATATATGTCGTATCTAAGTGTATATTCATGAGATATTATAAAGCCGCCAACTGTTTACTTTACTGGTACCAATAATATGGAAAATATTTTTGTTTATTGGAACTAATCTCTGAGACCATTGTAGGTAGGTTCTTATGAGCTTGGTCAAGTATGCAATAGAGCGTAAAATATACTGGCCTCTAGACCCAGTGGGCAAGTACTTTAAAACGTCACATATATCGTCTCCCCCGCAACGGAAATAGGATTGCTCATTGATGACATGTAAGACAGGATACACAAATATCGCCCTTAACTACAAGCCATTAGAATGCTTTTGTACAAATCATTCAACGCGTGAATATATTTCGGCGCGACATTTCGCGTGCATAGATCAAAATCTGCGCAGACAGTGATTTCCGTTATTACAGATACATATCATACCTACAGTATAATATGTATGATTATAATTTTTAAACAATATTCATGTACAAGACTAGAGGACGCCCGCGGTTTCACGTAAACTACCTACTAAATTGTTTTTGATGAAACTTATTTTGCGTGAAAGGGTAATAAACATCTATATATACAAACTTTCGCCTTTATTATATTAGTAAAGATGGCAATTATATCCCATCAGCCTTATCCTATCCGACCCCATTTTTTTTTCATTTAAACCTAAGCTTATACTGCAGTATCTTTTTTTAAAAAAAGCGAATAAATATTTTCAAAATAATTAAAACACCACATGGAAGATATTCATCCTACCCACAATTAATTAAATCAAATAAATAAATAAATAGCTATCTCCTTTACTTATATATATCTACATAGGGCTATATAGAATACATATTAATAGATTATTCAGTTGCAGTAAAAAAAGCCGTTACAAAACTGTAATAAAATTATGTATAAATTGTGTGTGCAAAACACATGTCCCTTCTAGTGACCAAACCAACGGCTCTATGTAAATGAAACGACTACCTATATCACTAATTCAAACGGATAAATAAATTAAACGTATTAAAGCTATTTATTTTATTATATCGCTCTAACATATAGCGTCATAAATAAACAGGAAAAAAACGTGAAATACGATACAATATATCGCGGACGATGGTCTAGCATTTTTTTAATGTTATTAGAAATGTTTATTGTTTATTAAACATGAACAAAATAATTTATTCGCGTGTTTCATCCAACTAAGCGTGAATAAATAATAGAAGTGGCTCGACGGAAATATAGTGAACTTTTCTATTTGATTAATTTTATAACACTATGTGGCTTTCATATCGCCTTGGTCTAATTAATGGTCTGCTTAATCAATGGAGCATGTTATCATGGCGGTTTCAAAAATCTTTTTTAAGCTGTTATTCTTTACTTTGATTGAGTTATTAGCTGAAATAATCTAATTTTCAACATTAAACTTTTGAAGGCATAGAAGTATCGACATATATCTATATATATATCGCATTGAGTGGATTCACCGTTCGTGCCTGGTCCATTGCGGGTGCATCCCAGTAGTACCCCCTAATTTTAGTTCTATAGAACTGTTGACACACCATATTAGAGTTTAGTGTCCTATTAGTTCTATATAGAAGTAATGGGACTAAATTAAAGAAATGTCGATATCAACATCTTGTTTGTATGTTAGATATAAATTTCCTAGTTTTTATAAGTATACTATGGAATCTCTTTTGATTGCAATAAAAAATGTCCACTTAAATTTGAGAGTATCTACACAAACTAAAATTCATTATGGTGAAATATCTAAACATACCTACTATATCAAATACAGCTTTTTTTAAATTGCGCAAAACGTCAACAACAGTTTATTTTAATTGCTGAAGATTATTTTGGGAATGTTTTAAAAATGTTTCTAAACTGAATAGTTTGAGTGAAAGATACTTCCAAAGTGGTAAAATGTGTTCCCCCCTGTAACTTTTAAAATAAGAGAATATTTTTTAGACACAACTACTACTTTGTTTAAACAACTTAGCTTTTGTCGCAAGGGACATTTTTTGTTAAAAACAAAATGAAATATCAATTAAAATAATATAAAGTTTATAACTTATATGCTATAAGTAAAGTCAAGAGCAAAAACTATACTACAGTACTATATAGAACTATTGGGATATAATTTGACGGCCCGGAAAATATTCCAACAGTTCTATAGAACTACGGTATGGGGTACTACTGGGATGCACCCTCCATTGCGTGGCAGAGAGAAACAGAATTGAGTCCGAGATTTGGGGCACGAGTGTGGGCTTAAATGTACTTCTTTGTGACTAGTCAACGCACGCAATCTCCGCACGAATTATTCTCCCTACCCAACTAAATCTGATAGGATCCTACTAGAACAGGTTTAGACACTAGTTCTAGACTGAAGCTTACTGCAGTTCTAGTCAGGCAAAAGTCTTTGAACAGGTTGTACAGAGATTTTGCTAGTATACCTCTTGCACCGACTTCTGCATAAAAACCACATAGCCTTTTTTTTGTTAGTTAATTTGTAAGGTCATAATATTTAAGCACTTTTAATGTATGGTCTTTAGGGATGTTTGTCTCCCAAGGCACTGTAAGCTCAACAAGTACTACGCGTTTAATTTGTTTCGAAAAAAGGAAAGTGTCTGGTCTAGATTTCGAAAAGTCTTCTGGCATTTTAAACTGTTTTTCTATATCCATTATATGTATGCTTTATATTTTTAATTATAAAATCTAAAAAATATTATGTAGGTATTGAATTTTAGTAATGGAAAAAATTAACACTCGGCAAAACTATATCAGCAAAAAACGTGCAAACTGCTTTAATAAAAAGAAAATTTGAAAATTTAAAATAGCAAGCAAGATAGTTACACAAATTAAAATTATTTTCACGTATGTTTATATGCTGACGCTCCCATGTTTAGTTCGCATTTCTACACAGCATGTCGTGCAAGTGGAAAGACATTAGATAGTTTCCAAAGAGCACTTTTTTCCAAGTTATTTGCAGTAACAAATTTTAATAATGATTCTTATGCCAATAAAAATAGAGTTTCATTTAGCAGGCACTAAACATTTTATTTCGCTTAACCCAAAACTTATTTTGGTAAACGACCTATAATAGACATAATGTATTAAATTTATTTTGTAAACACTTGTAACATTCATTAAGTAGTTTTGTTAAAAACATGAACATAGTTTATTATATAACCTTCTAAGTTCGTTTCGTCCATAAGTACTATTCTGTTATTACGTTCCACTGACTCTAGTAAAATATCAGACTATTCATATATTCATTTTTAGTTTTTATTGAAAAGTGTTACCCACACTTACACTTAGGCCGTATACCTGGATAACAAATACATAATATCAAAAGCACAATTTCGGTACCGACGTCATCGGGATCGAGGCCTAGCGGTAAGGCGTTCTAAGTGCCCGGATTGCTAGAGAGACGCGGGTTCGAATCCCATCGGTGCCGCAATTTTTGATATTATGTTTATTCTTAAATAAACCAGACTATGTTTTATTTCTGACAAGCACGAGCGTTAGCCGTTGACTCACTAATAGTACTATCCTACAATCCCCATAACACTATGTAATTTATAACGATTTCAAAAAGGCAAAAACCCTCCATGAACTCCGAAAACTCTTTTTAGTAGAGTTTTTAGTGACGTAGCTTATCTGGGAAAATACTAGGCAATGTTCTTGTCTCTGTCATTGTAATTGAAGTGTTAGAGGTACATGAGTTAATACCTAGCAGTCCTAAGAATAAAATACACCACTCCAAATTTCTTTGTAAATAAACTCTAAATAAACTCTATTCTCTATACTCTTTGGAAATAAAGTGACATTATTGACATTTGAACAGGTAAATACCCGGCAGACATACTCGCAGCCTGCGCGGTATGTTGTATAATGTTTATTTAGGGCCAGACGCTCCCCCCTGCGTCACGCGCCCTACCCCTACCCCTACTATACGCAGATGTAATTATATCTCGCCTAGGCTTCTAATTTCAAGGGACGGAAAAAATGATAGGGGTTGGAGAGGATGCTAAGCAAATTAAATACTATACACTTCACCCAGCCCTAATTAAAAAAAGTCGGCGTGTGTACTTGTTTATCGCGTGTCTAATTTCTGATGTGATAAAAGCTAACTTTACTTCCTGTAGTTTTGCTTTAGCTGGTTTTACCTCGTAGGTATAAAGAAAACTTTTGAAACACTAATTGGGGACCGCTATTTCTTTACGATTTTACTTAAAAATACAGTCTTCAGATAGAATATAATAGAATAGGTACTTACTACTAAAGCGTAAATTACCAAAAAGTGTACTGATTATAAAAATAAAATTTGAGCAAGATTTTTATATGAATGAGATTTTAGTTTCCATTCAGAAATCTTTGGTATTTTTGCCAGTGGCCACATATTCATCATCATGTCTTTTGATTCATATCTCCTTAATAACACTATCCAATAGAAAATATATTAAAGAGTTACTCGGGATACTGGATAATGCCTCGTTGGTTTAGTGGTAAGCCTATCTGGCTTCGACCATGAGGTCCTGGGTTCGAATCCTGGGTCGGGTCCCGGAATTATTATAAGTTTTTCATTCTTCTATGAAATTCTCAGTACATTCCAAGCCCGGAATCAGGAAGTTGGTGGTGTTACACCCAGTGCCTCGGAGAGCACGTTAAGCCGTCGGTCCCGGTCACTGTCATCACCATCTGACAGTGATCGTTAATAAATGAAACATTATCACCCTAAGCCCGCCAGCCCGCATTGGAGCAGCGTGGTGGGTCTACGCTCCATATCCCCTCTCCTACTGGGTGGGATGCCTGGCCCTGTAGTGGGCCGTTAATAGGCTGATATTTATGATGATGATGAAATCTACCTTTTAAATCTAAATTGTTTTATCTACTTCTATTGGAAATCTAATATTAAGTTGAAACAGATGGTCGACTTTAGTTTATGCTGTTCAAGATTACGTTGACTATTATTGTTCCGTCAACAATAACAATAAAATAAATGCATTGTAAAGCAATCACTACCTCGGTCTAGTGGTTAGCTTATGTGGTTTCGATCGCAAGTTCGAATCCTTGGTCGGGTTGCGGATTAATTGTGAGTTTTTTTTATCTTTTCCGTAAATTCTATGCCTGGAGTCCGTAATATTGGTGGTGTAACATCCCCGTGTCTCGCAAAACACATCGGCAGGTCACTATCATCAACATCTGATAGTGATCGTTAATGAAATATACACTACCATCCTAAGCCCGCCAACCCCCACTGGAACAGCGAGGTGGATTAATACTTCATATTCCTTCTCCTTTAAGGAGGGTGACCTAGCCCTTTAATAAAGCGTAAAATAGACTGATAGTACTGAAAGCAATGATGATGAGGATGATGATGATAGTCTTTTTGTTCAACGGTTTGTGATCACCTAGCTTTGTTTGAAGCTTTTTACTCAATTCACAAGAGCAATTAAATTAAATCGGGTAAAGTAAGCCTTTTCCACTCAGACAAATGAATTAGAAAAGGTGAAGTACCTACTCATAATATCTTTAATGCCACTTAGTAAATGATTGAAAAACAAAGTATTTTCATAAATAAATTAGTAAATTTTACCGAAAATGAATACTTGGAAAAAATATGTACAATTTAATTGAACCGCTAGTAATCTAATTAATGAACCTACTAGCAGGTATATTCTTTGGACATAGCAATCAAGAGTCGCATTTTCTTTGGTAGAGTCACTACAAATGGTC
The DNA here is from genome assembly GCA_034621355.1 of Mycalesis mineus. NCBI lineage: Eukaryota > Metazoa > Arthropoda > Insecta > Lepidoptera > Nymphalidae > Mycalesis > Mycalesis mineus. Next base: position 17,211,733 of record CM067891.1, on the reverse strand, counting down.
TAAGGTTACAAAAACAAAGCCTACTTGAACTATACCAAAGCCAAACTCGATTGAGAATGCTTGTCTACAAACAAATTTAAAATGAAGGTAGGAAATGCAACACATTTTATGCCTAATAAATTTAAAATTATGTTTTGTTTTATTAAAAAATCTTATTTAAAAGATATTGAATATATTAATTCGTTTTAAGTTTACTAATCTAATTTATTGCCATGAATTCGTCATTAACTAATTAATTTAAAAATATAGGTGTAAAATGACTAGTGATTTCTACCTTCATTTTTTATTTGTTTGTTGACAAGCATTCTCAATGTATATGCATTAGAGCAGCGTGGTGGGTGTACGCTCCATATCATATAAGGAGGGTGGCCTGACCCTGTAGTAGGTTGTTAATAGGCTGACAATGAAGAATAAATTTGCAACAGGCAAGAATTGAATTTATAACTTTTCCAATTTCAGTCAAGCCTATCTTCGAGCTATTGAGGCTTGATTTGAAATACACCCGATGCAAGCCGGGGGCGAGAACAAGTACCTTAGTAAACAGCTCCATGTAGTTAGAGATAATTTACGCACTAGATGCTACGCCCGGCTCTGCCCGCGGCGCGCACGTTGGGCGTAATTTAGTGTCGGCGATAACCCGGACAGCTGCGCCGCTGCCCGCTGCCCTACAACTTGTAATCACTGTCGTTGCGCTTTGTTATTACTCATTAGTAATGATAGGATTGCATGCGTGTGCGCACGACTTATGTACTCCTGGTATATTTTTGTATGTAACAACGACTTTTTATTTTTCAACAGGTTCAGACGATTTCACGTGATGGTAAGGGACGATAACGTGAATCAATAAATATTTTTTGTTAAAGTTAAGCTAAACTATGAATATTTACGTACAGGTACTTTATATTACTTATGGTAGCTCTTTTACTAATTTTATTATTATTTTTTTACTCAAATAGAATAATAATTGATGTTGATAGTGCGATCACACCAGATGACCTAATGTTAATTATTAGTTTGATAAAGCAATCAACAATGGCAGCGTATTAAGTAAGACCAAGAGGTCTTGTGTTAAAGTCCCTTTACAGTCGTTCCCACTCGTCCCAACAGGAGATATTGGTGATATTAAAAAAATGGCAATAATAAGAACATACTTGTGAGTACAGTATGTGGGAGGGTTTATAGTCGATGTAAGTCATGACTGTTCTTTGGGTGCTCCGTAGTGAAACGAGAGTTGTTTACTCGCGGCGCTATCAAGTGACGCTCTTCCCAGAAACCACTACCTAACTGACTCAGGTAGCGACTACAGTGATGCCCATTGTTGACGTGTTCCTACATCGATGTTGATATAAACGTGCAGTTAGTTCATCGGTGTATTGTATGTGTATCGAACGTAAAGTCTTTTCAGAACACGAAATGCAGATATTGATTTTGTAGCACAAAATATGTAGGTAAATAAGTATGCAGTTATAAAAATTTGAATGAAACTTTATATTTTCGATAGGAATTTAATGAAAATTATTACTATAATTAGAAATAATATTGTTATATCGATTATTTATCGATACTTGTGACAATAATCGATTAACACATCGATAAATACCATATTCGAATCGTTCGTTGTAGATGTTTAAAATCGTGAAGGGATTGATCGTTCGAGAGATAAGAGACGCGTTGTCGACTGACAGTCAAATGTTTAGGATATCTTTTAGCTCGCTCTTGGCGCGTAGTGATGGAAGATTGTCGATAACTGCGGAATGTGAAGCAGTAGGGAGTGGTGACGTATCGAACAATAAGATAAGTAGAGATAACTGCTGTTAAAGGATATTTGTATTCCGTTTACATTAGATAAAAATAAAAAAGTTTACAAGTATGTAATTGCTTACAACTGTATATTTGTTGTAGATTTAATGAGAACAGTAGAAACTGTATAATTATCGATTCTTGAAAAAAAATTGGTTGTCTGTAAAGTCAGTTTACTGACGATAGTTGAACGTGACAACTTAAGAAAATACTGATGGAATGGTAGCATTTAATTGGTTATTAAAATTTTATATTGTTATAAATATTAATTTAAATTAATAAAATAATTGATTGTGATTTTATAAATTTATATTTTAAATTTATAATAAATATATTAATTTTTAATTTAAAATTAATATATTTATTATAAATTAATTTTTAATTTAAAATTAATATATTTAATAATTATATTTAATAGACGGATATCGAACGCTGCCGAACGCAAAGGCCGATTGTGCTTCTTTGTCGCTCGTTCCGCGCTCTCGCTTGCACTTCAAGCCTTACATGGAACGCCTCAAAGCGAGGTAACACCGCATGGGTCATGTTTTTTCGTGCGTGCAGCCGGCTCTATCGAATTATAAGACGTTGTCACGTCAAAATGCACAGTACGATTATCTCTAAAACATCTCATCGATCGTCCCACCTTCAGTTCGACTGTCAGTCCAATACAACAGAATGTCATTTGAGAATTCCGATTTCTGTTACATCCACTTTGCAACCGATATAGTGATGTTTTTCATCAAGAATGAACATACTGTTTACTATCACAGATTGTAATGAAAAATTTACCACGGTAACAATGTAGATTGTTGATAAATGAATCAACTAGATAGGAGGAGTGCACGCCAATTATCGTTGAATCTCTGGACATTATTTATATGATGACATTTGTGCATTAATCCTCCCTCCTCCTCTCGTCGGTTTCTTCATTGATGAGGGTCGTGACCACCTCCATCTTTAATGTTCGAAATGTGGCGCCACTTTGCTCTATCCTCCGCTATTCGGAGAGCGTCGTAGACCGTGGAGACGAGTGTGGCGCGGATCTGATCAGACCAACGCATGGGGCTGCGGCCACGCGGCCTTTTTCCTTCCACTTTGCCAGTAACTATTAGTTTTTCGAGATCATCTCCGTGTTCCCTGGCAATGTGTCCGAAGTACTCCAGGATTCGCTTCAGGCAGATGGTCGACAGTCTTGTTTTAATTTTAAGCTTAGACAATATAGATGCGTTGGTCCGAAATGCTGTCTACGGGATCCGAAGCATTTTTCTCCAGCACCACATCTCGAAGGCGTCAATTCGTTTACGGTCAGCAGATCTTAATGTCCAGGTTTCAGTTCCATATAAGAATATGGAGAAGACCAGAGCTCTTACCAGTCTCATCTTTGTCGTTAGAGAAATTCTCCTGTCCTTCCATGTTATATGGAAAAGTGCATTAATAAACTCTTCTAAAAAATTGTGACGCGCAATTATAAATATTAAATTAACGCGATGTTTATCTCACATAATATTGTTAGCTACTACTACTTGACTAATGATGAATAATTAATTTGTTTTGCTATTTTTCGAGGAAAACCGACGAATCCTATCCGGCAGAAAAAACCTAAATGTTCCACTCCGAAATCCGAGCGTCCACACGATTTGAATGTTCAATATTCAATGATATATAAACTATTAGTTACATATATATAGTAAACATAATCTAAGGCACGATGGCTTCAATCCTATATTATATCTATTCAAACTTTAAAGTCATAATAAGTTATAACCGTAGAAAACTGCGACGAATGAAGGTATGATTTATACCAGCTTCAGAGTTAATTCAGTTAATGTAGTTTTTATGAATCAATGTACATAGTATCGGACGACCAACTAAATATTTTTTGTAGCTCAAAGTTTAGCGATGATTCAAGCTATTTTAAATTCGTTTACCCCTGATCTTGCCCTGGATAATAAGCTCTTTGGGCTTTTCGAAGACTCAAGTACGAGTAACATAATCGTACCTGCAAAAAGTAAATTACTTTTCCTTACCCCTTTATACAGCAAAACTCAGGTTGTTTATTAGTTAAGGTATAACAAAGAAACTGATATTCAATATTCAAATATCATCTAGGATAAAAGCTACACGTCAGTTCCGAAACCCGATCTCATTATAATTAACAACGTTGCGTCCGCGATAAGTTATCTGTTCCAAGAAACATCGATAAGTCTCGCTCGTCTCATTTCCGCGCCCGCGGCACTTCCCTAGCTTTGGCGCGCTTTTTGCGCCCACCCTCTACTGCGCCCTGATTGTATCATATTTTTTAACCTCCGTAGCAAAAGAGGGATGTTATAACTAGATATACCGTGTGTCGGTTTGTGTCATAATAGTTTTAACGGCTCAGCTAACCGTGCCCATGGGAGTATCACAGAACATCAGTGGTATGCGCGGTGGATTTATAAGACGGAGGCAGGGCTTGAGATTTTCTAACTTGATTCGGGTCTGGCTTAGCTAGTTACCACCCTACTATCTCACGATTCTCAGCTATGTACAATGATAATCATATAAATAAACATTTTTTCTATTTGCTACAAGTTAGCGCTTGACTGCATTCTCACCTGATGGTAAGTGATGATGCAATCTAAGTTGAAAGCGGACTTAATTGTTAGGAGTAGGACGATATCCACACTCCTTTCAAAATATACACACCGTACCTACCCAAACGCTAAATCATTTGGCGGTAAGGTGGTAACTAGCCAAGGCCGAAGCCTCCAACCAGGCAAATTTTTTAAGCTATTGCATAGCTTTTATCGCGGGCCTTGACCGTGGAGACCGAATACAGAAATTCCGTAACGAAAAAACCTAACACCCCCTGAGTATCAAAAACATAAAATCAAAAGCACAATTTCGGCAACGACGTCATCGGGGAACGTGGTTTAGCGGTAAGGCGCTCTAAGTGCCTGGATTGCCAGAGAGACACGGGTTCGAATCCCGTCGGTTCCGCAATTTTTTTTTAAGCGTAAAATTTAAAAAGTCATTTTTTTTAAATTAATGACTTATTGCAATATCACGCTTATAAAAAATTGCGGAACCGACGGGATTCGAACCCGCGTCTCTCTGGCAATCCGGGCACTTAGAGTGCCTTACCGCTAGTCCACGGTCCCGATGACGTCGGTAGGTAAACATAGTTAATAAAAAATGCTATGCAATAGCTTTCCGGCGGCAGTCTCCGAGTGCCACACGTCTTTTTTTTAATACTTGTAAAATATTATATTTTGTCTCAACTCAACTCTAGTTTTTATAGACGTCGTTATAGTAGGTAAAAGATATATAATTAATTAGCTGTGTGTGCAGTTTAAAGTGCCCTCTTCTTTTATACTTGTATCATAGACACATACATATGTTTACACATGTATTGGCATTCATGCAATTCCAACAACGATACATCATAGATATCGCAACGCTGACTTTGACCTTTACACTACTATTGTAATCAAATGTAACTTTATATACCTTATATATAAAGCTTAAGGTATTTTAATACCTGGAAAATTGTTAATAAAACGCTTAGTAAACTATGCTTTATGAGAAATAAATACACTTCACTTGTACCTTTAAGGGCGACTACAGTACAACGTTTATCTTAACTTAGTCTTGTCTTAGTCGTGCCTTCCGAGCCGATGGTAGAGTCGCAACAAATAGACTAATTTGACGCTCCAAAAGTGCTTATAGTAAGCCAATTGATATAAATGATTTTGAATTTAGTTTATAAAACAAAGTAGGTGGGATCAATCTGTACGTTGTAGGATGGTTTAAACTTGGTACGCAACGAATTTTGAAGTATTTTTCATGTGTACTTGTTTGGCGCACGTACGTATTACCCACGTTCCTACCTTTCATTTTCAAAGGTACGTATTGTTAAAAAAAATCGTCATTTAGGAATTCCACGGGGACAAAAGTCGCGAATATCCACAAGTAGGAAATGAAATTCACTTCAATTTCTCTTACCTTAGCATGCACTTTGTTATAGCTATATACAAATACTTAAAAATAGGTAAAATCCGGCCTTAGTTCTTGAAAATAGCGTTCTATTTCTGTGCTTAGACTGGTATACTGTCTGCGACAGGTATATTGACGGCTATAGATCTGATAAAATGCTAATCAATCTATCACTTCACTGTGTAAAAATAATAGCTGTCGATATTATAATTTTACTTGACTTGGGAAAGTATCGTGAGATCTTTAAAAAATCTATTAAGCAAACCATATTACTTAGTAAATGAACTTTTGAATGATACTATGGCGCCATCTCCCGCCTAAGCCAGTTGCTGTGCCCCTAAAGGGGTCCCAATTTGACATACAATTATTTTTATTGTACTATATATAACATGACATATTATGTATAAATTAGAATTCAAATAAATGAATAAATAAATAACGATCTATTCTAATACGATGAACCCTCGGCACTGATCACGATAGTTAAAATCCTATAGAGATCACACAGCCAAGCGCACCTTCATTGGAGCAGCGCGGTGCATCTAAACGAAGCTTCATATTCTTCTCTAATTACTTTATTTACAGCAATTATAATTATATAACTATTCCCAGGGGACAACAATTAGTCGTCTGTATTAGGAATGGGCATGACATTAATGCAATAAAGAATTCCTAGTGACTAGACTGGAAACTCCGTATTAAGTCCTGCCAGTTTATCGTGCAGTTATTGAAGCTTTTAATAATGATGATGATGACGTTGATGATGATGATTATTGTCATGGGTTTCCGTTAAAGCGTTTAAAAGCCCCGTGCTAGGTTACCCTAAGCTCAAAATGAGCGAGTCATAAAGCAATAAATTGCAATAACCTTTGCTGCCCCCCCTGCGCCTCCACCCCACCACCCCGCGCCCCGCTCCCGCCCCGAGCGACAGTTTCAGCGCGGCAGGATATTGCGTTACTTATAATACAATTACAAATAGGTAGCCATTTTATATTAGAATACATCATCTTCGCGGTATGTGCTTGGACTAACGCCGGCAAACATTTAGTTTATAATGTGGATTCACGCATTGTCAACTACATTGAATCAAGATCAAATAGAGCAAGAAATAAAGCTTCTCTTTGATATAATTATACGGCTTTTATCAAATTATTGCGATTCAAATTAACATCAGCTGAAATATTACGATCCCATCAAAACTATGTGTTAGCTGAAACATACGATGAGGTTTGAAGATTGTGCATAAATGACGACTCCCTATAAGTATAGGGATATGGTGCACATTGGAGGATCATGCTGCTCCAATTTGGTAGACAAGCATAACCAGATGTTAAACATAATAATGAGTAGTACTGACGGGTCTCCGTTCTGCTAAAGTAGAGGGTTTCAAACTTACAGACAGTCAAACCTGAAGTTTTAAAAGTGCTTGTAAACAAAGCCTACTTGAAATAATCGAATTTGGAATTTGAATTTCTTGAAAGAAATCATCAATATTGTAACCCGTCACCGAACTCGTAACCATGGCTTTTAACCCCTAGACCGATGAGATTCATTACCAGCATAACAAGCGAACGTTTTAACGTAGGTACCAGCTAAAATGTAAGTACCTATTTATCCAATCACTTGTTTAGTTAATGACAAGTGATACCTATTCTGCGGTCGCTTGCAGGCTATGAGCAATAGTGCACAGGAAGTGTGTCACAATGCACCAGGCTAAGGTCGAGCTGAGTTGACTCAGGCTCACACCGGTTCTTGCTTCGTGGAAACGTTGCTATGTAGCTTATAGATGGCTTCGCGGAAAATCATGTACAAACCTTTTTCTACGGATACCCAGTACACGTTTTCCGAGCGATTATCGTGTTTATACACGATGAAATTACGATAAGTTGTTTCAAGTTGAATTTATTAGAAAATGTTGACGACCCCGCGCTGGATATCGCAGTGTTGGTCAACATGGTTTTTATCATCGTCAGGCTTCTTATCACACACAAATACAGTCACCTTCACTCCTATAGAAGAGAGTTACACTGCTTTAATATAGTAGGTATAAAAATTTAATTTGAGTTCTTAAAATCGACAATTTTCTTTAGTCCAGTGGTTAGCCTATGTGATTTCGACGAGGTCTTAGGTGTGAATCCCAGGTCGGATTGTGAATTAAGAAGCTTTACTTTCTTTTAAGAAAAGAATTGTCGGCCCAGAGTTAGGAAATCGTTGGTTACACTCCGATACGTCTTTGGTCATTACCATTCAAATCATATACTGATCTTACATCTTAAACCTTATTAAAATAGAGGACTAGTCCTGTAGTGGGCAGTTTTTTAATAAAACTATTGCTTAATAAAAGTTTTCATCATGAGCTATTGACTCTACCTGAATAATACAATGTACGGTTTGATTGTATTGATCGAGTATTCTCTGTAGTGTCGAACAATTCCGAGCACAGTTGTTTACCTGCAAAAAGAAAAGCGATTGTTTAGTTTCGTAGCGTCGCGTCCCGATGGTAAACTATGGAGCCAATTGTAGCTCTGCGGTTTCGTGGTTTTGTTGCTTGCCTTTGAGCGAGCCCTTGCAAGCTTTTTAGACCATTCTTTTACTATAAAAATAGGTTAAAATAATGTACTTTTTATTTCTGTGGTCGGAAGCCTCTTAAGGATGTCTTTTGGAACATTTTATTTTTTTGTCTTTACACAATTATAACTAAATTCAAAAAAATTAAATTATTTCTACTCAATTACTTTTCTAGTTTTTAAAAAAATACTGTGACGTCACAGTATAAAATTACGTCACCTTGTGTTCATTCATAGACAATACACGATAATGTGTATGTGTTGAAGTGCCAATACAATTTACAATAAATTTAAAAATTGGTTGTCTGTAAAGTCGGTTTACTGACGATAGTTGAACGTGACAATGTGTTAAGGAAATACTGATGGAATGGTAGCATTTAATTAGTTATTAAAATTTTTTATTTAAGTATATTTTTATAAATATTAATTTATATTTTAAATTTATAATAAACATATAAATTTATAAATATATTAATTTTTAATTTAAAATTAATATATTTAATAGACGGATGTCGAACGCTGCCGAACTCAAAGGCCGATTGTGCATCTTTGTCGCTCGTTCCGCGCTCTCGTTTGCACTTCAAGCCTTACATGGAACGCCTCAAAGCGAGGTAACGACGCATGACGTCATGTTTTTTCGTGCGTGCAGCCGGCTCTATCGAATTATAAGACGTTGTCACGTCAAACGTCAAAAACAAGTAAAGGTTAAAAATACAGTCTTCTACTTTGATCGAGAAAGAACTGTAGAAAAAGTTATAGACAATAGCAAGAATAAGCATTGAATCTGGCGAAAACTGTACAACAACAAAATGTTTACTTGACATCGAAATGAAATGAAACGTACATTGAGAGTTTTTATTGGATTTATGTGGCATTGCCGCACTGATTCTTGCTATTGAGTAGAAAATATAGCAATAAAGTACTTAAAGGTATAAAGAACAAACATTGAAGCATACTTTGTGTAAGTTTGTTACCCGACTGCGTTAGAAGGAGGGTTATGTTTTTCGAGCGTATGTATGTATGTAAGCCTAAACGACTGAACGGATTTTGACATGTGAGGTGTCGTTGAATTTGTAAAAATTGTGGTAGTGACATAGGCTATATAAATTTTCAAAACGGCGGCTGTAAATGGGGGAAAAAAGGGGGGATGTGTGTATTTCTTTCTTCTATCTAAGCAATATGGGTATCAAATGAAAGGTTGTAAAAAGACCATTTCAAAAATATAACTATCATATCATGTTTATGTTGCCGTTTTAACAAAAAATGGCATAAAGTGTACCGTGTCATTTCTATACTATAAACTAAAACAAAAAGTCTCAAATAAAATTATTATTATAAAAACAAAAAACCCGACTGCATAGAAGTTTTGAACGGAAAAGAGAAAAACAAGGATCACTATATCTATATAAAATTCTAAATTCTTTATGGTGCTGCAGGCGGGGACAAACGTAGTTTTGGTAGATCTTTCTTTCCCCGCAGAAAATAAAGTATTTTGTCCCCGCTTGCATCTCCATAAAGTATTTATAATTTTATATAGATAAAGTGATCCTTGTTTTTCTCTTTTCAGTTCATAACTTCTATGCAGTCGGGGTATTTGTTTTTATAATAATAATTTTATTAAGTTATAAAATTAATAATAATTTCATTTCTTTTGTCGGATGTAGGTTGTATATTACAGTTTAGCATTTGACTACAATCATACCCAACGATAAGTGATGATGCAATCTAAGATGGAAGCGGATTTGTTAGGAGCAGGATGAAATCTACATCTATCTTAGTTTCTACAAGACATTGTACCGAACAACTTAAAGACTTGGCGGTATGTTTTTGCCTGTATGGTGGTACTAGCCATGGTTGAAACCTCTCACCAGGCAGAACTGATCCAAAACAAAATAACACTCAGCTGGAAATCGAGCCAATGACATCAGTCTTATAAATCCACCGCGCATACCGCTGAGACTCGAAGACCGTCAGAGGTAACTATCGCTTGGGTTCTTAGGTAACTACAATTCAGAATTTATAATGTATCGACTACTTGTATTCGACTACGTAAGCGTTATTCGACTACACCCGTGTACAATCGATGCCAGTGAAAACATCCGTCACAAGCGCGAACATATTTTCAGAAGCGTGCTCTATCTCCGCCTGACTCTTAATAAAGACACGGGACTTAGTATCAACTAACTACGACACTATTACTGATTGTTTGGTTTTACTTGTAACGTTTTTAATGGCTCTTTACACCTACAGTTTAGTTTCTTAGCTTTGAAGGATTGTAAATAATTTAAGACTAAATTTCACATAGAACTTTTACGCTACGATAGAGTTAAGTGTTGAGTTTTTAATGAATGAGTAGATTTAGGAGATTTGTTTTGTTTTACAAACTTTACATAACAATTTTTGGGCTTCGATATCGCATGCTCTATATTACAATTTGTTACGACCTAGAAGTCGAGGATGGAAGAACATCCACAACAGGAGAATTACCGCAGCTGAACGAACTCCATCAACCACCACAATGAACTGTCTGGACATTTCACAGCCCTCCCCATCCCAACAATACTTCACCGGCCATAACCCGCACTAACTCGTAGGAAACACTCTCCCTACGTTCCTTATGCTCTTCTCACTGTTCGACGACTCCTTGTTAACTCTCTAGTATATTACTAATTTCCTTACGTTCTGCATACAAAATTATTCCACATTCTTTTAACTTTTTCTTTTTTAATTTGCAATGAGATTTCTAATTAAACATCTTTTTTACTTCCTAAATTCTCTGAGGGATCATCCGTATCACAATAATATAAATAGTATTTTAACAACGCGTCTTTTATTGTGCTGACGTTCTTTTACTTCACACAAACGAGTTGAAGCTGTCACTTTACTGCTACATAAAGTAAAATACTTCAGTAAGTAAGTATATAGTATATAGTATAGTTAAGTATAATACCTAGATTGTTAGATCGAGTGCGGTTAAGTTATAAACGAGGAGGCGGGCGCGGGGCACAAAAACAAGGCTGACCTTTCGAGCGTTCCTAATAGATTACAATAATTTACAAATATCAACAATTACTTCATTAATTCACGGCCCGGCGCCTTTCGCAACGGACCTTAACCCCGATTGCACGTTTTTCTACCTACCCGCACTACGGGTTAGGTATTATGTAAATTATACCAATTATTTATTGTTGATCTAAAGTTCAAGTTGAATTGAGTTTGCCGACTTGTTTTTCAATCGCCTCGGTTGTAATCGGTTCTGAGAAAAAATTAATCCGACTGAAAAAATTTAACAACAACAATATTTAATCTCAATTGTTGCACAAAGACAAACTAATAATATTCATCACAAGGTTAAGACATTGAATATTTTGTCATTATCGTGATGCTACATACTTATCAATGCCATGTCTTCCAAAACTTTGGGATCTAATTTAAACGCGTACAAACGACGTACGAAACAGTAAGTTTCGGTCGGTTCGTTTAGGTTTTAATGTCCTCTTATAATACGTATATTATGTGCTAGTGATAGAGTGTAAAAAAGTTGATAAAAATAAATTCTTAAATGTATTTTAATAATTGAATTATTAATTACATTAATTTCCTATAAAAATATGCCTAAATACGAGATTGGTAGAGAAATGCTCGTGCAGTACGTTCGACCTGCAAATTAATAGCCGAAAAACTTACAAATAACACTGGAAGTTTTTCAGCTATTAAGTAAAAAAGTAGAAACAAATTTTAAAAAAATTGAACCGACTCAAAACGCACTAAAAAGTAAAAAAGAATTCTCAAAATCGGACAACTTCGTAAAAAGTTATGCGTGGTCATACATAAAAAAAATATACGTGACGAATTGAAAACCTCCTCCGTTTTCTTTCGTCGGTTAAAAAAAGCTTTTTTTGTAGTCGTAATTATACTTGCAAACAAGTAGTTGGCTGCTCTGCCCCCTATTCTGTTACCACGTTTTTATTAATTGACATGTGACTATCTACTTCGTCTATCTCTATATTAGATATATTCTATGTCTCTCCGTCTAACGCGATACTATAGAAAAAGGGAGACAATGGTATTAACATTCTATCACTTCAGAATAGGGGGCGCTGATGGTATTCCTCCATTCGTCTGGTACATCAGTAGAAAGAACATGAACGAAAGTGAAGTGCATTTGTAGTCTACGTACGTAACCAAGAGTTTGAGTTTGGCGGCAGGCGGTAGGCGCACAGTCAGAGGGTCCTCTTTATTTGCCGCCGACTAAGCGTCGCAATAATTCCTACAGTTTTCTCACTACTGACGGCGGCGCAAGTCATAAGCCGAAGCGATTAAGACGTTAACTTTTACCTTGAATTAAAATAGAAACGGCTGAAACTAACTTTATTATAGTCTACTTGCGATAGTTTAAATTGTAACGTTTACTTATCAACATAGGAGTGACAAATACAAATAAAACGAGCAATTTCTTTTATGAATCACTATCTAATTTCTGTATTGGATTTTTTTCATTATTTCCTTCTCTAATGGTAACACGATGAATCAAGGCTATAAAATTTTTGAAAATCTCTAAAGGTCTTAATCTAGCTCTAAAGCATCAGCTGGATGCTGCTTTCCCGTACGTTTCAGTCATGCTTGATCCTGGATGGATTAATAGGGAATATTATAATGAAAAAGTACCTATTTTTATGTCATCGCGTAATTAATAAAATTAATCATTAATCAGTCTAAAAGTTCTTGGAAGCCATGGTAAGTACCCTCTTATAAGCCATAGTAAAGATCGTTCATGTAATACTCAGGTTCGAAATTGGCTTCTTTGATTTTCCCAGTCACTTTAATGTGCCTACAGTTATTGGCTATCAAAATAATAATTTTATAACAAAAAATAGAAGTGACTCAAAACGCACTAAAAAGTAAAAAATAACTGTGTCATTTAGTTGCTTTAATTTACTTAAGCATATCTATGAAGACGGTGCCAGCAAGTTTAAGGAACATTTATTTAACGTAGTAAAGCAGTTAGTGGGTTCTAGGTGATGTTCTTAAAGTAGAAATCTTGGCTAGCACCGACTCCTAGATATGCTTAAGTAAATTGAAGCAACTAAATGACACAGTTTTTTTTTACTTTTTAGTGCGTTTTGAGTCGGTTCTATTTTTTGTTAAAAATTTTCATTTCTTACTTTTTAGTGATTTATCGCCACGTAACGTACTCGTACTATACTCTCATAGTAATATTATACGACACTAGTAGCCAAAAAGCTACCGATACCGAGACAAAAACCGAAACCGAAGCGTGCCTCCAAAATTTGAAGAGTTCCTTCAATTTCCCCAGGATATCAACATCAGATCCTAACTCCTAACATGATGACAATGGGACCACCTTGGAAGTCTGCCCTTTCTAATAAAAAAAGAATTATCGTAATCGGACAACTCTGTAAAAAGTTATACGTGGTCGAATTAATAACCTCCTCCGTTTTTTTTCGTCGGTTAAAAATACTTATCATCTCAAAAAGTTTAACGTTTAGAACGGGAGACGGTTCAGGTAGGCTAATCTTCACGCTATCGCAGCATTGCCAATCAATCAACTGCTGTCTCCAGTGAGAGAGTGGACGCGCAGCAGTAGAAAGTGATTTATATCTTACCAATTCAAGTTCCCTTCTTGTGATAAGATAACTATTCACCTATAGGTATTCAAATGTTTCTGATTGGTGTTAGATATTGAGGGCGTTTGCTAGGTAATAATAATTAGAAATGTGCTACCTAGAGTTCAGACGTTGTATGTATTTTTTAAAAAAATCAGTCATAAAATTCTATTGGGGAGAGATATAAAAGTAAGACGGGATGAACGTAACAAACGCTTGCACTAATGACTGTTTGGTTTTAAGCCGACGCTAAGTCACACTGGAGGCACGCTTGGAGAGACATTCTACCACTTCCTTCTTCGTCCTCTCAGCGTCAGGCTATCCATTGCTCCCAGAACTACGATCGGCTAGGCCAACAAGTCGGCCTATTACCATCGGAGTAATCGGCTACAAATACATATAAGTAATAGTAGCTATAGTATTAATCTTGCAGTACTTAGTGTAGTTCTTATCCAGTCGTTGGTAATTAGCTACTCCCTCGGGCCAACTCGTCCGAGGAAGTAATGAGTTACCGCTCGTGAACTGGAGGCACAGCTGTAGTACAGGAAAATGTGCCTGTAATTTAACTGGCTTTCACTCTGTCCTTGTTCACCACCGACCCGGATATGGTGCTAGTGCTTCTCCAGAAGCCCTCTGTTACATACATAGAATAAGCGTATACTGTGCGCCAAGCGCCAGTGTGACAGTCGTCCTCGGCAGTAGGGACACGTCGCATTACTCATCGGCGGTCAAACGCTCCCTGGGGGCGAGCGGGACGGCATGCCATCCCTCCTTGTCCACTTCGTCTGTTGCGGCTCTTTTTTTCGATTTTCTGATCTAATTCCAATATCCCCCGCATTGTCTCCGTACGTGAGCGAAGCGATTTTTGTATTCAGTTTTTGCTACGATGTTTCGTTATTTCGCGTGTTTGTAAGTGCGCTATTACTCGCAAACCGCTCATAAATAGTGAACGGTGGCTTTCGAGTTTTAATTCACTTTAACTGCAGTTTCACCGACGCAAAGTGCATTCTGCGTGTCTGCGATACCAGTGTAGAGATCAATCAAAATGCTTTTTATCGTCTTTATGATTTCATTTTCATCAAAACAAGTAGGTACATTTGGGATAACGATACAATTTGTTAGTTTTCTTAGGAATTTCATCATTAGATAACCATTTTGATATGGTACCTTCCAAGAGGTTCTTTTAACATTTGTAAATATATAAAAGAATTTACTGAGTTACTGTTAAAGACTGTTAAGTACTACATAAGCTAGTTGATCTGTAATGTTTCATAAGAGCAGTATATTAAAATGACAGCCTCCCAGCGAAACTTTCAACTTTCCCAGTTTTACGTGACGTGTCTTCTACATTTATCTTAGTTTGTATGTAGAAGAAAGAGTGCATTGTAAAACGTTCCTATAATTAGCGTTATGACAATATGTTTAATCTACGCACACTATTTAAACATCAGGTGGAACAACTTCTTCTTTTAATCCTTTCTATAACAAACGTTAACCAAAAGAATAATGTGTTAATTATATGCTTTACATGCCTAAAATTACGTAGACTTTAGTTAAAGCGACTCTTGGTTCTTCGTTGCAAACATCTAGAATTATGTGCCACTTACTTTCTCTTCCAATCACTACGTTTTTTGAAGATACCCATCTTCAAATTGAGATCAGTAAATAATAGACACTATCCAGGCAAAGCGAAGAAGCTTACTATAAAGCTTCTTCGCTAACCAATAGACGACGAGTAATAGTCTACTTAATACTTGACCGAAAAGCTCGTCAATACTTCTTGTCAATTACAGATACTACTGTGTGCACACACACATAAGTACCGTCACGCCTCATTCTCATAGGGGTAGGTATATATCACGTCCTGTTGCCACTATTCTTGCACATCTCACGTTTTTTCCATTCTTCATTAAATCTATCATACAAGCACTTCGGTTTTTATTATCACCATCTTACATTATTATTTAAAAACTATAGAACTACAAACCAGTTCATAAAGCTTTCACTCAATCGCCTATTTAAGTTTTACACTATAAGTAATATGTTTTTGGAGAAGCTTGCGTTTGACAAACACCTTGAACTTATTGAGGTTATAGTCTAGTTGTAGGTACTATCAATTTAAGTAGTCATGTAGACTAATGCATACATGTACATTACTTATTTATTTGTCGTTTAAAATGTTTCAATGTGTGCCGACAGCACAAGTAAGCGCCGTGACGTGTGTATGTGTGTGAGATGGTGATCACATGGCGTGAGAACCGCGCGTACAACAGTTGTTTCATTACTCTGCCGCGGCTTTGTTCTGCACTCATCCGTTCTTTTTGTAATTATACATATTAATCTTTTTACTAATTAATATTAAATGTTTTGTTACACGAGTAAGTTGAATACCTACTAGGTAAATAACTGCATTTATTTTAAACATTAATTTAGTTATAGATCACATTATTTTCAGTAACCATATAACCTTTAATAAGCGACCACCCGCTCTCACTAAGTATTTATAAACATATTTCTGGTTTGGCGTACAAAATTTCACTTTTTTCCCGGGAATTGGGTTTAACAATTAGCCATGCAGCTTGTTGAGGTAAGTAGGTGCGGGTGCATCCCAGTAGTACCCCATACCGTAGTTCTTTAGAACTGTTGGGATATTTTCCGTGCTGTCAAATTATGTCCCAATAGTTCTATATAGTACTGTAGTATAGTTTTTGCTCTTGACTTTACTTATACTATATAAGTTATAAACTTTATATTATTTTGATTGATTTTTCATTTTGTTTTTAACAAAAAAATGTCCCTTGCGACAAAAGCTAAGTTGTCAAAACAAAGTAGTAGTTGTGTCCAAAAAAGTATTCTCTTATTTTAGAAGTTACAGGGGGGACATTTTACCACTTTTGAAGTATCTTTCGCGCAAACTATTCAGTTTAGAAAAAAAAAAAAGTTACAAAACCTCAATACGATTTTAAAGACGTTTTGTGCAATTTAAGCAAAGCTATATTTGATATAGCATGTTTATAGATACTCTCAAATTTAAGTGGACATTTATTATTGCAATCAAAAGAGATTCCATATTACACTTATAAAAACTATAGATATTTTATATCTAACGTACAAACAAGATGTTGATATCGACATTTCTTTAATTTGGTCCCACTAGTTCTATATAGAACTGAACTGTAATATGGTGTATCAACAGTTCTATAGAACTAAAATTAGGGGGTACTACTGGGATGCACCCGTAGGTACCTATTCGTCTCGTGTCATATTACATCGTGTTGCAGCTGACACAACCTGCGCGATTCACAGAAACATTTCGATAACGAGAAACAAACAGTTTGTGTGACAACTGACAGTGCGCCAAATGCTGCGTCATATCCGTTTCACACGATTGTTTACAGTTTTTATAACTTTATTAACAACAACGGAGGGCGAAGGTTATCCACGTATATAATAAAAAGAAGCACAGTAAATAAAAGTACATCCACTCCTAATATCTTTACCTAAAACTCGTAGAGGTTTAAAAATAAATGACTATTCATTTATTTTGTTACTAGAGAGGACGCCCGCGGTTTCACTCGCATAGTTCTCGTTCCCGTGGGAATTTCGGATAAAATGTGGCCTATGTGTTATTCTGATATGTAAGCTATCATCATCATCATCATCATCAGCCTGTATTAGTCCACTGCTGGACATAGGCCTTTCCGAGAACGGGCCACCACACACGATCCACGTAAGCTATATAACCCAATCCATTTAGTAGTTTTTGTGTGAAAAGTAACCAATACTCAACCAAATAAATATTATAGGACAATTACACACGTCGCTACATAGCCCCAAAGTAAGCTTAAGTAGCTTGTGTTATGGGTACAATGATAACTGATGAATATTTTTATATATATTATACATAAATACTTATAATAAATCCGAATTTGGCTGGGCAGGGAGAATAACTTGAACAGAGGAGGTGAGTGTTGACGCGTGTCACTAAGGGTACCTTTACACCTACACTCGCGTCACAAGTCTCGGGCTCTGTTCGGAGTTTTCTCTCAGCCACGCGATGGACCCGGCACTCGCACGGTGAATCCATGGAATGCTAAGATATTCGTCTCAAACACCCAGACACTGGAGAACATCCATGTTCACCATGCAAACATTTTCCAGATGTGGGAATCGAACCCACAGCCTAAGACGCAGAAGCAGGGTCTACTACCCACTGCACCTACTCGGCCGTTCATCCATATATCCATCCATACTTGCAAACTTTCGCCTTTATAATATTAGTAAAGATTAAGCGCTAAATCGAAAGTAATCAACGACAACCGAAACCTTGCAATTGACCCTCTATGTACGTTTCCATTTCAGCGGTAGCTCGTTACGATCCTCCGACAAAGACGTACTGCCAAGCGATTATCGTTCCAGGACGATGTCGTGTAGAAATCGTAAGGGACGTGGATTTCATCCTACTCCTAACAGATTAGCCCGCTTCCAACTTAGATTGCATCATCACTTAACATCAGGTGTGATTGTAGTCAAGGCTAACTTGTAATGATTATTCTTATTCTCATTTTTTTGCGTAATATTATTCCGATGCAGCAGCTGGGGCCTTAGCTCAACTTGGACGATTCACAGAAACCTTTTCATAATAAGAAACAAAGACAAACAGTCAGCAAAACTGCTTGTTTGTGTAATAAATAACAGACACTGAGTCATTTCCGTTCTACACGATTGGTTAATATAATTTTTTACTGACTACAACAGAGGGCGAAGGTTATCGATTTAGTGTAATGAAAAAGTAGAAACGCAGTAGTTGCATATCTAATATGATTACCAAGAAAGTAAATGGAAGAGACATTGATAAGAAAATCAATAACCAATTAATTGATTTTATTCTTAAAATAATAAAACAATAACATTTATTTAAGCGAAAATAAATGATTTAATATTTCTCGCGAATAACCGACGAACCTAGGAACAAAGTCATCTAGATCCAACAGAAAACTGTAACGTACATTTCAATCAGAAACCTGAGCATCCTCAGGTGTTGTCTCTACAGCGTTCATTTGCCAATTTCGCACGTAGATTTTCTGTCGGACTTTGTCGCTACTATTGTAGGATTTTGTCAGACATTAGATTCTGCACGAATACTGTAATTTCTGAGTCACAAAGACCACAATACAAAAGTTCATTTTGTGATACGAAAGCATTATGTAATCACAAATAGTGTCGTAAGCAAACGATAGCCGCAAGCTGCACAGCGCAGTTTATAGCAGCTATTAGTGTAATTACTGCGTTCGTGGACACCGCCGCATCGCTGCACCGCTGTAGCGCGGGGGATCAAAGCGATCTGCTTCGGTTCTAACAGTGGAGATTTAATAACCGAGCCCACACACTGACCAGGGGAGGACCACCATACTACACACCTTCTATACACTGTTACCGTTTTTACGTTACTTTTTACCCTACTGCCAAGAATTCGGTTATGTTCGTCGCGCGTATCTTATATGTATATAAATATAACATACACACCCTTTCAATCATATACATACAATTACTTTGGTCTAAATAATTACTAGGTCCCGACTGTTCCAGTGCCAGCAACCCAGCAAGTGCACGTTTCAGTACTTTTTAATCTTTTGAATTAAACTTGTTTGCACTACGTTTCAATTGTATCTTACGCGTTTCCTTTGATTTTTCAAATTTACCTAATCAAATCAAATTTGGACTATAATATACCTGTTCGGTAATTCTTTATTTTTATTGGATAGTGTTAACCACACTTTATAATAATATAATTTTTAAAAATATACGTGATATCAAAGATCGGTAGGATTCGAACCCATATCAGATGGCTATCGCGGCCAAAACTTTCAACAATTGCACCACGGACCCTATACCGAACATTACGGAACTGGCGGTACTGGCGGCCACGACAGCTATAGGTGTTATAATAACACCATATAACATTAGTAGGGACAAGGTAAACTTTTAACTATATATTACCCTACTGTTATCTTCGATTTTTATCATTATTTTTCAATAAATAAGCCTCGAGATACAATTAAGTAATTTCCGCCCAATTTCCGTATCGTAAAATCTGAACAAAAACTCATAACACAAAAAACACTTCTTACCTCTCCTAGCTTTAGAATGAATTAACAAAACTAGTTTGCGGGTTTCTTTGTGTTTTTCATATAATTCATTCGCATCAATTTTCCCAAGATATCATCATCAGATCCTAATATGATGACTATGGGACCATTTTGGAAGTGTGCCCTTTCTAATAAAAAAGAATTATCAAAATTAAACGACTCTGTAAAAAGTTATGCGTGGTCATACATAAAAAAATACACGCGTCGAATTGAGAACCTCCTCAGCTTTTTTGTCAGTTAAAAATTAAAAATAATATTGTAGTTTTTAAGACGTAACTTACGTTTCCTAAGAAAGGTTGTTACCGTTTCATATGTATACCGCAGGTGGAATGGCTAGCCATTAAAACCGACAGAAATATCATAAATAAATGAAAGAATGTTTAAGCACAATGTAATCTTCAACATAATTACTTAATATAATATTTTAGTTAAAACATAATTTATGGCAATGGCGTGATAGCAGGCAAGGCCAACGTGTAGTCAACAAAAAAAATATTATTTGCACTGTACGTTATTGGGTTATTAATATCTAGACAAAACTGAAATGGTATGATTTCTTTTAATTTACTTTTCAATTGACCCAGAAACAGCAAATTTTACCGAAACCCTTTTGTCGATAGGGTGGTAACTAGTCTCGGCCGAAGTCTCCCGCCAGCCCTGCCATCTAACCCAGGACCTTCTTATAAATCCACTGTGCGAAGGAGGCGTTATCAAATCAGGAGCTTTGAATCAGAAGCTTACGAATTAGTGCGCTAAAGAGCTGCGAACTAATGTGAACGATCGCCTCCATGCACAAGAGCAGTGTAGAACGTCACTGGCGCGAGAAGGTCGCAGGTGGAGATGGTAGGTTCAACGCGCATGCGCCGTGGAGCCCACACCGCATCGATATCACATGCGGCCCACCACGATAAGCCACACGATTGTCATCTCTAAGCCTTTCTGTTAAGCGCATTTGTTACTGATAGGAGCGCAAATGTAAGTTGGGACGTCCGTCCGTTGATGCGGTATGCAAAATTCAGATATGAGCCAGTTCGGCCTCGATCGAGTTCGAATTGTTGTCAGGGTTGCCAAATGCCAATCATACAAACAAGGGTTGGAATGGATACCAGTCCTGGTCGTGGTAAATAATTAACGCGTATAACCATTAAGACGTTTGTTCTACAATTTCCTTAACGTGTTGTTACTGGGATCTAGGTACCATCCGAACTGTGACAATCTGACCTAGTAAATTAATAGAATAATGTAAAGCTCATCCAAAAGAGTTTTTATGTCTGTATACTCCTGTAAAAGCGACTGCCGAGTGACGCAGTGATTCTGCGTCCTAAGCTCGATTCCCACGTCTGAAAAATTGTTTGTGTCTGAGTATTTATTTAAAATACCTATATTATTCTCGAAGACGCCCGCGGTTTCACCCGCGTAGCTCTCATTCCCGTGGTATTTTCGTGATAAAATGTGCCCCATGAGTTATTCCGATATACATTACGCTACATTATTGTGAAGTTTTATCAAACTCTATTGAGTAGTTGTTGCGTGAAAGAACAAACATCCATACTTACAAACTTCGCCAAAACTAACAAAGCATACAGTGAATTTAAAATAAAAAAACCAAACAGATTTGATTTGAACACCTCCGATTATTTAATCGTTAATTGGAAGATGTTCATCAAACAAAGCTTGGTTTCAATTATACGCATTAAAACAATTCGCATAGCGTGTGATATTGCAATACAATGCGATAAATACCTTCAGCAATGCTATACGTGGCAATATGGTAAACTATAATTCAGCCGATTAGAAATAAAAGTTAAGTTGCGTTGCTCAAGGTGAGCGTGTGTGGCCTGGCTATCACGAAGTTCTACAAGCAAGTTCAGCATCTAAGACATGCTCAATAGAGCTGTGGGGAAATCAATACATTAAATAAAGTTCGTTAAGCAGTCGATCATTAATACTGTGCCCGGTACTCGGCTATTAAATAGAATAGTGATGATAATTTAAATTGTATTCGCCATTTTCTCGCGGACCATCTTGGATTTGAAATAGCCAAGGTTTCTATTTTGAGAATCCACAAAGTGCTTTGCTAATTCGTTAAACAAACGTTCCTTGAAACTTTGCTGGCTCCGACTTTATAATTATACTTAAGTAAATTAAAGCAACAAAATGACGCAATTATTTTTTAGTGCGTTAAATTTTTTTTAAGTTAGTGAAGAAGGGCAAGTGTAAATATGGCTGTCCTCTACGTGTTTAATTATCATATAAATTAGCATTAAAAATATCATTAATATGTAATTGTATATGTTGCGATCGTTCAGTGAGTAATGCGTACAGACATGCACCTGCTGGTTTTGGTATTTTAACTAGCAGAAATATTGACCTCTGGAAGGTATAGTTGGAATATTTTACTAGCGAGAGATTCAACGTTCAGTTCTATACAACTATTCTATTTTTTTATTATGATTGTTAACATAGCTTATTTGGTGATATATAAATATAAGAGAGCAAACCTTCGCAGGCTATGTTATAGGAATACGTCCTGCAATGTATTGCTCTGCGGCCAGCTTTTATTCCCTGAGGGTCAATAGAAAATCAGCGCTTGTAACAACGGGAAACGTACCTTGTAAGGTGCAATTCTATAACAGTTAATCTAAATACCAAACCAGTAAACACTCAAGTTGTAACTTCAACGGCAGACAAAGCTTTCAGATATTTTCCGTTATTTACCGGACTTTATTTTATACAATTTTAGATTGATTACTCAAAGATCAGTAACTAAAATGTACGTGAGAGCGGCAACTGGATGCCGCTTTAATCCTTGACTTTACTTGTATCAGTTGAAAACTGTGCTAGTGTACACAATAGTCAGCAGTCAGATACAGATAGAATCAGTGTTGAGTCCAGCCTCTTATTACAGCTTTTAAAGCCTTAAAAATTGTCCAAATCTATCTCTAACGGCCGAGTGGCGCAGTGGGTAGTGACCCTGCTTCTGCGTCCTAGACTGTGGGTTGGATTCCCACGTTTGGAAAAATGTTTGTGTGATGAGCGTGGATATTTTCCAGTGTCTGGGTGTTTATCTATATATTGTAAGTATTTATGTATAATATATATAAAAATATTCATCAGATATCATAGTACCCGTAACACAAGCTACCTAAGCTTACTTTGGGGCTATATAGCGATGTGTGTAATTGTCCTATAATATATTATTATTTATATCTATAGGTCTCTCACAATCCGATCCTTTGGCAAAGATACGATTTGTCTGATCAATATCGATTTACGAGTAGTAGTAGATATGTAGTTGTTACCTTCTTACATCGCACAAGTAGCCGTTATCGTGGCCGGTGTAAAAGTTTGCGATAAAATAAAAGTACCGTCTGCAACTCGAATATAAAGTGCTAGTTGCGGCCAAGTTGCGAACAACTAAGTTGGCGCAAGTTTCGAGTTTCACTTGTCTGTAGCAAGTTTACTGGTTGGGTTTACTTACCGCTGAGGATTTATCTGTGTACCTATTCGCTGTAATCCTTGTGTGCCTGTCCTCTACAACATGTACCCTACATTTCTTTCTAGCTAGAGGACGCCCGCGGTTTCACTTCTCGTTCCCGTGGGAATTTCGGGATAAAATGTGGCCTATGTGTAAATGCAAGGTATCAGCTAACTCCATATCATATTTTATTAAAATCGCTCCAGCCGTTTCCACACTTGCACACTCACAAACTTTCGCCTTCATAACAGTAGTACATATAATGTCAAGTTAAATAAAAGCAAAGCAAAGAAATAAAAAAAAGCTAAAGAAAAATAAAAAAGCAAGCAAGCAATAAAACAAGAAATACAAAAAAGAAAAGAAGAAATTCTGTATTCTGAAAAAAAAGAAGAAAATTCTTCTTCGGACACTTATGATCAGGTGACCCGTATGCTCTGTTTCCCACTATTACAGCGATGATATTTTTATCATATATAACATAGACATTAGATACAGTAGATACCTATTACCTACATTCGTATGCGGAAAGTGTCCGCGCATACATTCGACTGCGCCCGCGCACTGTGTAATGTGTTCTTATCATAGCATAGCAAATATACAGTTCGCTCATAATATATTATTTAAAAAAATCAGGGAAGAAAAACCAACGTAGGTACATTAGTTAATTCAGTACATTTTTAAACTGACATCCATAAGGGAGGTCATATTTTGTTTCTAGACAATTTGTACAGTCTACTAAATAAGACTGCTAAGCAATTGACTGATAAATGTCAGAAACTTATTGAAAACGACAGTACAAGATACCTAATTAGAGAGTATAGATACGGGTCTCACTCTCAATACTTCACACTTTCTAAATAGCTCCATTATTTAAGACTTCAATTCGAGAGTAGGAGTGTCTGAAACGTTCATAAAATTACCTAACTACCCACTCTTATTACAGGATTTTCACTTAGCAAGACAAAATATTAGTTATGCTGTGGTTCACATTATTTTCTAAAAATTTGCGTGTCAAAAATAAGTGGTAAAAACTACTCTCCTGAAAGTCGTTAAAAGCTCAGAACTCGACAATTGAGTATCCGACGAAAAAAAAACATATTAATCTCTACCAGATATAACTAAATTACCCAGCTACTATGACCACAAGACCTCTCTGTTTTCGTTGTCCGTTTCACCTAAAACGTATGAATGTAGGAAACAAATTAAAAAAAAAATAAAAAAATATATTTAGTTTTTTATAGTATAGTATTATATCTGCGCGCTAAGCAGACGGCGTATTATCTGAGTCACGCGTCCACGGCGCGCTGGACGGAAGTCAATTTTATTAATGGACTTTTTGCGTTCGCTCATTTTTATCGCAAATATAATGCGCATAGTACGTTGGTTTTGGAGTACTGACGATACGAGTACATGTTACTGTACGGACGCTGTGGTCACAGGCGGAGAACGTGGTCTCTAAGTCTAATGGGTCTGCTCACTCGACGCCTGGCATGGGAAGTAGCGAGGAAAGGAGGCAAAGACGTAGTCTGGCAATATTCGTCATACCCAGCACTCATTATTTTGTCTGTTTTGAGCGCCAGTGATATGAAAATGAGAAGCACGTAGTTTCGCGATTAACTTCGAGTACCTAGGGCAGTGTGTGGGCAGAATCTGCAACGTTGCGGCATCGCGAAGAGCATAGTGTGGCAGGCCCGTAAGGCACGGGAGTTTAACACCACCAACTTTCCAACTCTAGACCTTGGTCTTGTGTACTATCTAGAACCCATATTCGGTGCGGCAGTGGAATTTTAACACGCGTGGCTCCGTGGATTGCCTCAAATGTTAATTAACTGCGATCTCCGAGTCCCAAAGGCTCAGCAGTTTAATCTTTTGTTATTTAGATTGTAATGCGTAAAATGTATTCCGATGGGGATGAAATTTCTTGTCCAGAACTTTCAATATGGCAGATACTCACTAAAAATAAGTAGATAGGTATTCTTGACTTCCCACATGCTATGTTAATTAAGCATACTTGAAAATGCAAGTAAATAAGTTAAATACTTAATTTTTTACAGTTAAATACTAAATAAGATCAGTACAAAATGGTTTTCCTACAAGAGAGTTAAATCACATTATCTATTTTCCAACTTTAAGTAGGTATACCACATTTTATGCCGATATAAAAAAAGAAAACTATTTTAAAGCAATTTCCATAGAATATCAGAGAATGCACGATAAAAGTTAATTTATACCTATTCTGCGTACACCGAACAGCACGAACCGGTTCCGCGGAATATAAAATAACAAACAAGTTTCCCCAATTCCTACTTGTGTACTAAAATAGGGCTGTCGACATTTGTAAACATAATTTCTATTCTTTCCCTAGCGTTCTAAAACTGAATAGAAAATTGACTATTTAAGGCATTCAAACCCAAAAAAATTACTTCCTCAATAAAATCTTTGTCGTAGAAGTTTCTAACCTAGTGTTTAACTCTTAACGCAGTTATAATTTTTTAACAGCTAACACGGCTTTGTGGCAATTGTGATGCCACCTATGTACATCTCATGAATCACCTTATATAACTTAGATTCAGTTAAGCTGTTAAAGTATTAAGGTAAACATCTTTCCAGTTCTATTTCAAGCAAACAACAATTAATGAAGTGGCATTGAGCTATACATAATAAACCGACGAAATAAACAACTACAACATGCAAGAAAAAATTGGTTGTCTGTAAAGTCGGTTTACTGACGATAATTGAACGTGACAATGTCTTAAGAAAATACTGATGGAATGGTAGCATTTAATTGGTTATTAAAATTTTTAATTTAAGTATATTTTTATAAATATTAATTTAAATTAATAAAATAATTGATTTTGATTTTATAAATTTATAATAAATATATTAATTTATAAATATATTCATTTTTAATTTAAAATTAATATATTTAATAATTATATTTAATAGACGGACGTTCAACGTCCGTCTATTAAATATAATTATGCGCTGCCGAACGCAAAGGCCGATTGTTCTTCTTTGTCGCTCGTTTCGCGCTCTTGCGCTTGCACTTCAAGCCTTACATGGAACGCCTCAAAGCGAGGTAACGACGTATGACGTCATGTTTTTTCGTGCGTGCAGCCGGCTCTATCGAATTACAAGACGTCGTCACGTCAAAAAGCAGTTATAACTTAGAAAATGATATCTATATTATTATATATTATATTAATCTATCTTATCAGTGAAGATCGCTATTTAAAAAAATACTATCTTCGTATAATATTAATAACATAGTAATGTTGGCAGGCAGCCCTAGCAACCGGTTCGAACCGGCCACTGTCACTCGATATTATGATTAATATTAATACGATAAAACGCAGATAGAAGCCGAAAGTTATTGCATACCTACTCTTTGAGATCGAGACGATATTTCGTTTAAACTGTAGGCAGATTAGGTTACCCAACCTAACACGCCTTGTATTAATTTAATACTGACAAATTATAGGACTCATACAAACAAAACGATAAATGGTTAATTCAAGAGATTCATTAGATAGTTTTGAATCAAAAATTACTTAGTAAATGTACGATTATTAACGAAAGGAATGTCGAATTATGAAATCCTGGGTTCTAATCCTATGTGGAAATGTTAACTTTCATTTTTGACGTGACAACGTCTTATAATTCGATAGAGCCGGCTGCACGCACGAAAAAACATGACGTCATGCGTCGTTACCTTGCTTTGAGGCGTTCTATGTAAGGCTTGAAGTGCAAGCGAGAGCGCGGAATGAGCGACAAAAAAGCACAATCGGCCTTTGCGTTCGGCAGCGTTCGACATCCGTCTATTAAAATAATTTTAAATTAAAAATTAATATATTTATTATAAATTTAAAATATAAATTTATAAAATCAAAATCAATTATTTTATTAATTTAAATTAATATTTATACAAATATACTTAAATTAAAAATTTTAATAACCAATTAAATGCTACCATTCCATCAGTATTTTCTTAAGACATTGTCACGTTCAACTGTCGTCAGTAAACCGACTTTACAGACAACCAATTTTTTCTAAGTTAGTAGGAAGCTGATGGTGTTACACTTCCGTGCCGAAGAGAGTACTTTATGCTGTCGGCCCTGGTCATTAGCATCAAATATTATAAACGATATTTTATTCCCTTTACCTATAAAGAGGGAGGCCTGGACCTGTAGTGGGCCGTTAATAGGCTGATAATGATCATTATAACTGTAAGCCTACCAACCGGTATCAAGCAACATTCCTCAATTCCAAATCTCTCCTATAAGGGGAGAGGTCTGGCTCTGAGTTTAGTGTAGTCCATTCAAATGGGGTGAAAAAAATAATTTTTGTCTGAACTCGATGTGAATAAAACAACTTGTTGCATGTTCCGCAAGCCAGCATTCTTCTGTGATCAAAATATACAAAGCGTGTACCCAACATGCCACTCTACTGCGAGTTGGCGGGGCACCTCGCAAGCGGTCAGTGACGCAACAGTCCGTACAGCTGTCGGAATGTAGCAAGTGTGCGAGCTTCATCACTATCGGGCCAGCCGCGCGCGCGAGCTCGTCAAGGGCCATTGTATGGTAATGTGGCAGTGATTAATCGCTGCGCGGAGTGTACAATGTTTATGCCTTAATGTTTAATGCGCTGAGGATTTCACCGTTGTTTTTTCTTCATTGATCTTTGTGATTAGTATTAAGTATTAGCGCTGCTTCGCGGTTTCACCTGCGTAGACCCCTTTCCTGTGTGATGTGGGTGTCCAATATAAACTACTTAAAAGCATCGAACCGACTTCAAAGAAAGACATTGGAGGCGGTATCAGTAAATAGTAATATAGTATTAGTATCATAGAAGCAATAAAAGGGTCTGCACCGCCTTAATTGGTATCGTCTCTATTTTTGCTTTTTGCTGTAATAATCTTCGAAGTCTATTCAATTATTTTTTAAAACAGTTTATTTTGACCTAGAATCACTTAAAAACCATAATCAGTACTAAGTTCCTCTCCGTTCCTCTCCTTGATTTGATTATCATTTGATGATTTCATTGGGACTATTGTTAAGCTCCACTTAAAGTCATACTAAGAATCGCACTATATATATGTGAAAACCGTATGAAAATCCGTTAAGTAGTGTTAGAGTTTCTCGCGAACAGACGGAAAGACACGCAGCGAGGAACAATATATTATATATTATGTACCTAGTAATTAGCATATTGTTGTGGCCACGCTTTCTTTGCTTTGAGATTCAGTTTTGATAAGAAGGGCGATCTATCTGAAGGGTGAGGCCATTAATTCTGAATAGTTAACGTTCATCAAGATAATTTGTTAGTTTTAGAAGACCTCTCATAAAGACAAAGTTACAATTTAAAACTCTAATATTTTGATATGTTATCAAATTATAACTTTGTTCTATATTCCATTTGTAACAAAAGTTTATTCAAAGAACATAATATATTCTATCTGGTAGGTACCTAATATTATATATGAATATTTTTTTTTATCAACTACAAGTTGGCCCTTGACTGCTATCACACCTGATGTTAAGTGATGGTGCAATCTAAGATGGAAGCGGGCTAACTTATTAGGAGTAGGATGAAATTCCACACCCCTTTCCAGTTTCTACACAACATCGTACCGGAACGCTAAATCGCTTGACGGTATTGTCTTTGTCTGTAGGGTGGTAACTAGCCACGGCGAAAGCCTCCCACCAGCCAGACCAAGACAAATTAAGAAAAATCTCAATCTGCTACGCCGGGAATCGAACCCAGGACCTCCGTCTTATAAATCCACCGCGCATACCACTGCGCCACGGAGGCCGTCAAAAAATTATTGATACTTACGAGTATTTTGTTTTATAGAAAACGTCCAATAAGATTCTTCTGTCAAAAGCACAAATTACTATCGTACGATTCTTGAATCCAATGCAGAACGGTCTCCTAAATTGGCCTATCAAAGAAATTGAAGGTAAACTTTCGGTTTGCGCGTGTTCTACTTAGCTGTTTTAACTGCTGCTAAATTGTTGATGTATTTAGAAGAGGATACATGTCTAACCAGCTCGGTGGCGTTCATTGTAAGAAAGCCGAGTTAACGAATATAGATTCTGAATTTCCAACTCAAGACCTCACGATCTGTAGGACGGTTACCACTAGTAGTTAGTATGCTATTAAAATTTCTACAAATGAATCAAGTGTTTTATGAGAGAGTAAGTAATGCTCTGTTATTAGAGAAGTAAGATTTCACCGGCGAGTAACAGTAATAATTATAAAATGGGATTTACTGTGGCAATAAACAATGCAGTTTAACAACCACCCGCCGCGGTCATTAGAAACCAAGTGCAACAACGAAAGGTAGTATTAACATCTTATTCTTACTCTGCACTACGCACATGTTAGAAAAAGTTTAATATATTATAACTGACTACACACTAAAAGGCAAAAAATAATTGCATTATTTAGTTACTTAACTTTACTTGAGCTCATCTTTAAAGTCAGTGTCATCTAAGTTTAAGGAAAGTTTATTTACGCATCGATTTGAGAACCTCCTCGATTTGTTTGTCGTTTAAAAGCAACAGAGAAAGTAAGAGTCAAAGTTATTATTATTATTTTATTAGGAGATAGAGAACAGTCAGAAAAGAAGGAATTGAGAAAATTAAGATATTAAAGGTGATGAAAGAAGAGCACATGATGAAAAGTGCAAAGATTTGGAATGATAAATAACTTCTTTCCAAGTATTAGTCAATGTGCTTCAAATCATACAGTTCAGGAATCGAGGCTGGGTCAGCCTATAAAATATTGATCTATTTCTTCCAAGAAATTGTCAGTAAAATAATAAGTAAATTGTAAACCTGGAGTTCGGTTGAACCTATATTATATTCATTTTCTGTTGACAAAAACTCAGAAATCCTAATCCTAAGGCAATATATAAAACGAGCAAATGTTCTTGGACACGTAGGTACGTATTTGGCGTCTCGTTCGCGCGTCGCCCGCTGAGGTGGCTAAATAATATGCAGAAGGCAGCTGCCAATAAGCGTCGTAAAGCGGCGAATGGTCGTTTTTACAGCGCCGTTTTTACTGCCCGTCGGGACTCTGCAGTTATTTGCTGACATGTGCCTCAAGCCACGAGCGACATCTCCAGCATCAACTGCAGAAGACAGCAACAGGCGACATGTCGCAGCGACACTATATACACGGAAACCATTCACTACTACACGTCGCCTGCTGCTTTAACTAGCTCTACGGCCCTCGGTTCTCTTGAACTTTTGAGCCCGTAGTCACTTTATTAGTCGAGAATTAGCTGAGAGACTTTGAAGAGAATCAGGAAGTACACGTTCGTGAATGTCTTGGATATTACAAATGTGCGTATGCCAGTTGTAGATACTTGTACATCAATAAATTATTACCTACCTTATTTATATGATACCGACGTAATTAATCGACTTTAACTAAATCCGTCAGAAAAAATAAAAGGTTTACTCCGCAACGGAACTTTCTTTAGGTGACATCGCAATTGAAATTGTAGAGTCAACAGTTGACTCAATTTTAGGTACAAGGCCAAGCACGCATAAAGACGCCCTTTGTAAACGCTTGCATCTCAACACTTGCGCGTGTAAAGTTTTCCATGAACCTACCCGCATTGGCGAGTCAAGCGCGAGCGTTGGATACGCAACGAACTGTCGACATAATGCAACTACAACAATAACTGTAAAATAGCTGCGGAGTTATTCAATCAAACAAATGCTGTTTTTTATATTTCCAACGGCAAATAGTCGAGTGCCCGCCACTTGACTGTGCTGTGACTGTAGTTTTTAATAAAACTAGCTATGTACTTTAGCAGCTAGCTACTTGACAGGTTTTAACAAGCTTTTGACTAGTGTGTGTAATAGGTAATGAAAGGTAAGCGTAATGTTAAAATTACCCTACTTTTAAAAGTATATAAATATAGATTCGATCACGTTGTCCTATGTTCGAATCTTGGGTCGGGTCTGAGTTTTTCGTGAAATTTTTAGTACGAGGTAACAGGAGTTAACTAATCTGGGACTAAAATACAAGAAACTGAACAATAACAAGGATGTTAACCCTGTACAATAATAAAAGTAATTATACCAACATAAGTAGGTAGATGTCTAAGCTAAGGTTTTTTAAAAGATCATTTTCAGACCTAGACTTTTGAAAATTCGTTTGATAGAATATATTAAAAGTTAGAAAAACTTATCTGTTTGACAAATATGTCAAAAATTGCTTTTAGTTATTGAGAGGGTAGTTATTAAAACATAGTTTGTCCCCGCAGTTTGAACTTGAAAGTCATTCAAACTAATACATCTATATTCCCTATTTGACACATCGACGTTTTGACACGGCAATAACACTCTTACAGCGTTCGCAATAACGGTGAGATTTAAACGCGTCTGTGAGATAGGTGGAAACACTAGTAAAGCCTGTTTCCTGCGAGATAGCACGGTGATGGATCGCTTCCTACGGATAAGGGATGGCGGTTCGATCCCACGTAACCAGATTGTGAGATCTATTGCTACCAATAATTTATATCGGAGCACGGCTCTTGTTAGGCGGGGATTTATTACGAGTTCAAAGTAAAATAGGTTGGTCGGCCAAAGTTATGGTTTGTTAATGTCATTAAAGGTTTAGGATTCGATAACGTTGAAGAAAAAATAATCTGTCTACAGTAAAGTAACAATCACAGACAAGCCGACTATCCAAGCGCGACTGGTTTAAAATATATACTAGCGGATGCCCGCGACACCGTCCGCGAGAAATTCTGTTTTGTGATAGTTCAAAAAAAGTTGCCTTAGTTGGCTCTAAACTATCTGTATGAAATTTAATTTTAAACGGTTCAGTAGTTTAGGCACAATTGAACAGAACAAACAGACAGTTACTTTCGCATTTGTAATATTAGTATAGAAGTATAGATTTGCTAAGCACCTATAGGTAACTTTTAAAATTCTTTACAATAGTAGTGTATTTTAGTGTATACGGTGGGAGATGAAGTTCTAGATAGTCTCTAGCTCTAGGTTTTTTATGAATAAAAATATTCTTTTTAATATTTCTAACGTAAGTACTCTTTATCTTGTACTATCCGAATTAATATCAGGCTAAGGTACCAATATTTGTATTAAATATTTGACATTGCCTGTGCCCATATCTAAAGCGAAACCGCGAGGGGCGCAATTTTAGAAAATTTAATACAACCCGTCGCGAAGGGAGCTGACATCATCCGCTCCCGAGGGGCAACGCGTGCCCAAACAGCTGATTGCCGACCGAACACCATAAAAAACCTTATAAAACACCATCCACCCGAAGCACAACCTTATCATCATAGACACAAAGTCGACATTGGTTCAACACCACACATCGCTACACATCCGACCCTTATTTTACCCACTCCAAACAATTTCAAGCCCTCCACCTTTCGCTTTAACACTCAAAATCGCTCGCACTCAAATTTAACTAAACACGTCATCTACAGAATAAAATTTTTGACGTAGACAATTTTGAACTGTAACATGTACAGGTTAGGGCAGGTTTTCTGTTGGCGGCCGCAGTTAATGAGATAAAACCGAATGGATTTTGTGCATTTCACTTGGCTGGAGGCCGGAGCGAGGCAGATCTCGGTTGCATGCGGCGCGCGCAATCAATGAGAATATTTCCACTTTGAGACGGACAGTTACCGCGGGCGCATGATGGACACGCGGATAATGCGCCTACCATATACATGTAAATAATAACTGGCAACTGGAACAGACACTCAAACTCTTTTTAAATTTCAAAATTTTTTAAATAAAATAAACATTATCTGAAGTTTCAGGACTCGAACCCACGTCTCGCCTTTTGCGGCAAGAGTGACTGCAAGACTACAATGCTTTGATTTCATCGATATTTGAAGTCCCCGCTGGTGCATGATTTAAATGGTAGTTTACACCACACCACAACGGGTTCAAATACTTGGCTGGTTTTACTGGTGGGAGGCTTTCGCCGTGGCTAGTTACCACCTTACCGACAAAGACGTACCGCCAAGCGATTTAGCGTTCCGGTACGGTGTCGTGTAGAAACCGAAAGGTGTGTGTATTTCATCCTACTCCTAACAAGTTAGCCCGCTTCCATCTTAGATTGCATCATCACTTGTAGTCGGTAAAAAAATACTAGTTTTTTAACCGACGAAAAAGAACGGAGGTTCTCAACTCGATACGTATATATTTTATGTATGACCACGCATAACTATTTATAGAGTTGTCCGATTTTGATAATTCTTTTTTTATTAGAAAGAGCACACTTCTCTATTGTTATCATGTTAGGATCTGATGATGATATCCTTTGAAAATTGAAGGAACTCTTCATATTTTATAGGCACACTTGCAGCGATTTCGATTTTCGTGTAAGTGTCGGTAGCTTTTTGGCTACAAGTGCAGTATAATAAATATGACAGTATAGTACGAGTACGTTATGTGGCGATAAATTACTAGAAAGTAAAAAATAACTGTGTCATTTAGTTGCTTTAATTTACTTAAGCATATCTAGGAGATGGTCTATTATATAGTCTATTAGGCTCTTGAGTCTAGCTAACAAAATAAACAAAAATAATTTTACAATCCGACACGCAGATCTAGAGATTAGCCCGTTTAAACAAACGAACAAACTCTACCGCTTTATATTACTAGTATAGATATGGTCTTCTATGGCAAATAAATTGAACAAAGATCGAATTCTGAACTCCATTACCGTATTATCGTTTCTAACATGTACTCGTAACAGCATACTTACCAAAATGCTGACGCCTATTTTAGAAATTTTGTATTATCTCCTTAACTATGTAACTAATTAACATACTGTAAAAAGCTAATCCTATCTCTATATCCTTGTGATTATTAAATAAATTATTTTGATAAGGATTTAAGTTTCGTTGTATAAATAATGACGTAAACGTTAATAAAGTTCTATATCTGCCAAAATATAAATATAGATATATGCTACCGCGGACTTTTAAAGATACATAAATATAGTTTTCATATAATGTTTTGAATTATATCTAATAACTAAGGCAGCGCACGCGCATAAAACCAATGTAATTTATTTATTTATTTTGGAAAACCAACCACTGATACACTAATACATGTTAACATTACATTCATTCAAGTATATCTTCTATAAATGCTCAGCTAATTATAAGTTTTCACAACTTTCACAATATAATGTTAAAATACAGTTGTCAATGCATAACGTTTACAATAGTAATTAATTAATTAAAATAGGCAAAACACAAATATAGCAATATTACAAATAAAATTATATAAAACAAAAAATAAATAAATACTAAATACTAAGAAACAAAGCGTTAGAGTCAACAGTAATCATTTCTAAAAATTGGCAAATATCAAAAAAAGAATTCATCATTTTACAATGTCAAGGCTTATTACTAGTCAATATATTAAAAACTAAATACTATGAAACATAGATTAAAGACAACTAGATGGAGCCCATAGCGTGTTCACTCGTGAGACAGCAAGACAGCCTCATTGACATGATAATATGTCAACATTTAAAGTACCTACATCATGAAACGTTACGTTTTAAAATATCGTAAAATACGAAATATTACTTTATATACGATAGTTTAGTAAACGCATAATACATGAAATTTGCTAAAAAAACAACATATTTAAGCTTTATCACCAATCAATGAAGATTATGCCTACTTACGTATGAAATGTAATTCCTTCGATTTTCCGTTCGCTGCGACTTTTGCAGCCGAAAATACTACAACCCACCATAGCACGATAACGTTTAAAATAATATCGTTACCGCAAAATTATATTATTTATCAGCAAATTTAATAAAAAGCTAATAATTGCTCAGATATATCCTTTGTTTGTCACAAACTCCACTCTTGACAAACAATAAAAACGAACACGCTGAAAGGGACAAAAAAATAATCTTGTGTCACTGTCTAATAAAGGCCGAATGAAATAAGTCTATCAACTCTTGAACCTACAGCCGCGTTATGACTCCATCTAATTTTCATTAATCTATGCTATGAAACAACACAAAACAGCGTAAGAGTCAATAAAAAATTCGCAAATGTCAAAAAGTAGAATTCATTATTATACAATGTCAAAGATAGTCAACATATTATTATTAGAAATCAAAACATTTAATACCTTCCTCCTGAAGTCAGAGTAATTATTATGGAAGAGATCAATTTCATTTCGATGCTTTACAATTTAATAAATTTCACGGTCCGACTCGCGCGACAAAAGCTGTGATAACTCAGCTAATTTATATAATACAAATATAAAATACTAGCAGTGCCCGCAGACTCCGTTCCGCGTTAGAAATATTCATGTCCCGACCCGTTTGTACTGCATAATACTTCAGGTAGAAAGTTCGGGATAAATAAAAATTATGATGATGATAGCAAATCTGGTAAATGTACTTGCTCTTTTGGTGGCAAGCCGCTGCGAACAAGCTGCTGCGGCAAGCCGCTGCGAACGTTCGGTGCTAGATTCCCTAATAAGTATGTTTGAAATATTCAGTCTGTGATTAGCCAGTTGCTGAGACCTTTCAGTGCTGGACTCTCTTACACGTCCTGCAGAGGTAGCGTAATAGCTCTTTGGCTGGCAAGCCGCTGCGAACGTTCGGTGCTAGATTCCCTATTAAGTATGTTCGAAATATTCAGTCTGTGGTTAGCCAGTTGCTGAGACATTTCAGTGCTGGACTCTCTTACACGTCCTGCAGAGGTAGCGTAATAGCTCTTTGGCTGGCAAGCCGCTGCGAACGTTCGGTGCTAGATTTTACGTATGTCCGACATACTCGTATTCTGACCGTGGATATCCAGTCGCTGAGAACATTTGCTAGACTCTTTAGAAGATGCTTGCGATCTATATTTTCTTTCGTTCGCAAGACGCCGTGCATGTTCAAATGAAGTCTCTACTATTCGGCGTACAGTTGTCGCTCTTGTCTGAGATGTATGTCTACATAGTTGAGATTTTGTTTTAAGCATTCTGACGTTATTTCATCAGAACAATGCGATTACTTCAAATAATCAAACGGTGGTCCTTATTGGAAATTTTAATAAAAAATAACTAGATTGAAGAAATTAGTAGTTGCACCAAAAAACTAAGTTGAGAAAAGAAAGAATTAAATGTACTTACTGCTTACATGGCCACGCAAAGGCCGAGGCTGTGCGCACCGCACGTTTATATTTTGCTAATATCTTTGAAGATATTTATTTAAAGTGTATAGAGTAAAGGGCACAAATATTCTACATTGAATTACTATTCTAACAAACATATTTATAAAGATATAGATTAATACCATATGGGCTAAATACGCTTCACAAAAATTAATTATTTTTAATCCACAATTTTAACTGTAAAAGCAGTTATTGTGAGTTATCGGTAGGAGATAGGCTATCGCGGACTTTTTGTACAGATTTTGATATGTTCTTTAATGTTGTAGTACATTGTTTTGTCCTATCCTCAATACTTATCGCAGCGCACGCAACTAAAGCGATTTTTTATACAACGTGGATTACATAAATCAAATTTAAGTAAAGATGCATAATTAATTACGGAATTTTTTATAGCCTATGACATTCCACAATAACGTAGCTTTCTATTGGTGAAATAACTTTGAAAATTGGTCCAGCAAATCCAGAGAGTACCCCTTACAACGTCACAAGATCACAAACTCACAAACGCTTCCTCTTTATAATATTAGTATAGATTGCATATGACACTCCCCGATAGTGTAGCATTCTACTCGTAAAAGAATTTTTTAAATCGGATCAGTAGTTCCGAAGACTAGCCCCAACAGATCTTTATTTATAAACTTAAAAACTTTAACTCTTTATAATAATACTATAAAATCCCGGAAGACTTAGCTATTTCGACATCTAGACCGGACATATTTCTTTTTTCCAAACAAATCAAACGTATAGCACTTGTTGAGCTTACAGTGCCGTGGGAAACAAACATCCTTAAAGACCATGTATTCAAAGTGAATAAATATTATGACCTTACTAATGAACTAACCAAAAATGACTATGTGGTTAGTTTATACGCGGTAGAAGTGGGTGCGAGAGGTAAGTATACCAGCAAAGTCTCTCTATAACCTTCTAAAAGACCTTGGCCTTACTAGAAGTGCAGTAAGCTCCATATTGGAACGAGTGTCCAAAGCTGCTCTAGTAGGGTCCCTCTGAATTTGGCTGGGCAGGGAGAACAACTAGAACAGAGGAGGTGAGTGTTGACTGCCGTCACTAAGGGTACCCTTAAACCTACACCCGTGCCACAAGTCTCGGGTTCTGTTCTGAATTTTTCTCTCAGCCACGCGATGGACCCGGCACCCGCACGGTGAATCCATGGAATGCTAAGATATTCGTCTCTCTAACAGTAGTGTTTGCAGTCAAAGGCTGTAAGGAATAAAAAAAAATCCTTGCTTAGTTTTAAGATGCCTCTAGTTAAATACCTACTACTTACATATTTTCCTCTTTAAAACGATATTTTTATGTAAAAGTTAAACATATCGAAACGTATTTAGTTGACGGCTACTTTGATTTAGCACCAAAAAATAAAAATAATCGTAAGTTTATGACAATATCCACGAAGGGGTCACTAGACGGCATGTTTATACTGAATTTATACGCATAAAGACGCACAATTCCTAGGCGCTAATCGAAAATATTTACACTGAGCCGCGGGCGGTCCGACGGCCCCACTGTAAACTAGCAGGTATACTAATAATACTAGTTACGCCTCGCGGTTTCACTTGTATATAACGCGTAGTTGTAACTTTAGATAGTCAAGCTATGTCACTCACTCCTTATAAGCCTGTTTTTACAATCCGATTGTTAGTTCAAATTTAAATAAAGTTCTAATTTTAATAATAACTAACACACGCCCGCGACTTCACACACAAAATAGTGTATTCCAAACTTCAAAGAACACTGAAAGAGCAAAATAAATTTGTGACCCTTTTGAAAGAAAGAATGAGTATGCTCGTAGCAAGCTATACTTAAAAGATAGGCACTTAAATGCCGTCGCGGATTTTTGGTAGTCTTAACAAAGAAGAACAATCTCTCAATACATTGTTATGAGATATCTCAAATGGATTAGGCAGAGTTTTTAACGAAAGCTTTCAATCGCAGCGACTCGTCTATCATATATCGTCATATTTGAGCTAAATATCCTAAAACATTACTTAAGACTCAAGAACCACTCTACCTATTGGTGAAGTGAGTAGACTTTGAGTTTATCACAAACGCACAAACAGATGAAAATTGGCAATGTTAGGTAACCATTTCTGGATACTAATAACTCAGTAGTGGTAGTTAACCTTCCTGAATAAGGATCATTTTAAGGAGGTTCGATTTCTAGAGCGGACTACAAGTATTGGATTTTCTTATGACTAACATTAGAAAGCCCGGACCAAGTCGGAGGTCGCTTCACGCGTGGAAGACCATATAGAACTGTTGATTCCGAACATAACAATTAAGATCTAATAGAAAATACATATAATGATAGAGTCAAACAATTTCACATAAAACTCGTCATTAAAGCTCGACCCGAACCCAGAAAATATTAAAAATATATTCAGATTAACAAAGAATATTCGGTAATGCGAATTTTTAATATTAAGTTTAATGTTATTAAAAATATTTACTTCGATCGACACTGGGCATTTTTAGGTCACTTTGACAATGTCCGATTGCTGAGTAATGGTGGCTCTGTGGCGCAGTGGATTTATAAGACGTAGGTCCTGGGTTCGATTCCCGGCTGGGTCGATTGTGATTTTTTTTAATTGGTCCAGATCTGGCTCGTGAGGGCCTTGGATGTAGCACGTTACCACCCTACCGAAATAGACGTACCGCCATTCGATTTAGCGTTCAACCTATTGCTAACAAGTTAGCCCGCTTTCTTATTTGCATCATCATTTACCATCAGGTGTGATTGCAGTCAAGGGCTAACTTTTAATGAACAATTTCCACAAAAACACGATATATTTCATAAGATATTGCCAATTTACTTGGTTC
Organism: Mycalesis mineus; assembly: GCA_034621355.1. Lineage (NCBI taxonomy): Eukaryota > Metazoa > Arthropoda > Insecta > Lepidoptera > Nymphalidae > Mycalesis > Mycalesis mineus. The sequence continues at coordinate 17,172,104 of CM067891.1, read as the reverse complement.
TAACATTTTGAAGTAGAGTATTTTGTAAGTTGAATTGAGTACCTAGCGACGGGCTACATCGCTACAAGTCCGGGTAGGTAGGTAGTACAGTAATACAACGTACAATGCATTGACAAAAGGTCGTTCTTCGATGAGGTCATGCTTTCAATACTTTGCTATCTAACTATACGAGTGTCTAGCGACGGCGACCGCAGCTTAGCAATTGTATCGATCGGAATCCATATTATATTCTTAAAATATATTTAAAAACACAGGCACATAAAATATACATTTAAATAACCTTACTACAGCTGAAAGGATCTGGATGAAAATAGACAATTATAGTTTGGAATGGCAATTAAGTAAACTTTTTATTTTTATATTTCTGGGAAGGAATCTACGCGGGTGAAGCTATAGGACACTGCAATAGTATATGTTACTCGCGCTGATGAATCTCATCTGATCTTGAGTGTAAAAGATGTTAAGTGTCGCCTAAGACTATGTTCAGATCGCAAAAATCGAACGCATGCGAAATAATTTAGTCATATTATTATAAACTAGAAGTCGCTTGCGGTTTCACCAGCGTAGTTCCTGTTTACCTAAAAAGTTAAGGATAAAAAGTAACCTATTTGTTAATCTAAGGTGTCAGCTAACTCCTTGCCAAATTTTATTAAAATTGCTCCAGTCGTGAAGAAGTAATAAATATACACACTCACCTTTCGCCATTATTAAAGTAGTATTCGTCATGTAGTTAGCGAAATTATTTGTCAGAATAGAGATTATTGCTCTTGCGTATCTAGTCCGCGAATTTCAGACAGAGTTAATTTAATTAGCTTACTAGAATGCGCGCAGCGTGGTGGATTTGCTCCCTCTCCTACAAGGGAGAAGACCAGGCTCTGTAGTAGACCGTTCAAAGTCTGATACTGATGATGCAATGTGATTAAAATATTATTAAAATAAAAATAAAAATGTATGTGATTTAACAAAATCATCAAATTCCTGAATATTGAAAACATAATGTGCACTATATGTCTATCTATCCGTCTATCCGGCCACTTTTTTAGTCGGCGACTATTAGGCGATTAGTCAGCAAAGACTAAACTTATTTACTTACTTACTTTCTTTGTATTTTTAATAAAATGGAACGAAATTATTTAGGAAGACCTTATGTTATTTCTGCTGCAGTAATAACAGTTTGGCCGATATGTGGTAAGGATATAATGTGGGTTTAAAATTGTGGATAGCCGAAGTCTTACAAGGGGCGCCTTTTGAGACTTGTTCCACCACACTTTTCTTCTTTCTCTAGCGTAAACGCTATAAATGAAGCGTCCGGCAATTTGTTCAATACCCCAAACACCAGCTGGCCTAGTCGGTCTATTTTTAACCGACTAGTCGGCACATGTTTAATGTGGACCCTACTGTACCGCTAGTCGCACCGCGTCACAGTCTAGGCATCAAGCGTCGTACCAGGCGGCGATGGTAGGCGAACTTCTGAATACCTTTTGAATGCAGTTCGCAGTTTTTCCTTTTCTGTAGTTGCCGGTATTGAGTTCAAATACAATACTACGAGCCTTTTTAATACCTGTTCTATGTTCTATATTCGGCTCGTGAAAGGAAGATTATTTGATAAAAAGTATTGCGGCATTGCTACTTCCGGTAGGCACTTCTTAGGACAACAAATTACGCGAAAATAAGCTCTACAATCAGAATTAAGTTAAAGTACCTTAGTAAACAGTGAAGTTATTTAAGCGCTTTCGGAATTAGAGTTACATAATAAATATATCGGAATAAAAAGTACACCAGTGATCGAGGATATAATTTATTGTGTTGCGTGATTGAGTAACAGACTAAATAACATTCAGTTATAGTATGGTAGTATAGTGCGGTAGATTACTCAAGCAGCGTTTGATCTTTAGCGTGACGTAATGACGCCCTTCTAACAAGAAGAAGAAGAACAAAAGCTTGCATCATCACAGTCGCAGAGACCACGGACATCATTCTGCATCGAACGGTAATGTGACAAATTAATTTCTTTTTTTTTTATAATTTTTAATATTCGTTTTGTGACGAAGAAAATATGACTTTAAAGAAAAAACTCCTAAATAAGCTTAAGTAACTTAAAGCAACTAAATCACACAGTTATTTTTTACTTTTTAGTGCGTTTTGAGTCGGTTCTATTTTTTGTTCAAAATTTTTATTTCTTATTTTTTAGTGATTTATCGCCACGTAACGTACTCGTACTTTACGGCACTTGTAGGTAAAAATTGTCATAGTATATTATACGGCACTTGTAGCCAAAAAGCTACCGATACTTACACAAAAACCGAAATCGCTGCAAGTGTGCCTATAAAATTTGAAGAGTTCCTTCAATTTTTAAAGGATATCAGATCCTATTGTCGTCATGTTAGTATATGATCATGATGACACTGTGACCACCTGGGAAGTGTGCCCTTTCTAATAAAAAAAGAATTATCAAAATCGGACAACTCTGTAAATAGTTATGCGTGGTCATACATAAAAAATATATATAAACGTGTCGAATTGAGAACCTCCTCCGTTTTTTTCGTCGGTTAAAAAAAACACAGACAACCCTCATTTATCTTTAATTTGCCGTCATTTTCCAACTTTATATAACCTTGGTCACAATTCTAACGAATTCAAAGACACCCCATATGTCAAAATCCGTCAACCCATTAAGGCTATAGCGAGTGCCATAGAAATGGATATACATACATACATAGTTACGCTTGAAAAACATTACCGTTCTTCTAACGCAGTCGGGTAAAAACTTTCAAGCTTGTTTAATTAATGATTAAAAGTAGGTATAAAATAAACTTGTTTCTGAAATTTTACAACATAATAAGTAAATAATTTAAAAATATTGCAATGCGTAATTGTTGAACAAATAAACTTAAAATCTAACAAACATACAACAAAAACAACAAATAGGTAGTAATGAACATGCTAACTTCATACTAAGAATTTATATCTGGATATCAAAAAATTATATCATGCATAATTTCGACACCGACGTCAGTGGACACCGTAGCCTATCGTGCTCGGATGCTCAGGCCCGGATTGCCAGGGAGATGCAGGTTCGAATCTCGTCGGTTCCGTAATTTTTGATATTATGTTTAGTTTCAAACAAAGTTTGGTTTACGTCGCATTGCATGAACAAGCTCTCATGAGTTTTCCTTAATATCGAAATGGAAATAACTTACACTCCCGTAATTACTGACGGGTTTTAATTTAATAATGTCAGAATCATGAAAAGAAGTTGAAGAGTAGTCAAGCAAAAACTGATAGTATCTAATCACGGAAGTGTACTTTTCTATTTCGGTAGTAAGGGAAACATTTACTATACGAAAGTTTCCATTATAATTTATTAGTCTATATTTCTTTTACATATACAATAATCCCCCTTAATTAGAACATAAAACCTGTGATAGTGAATAAGATATTAAGAGATGAATTAAAAGAAGATCAAGACATGAATCCGGGCCGTGGTACTAACTGCATACCTACCACCAACTATAATAGCGACTCAACTGTAGACCAAAACCGACCAGTGGGGCAAGTGTGAGTTTTTCACCGAGCGACTGCGTAAAAACGTAGTCACTCATAACGTCAAAGTATATGGAAAAAAAAGCGTTTACTCTCGCTATAACTAGATGGCGCTACTAAAATTCCATATAAATTTGCATTACGTTTTTACGCAGTCGCTCGGTAACAAACTCACACTCGGCACTCAGTGTAAGATTTTACCGCGTCGATATCGAGAACGGTAAACGCAAATTTTCTATGACACCGACATTTCAATTCCATATAAAATTTGGCTTTACGCGAATGTGAAGTTTTCTTGTTTTGGTGAAAGCTCACACTAGGCACTCAGCTGACGTTATTACGTAACAATAACCTAAACTGCAATTCAGTTTAGATCTACAGTTGAGTCACTATTATAGTCAATGGTAGGTATGCTGTCACGTTAAAAGATCCGTCTCTGAGTCTGTCATGATTTGAGTCCATCTTGTGGAGCTATGACATTCAAAGATGTCGCCTCTGAGCCTATAACAACTGTGAATCAGAACAATCGCAATAAAATTTGAAATACGGTAATAGATAATCGCGGCAGTAGCTCACCGTGCCGTCGTCGTGCGGCGCGGCGGGCGCAGCGTGCATACATCACTGTCTCACTGCTTGTGAAATATGTACCGCAATCATACTGATGCGTTCATTAGACAACATGGAAACTTTTAGTGAACAATTGTTGGTTCCACTTCAAACTAAACAGGCGAACGTCTCTGACGAATACCTCGAGTTCTAGAGTGTCAATCACTGATGATGATCTACTTGGCGTATCCGTCACTTAAGCTATAACGCCTGGTGACAAAACATAGTTTTAAACGCCCCTTTGTACGATTTGCAAAAACATTACCCTTTTAGCTGGCTGGTAATAAGTGACCAATACTATTGTGCTAGTTATAGGAATGCTTTGGCCTGGTATTTCTAAGGTGTCATAACGTCAAGGTTTACCAAAAGTTTCACTACAAGTTTTATAAGTTTCTTTATAGTAGCTTTATACCATATGCCACCCTTTGCAATGCGAGGTGTACCACAGATCTCTGAAGGTGTACTACATGTCAATAGCGTGCACAAGGTTTATAACTAGGGTATATAACTATAGGGCACTATAGGTAGTAACTACACGAAATGAAAAAAAAAAATTGGTTGTCTGTAAAGTCGGTTTACTGACGATTGTTGAACGTGACAATGTCTTAAGAAAATACTGATGGAATGGTAGCATTCAATTGGTTATTAAAATTTTTAATTTAAGTACATTTTTATAAATAATAATTTAAATTAATAAAATAATTGATTTTGATTTTATAAATTTATATTTCAAATTTATAATAAATATATTAATTTTTAATTAAAAATTAATATATTTAATAATTATATTTGATAGACGGATGTCGAACGCTGCCGAACGCAAAGGCCGATTGTGCTTCTTTGTCGCTCGTTCCGCGCTCTCGCTTGCACTTCAAGCCTTACATGGAACGCCTCAAAGCGAGGTAACGCCGCATGCGTCATGTTTTTTCGTGCGTGCAGCCGGCTCTATCGAATTATAAGACGTTGTCACGTCAAAAATTCTCCTTCCAGGTTCGTAATGTAACCTCAGGGTAGGCAACGTTTAAATATTTATAAAGTGCACTGACCTAACACTGCATGATGGTACTTAGGTTGCTATTGAGAACATCTTTGTAACACAAGTACCGACCACCAGACTCCTGTTTACCAGCACCCGAAAACACTACACAGTCTGCGATACACATTTCTTTTTTCATTAACGGCACACTCGATTACCCAACGTAATCAGTTCAACGTCTTTTTCTTTGGATTTAGCAACAGCCGGTACAAACGTTATAAAATTGTTGTTGCTGTAAGTTGATGCGCCCCAAACCGATTTCATTACAAAGGCCAATGTGAAGGTGGGTTGAGACTTTAGTTTAGTTTCGACTATAATAGAGAGACGAACATCTTAGCATTCCGATTGACGACCTCCGTGGCGCAGTGGTATGCTCGGTGGATTTATATGACGGAGGTCCTGGGTTCGATTCCCGGCGGGGCAGATTAAGATTTTTCTTAATTTGTCTTGGTCTGGCTGGTGGGAGGCCTTTCGCCGTGGATAGTTACCACCCTACCGACAAAGACGTATCGCCAAGCAATTTAGCGTTCCGGTACGATGTCGTGTAGAAACCGAAAGGGGTGTGGATTTTCGTCCCACTCCTAACAAGTTAGCCCGCTTCCATCTTAGACTGCATTATCACTTAACATCAAGTGTGATAGCAGTCAAGGGCCAACTTGTAGTCGATAAAAACAAAATTCACCGTGCGGGTGTGATGAGGTAATGGGTACCTGAAACCCGACAGTTATATGAGTTATGCTAGAGATAACTGGAGGTTAGTTTATATGTGGCTTCAGATAATAAGGTCATGGGTGCGAGTCCCGGTTAAACCTATGAAACGAATTCTCAATCCATCCACGCGGTATATGATACACCTTGAGCCTGTGAGAGCGTGTAAAGCCCCAACATCATTAACATCTGATAGTGATCGCAATGGAGTAATGTGGAGATCTAAGTTCCAAATCATCTCTGCTCTAAGGGCATAAGCTGACATTGCAGCGCGTGCTTTTCAAATCGACTCTTAATGATAAGGGTCCAAGATCAAGTTCTTTTAACCGGTCCTTTCATGTCTGTTGATTTTCAATAAGGAGATTAATTTCTGAGAGTGCGCAGGCACGCAGAAAGGTTTCCATGTGGGTAGGCAGAGACCAGGTTCTTCCACTTGCCATATCTCTCTCGCTTTATCCAATTTAATTAATCCTTTCACACAAGTTCGCCGGTTTACCCCGGGTACCCTTGACCTGGCATTTTTTCAGAATGTTATGGATTTGGTCCTGAAACATTCGCCTTAGTCTTCTTCTTCCAACATTCCCATTCACTCTCGCCTTATAAAATCGCTTTCGTAAGTCTCCTCTCATCCATTCTCTCTAAATGTCCTAACCATCTCGGCATACCTTTCTCGATTTTAGTCACTACATCTTCTTTTAAAGACCCTGCTCTCTAATCCTACTACCTACTCTATGATTAACACCTTATAACCTTAACCTATCTATCAAAAATAATCTTCATTAGTATTCTACCACATAAGCGTCACGAAGAAAAAAATAGTAGGTAAATGGTAAATAGAATATACAGAAGTTTTGTCCTGGACACGCAGAACGTGTTTACCTAGAAGATCCCTCAGTCTTGATATGAATTATGAAGGTACCAACATTGTAGTTTTTAAAGAAAACAACAGCTGGAAGGGCATTTTAATATTTGCAATACAAACTACGAATGAGAAACCAAAGCTTTATGTAACTTTAACTATGGAGAATACTGCAATGCTTGACGGTCTTAGGGCGATGTAGAAACTATACTAAAGCCAAATTCGATTGAGAATGCTTGTCAACAAACAATTTTAAAATGAAGGTAGACAATGCAACACATTTTATGCCTTATAAATTTATAATTATGTTTTGTTATTTTAAAAAATCTTATTTAAAAGATATTGAATATATTAATTAGTTTTCGGCTTACTTATCTAATTTATTGTCATGAATTCGTCATTAACCAGTTAATTTAAAAAAATAGGTGTAAAATGACTAGCGATTTCTACCTTTATTTTTAATTTGTTTGTTGACAAGCATTCTCAATCGGGTTTGGCTTTAGTATAGATCGATTTTTTGAAATAAATCCTGTTTATATAGAGACGGACAGACAACCTGTCGCTGATGCCCCAGCGTTTGCAGTTTTGCGTTAACTAGCGCTAAAATTACGAAATTCCAAACATACCTATCAAAAATATTAATAAAGAGAAACTAAAGATCAACACAAAGAAGTAGAAAAAGATCTATAATATATGCAAAGGCATATTAGTTTGTTTATTTCGTTTCGTTTGTTTGTTTCGTATTAATAATATGTCTTATAAGCTTTTTGTTTTAGGTGTATTCGAAAGAATGGGGCATTGTTGTCACATGGTTGTAATAACACGTTTCTAGTCTAAACAACATCTAATGTACCTACCTACATTAGACATTAGATATTATGTAAAGACATAACATTATATTTTTCGCAATTTATTAACTATTTATTTTTAAAAGGTTTTAAAAATGTTACAATAAGCTATCATTCAGCTATATTAAGAAGTGAGATTATGTATTTTCGAGTTCTCTTCAAAAATAGAAGACAAACCACTTTTCAACTATTCAATTTTGAACAAGGTAAAGATCGAAAAGTATACAGTCTAATCGATTATAAATATCATCAAGAATTTCACATCTAAACATAGTTTTGTAGGTAAATAACCATCCAACGAAGTTTATTTTCCCGAGCGCAACGACGGTGAACGCGTAACGTTAGGCCTACTGACGGAACCAGAAATGCATGGCGTGCCTTGCGTCGATCTTGTTATAAAAAATTACGTAAAATAACAACCAAATATCGTGTATAAAACTCAACAATTACCTTATCAACAGGTTTAAATCCACATCCACGTTAAGAATCCAAATATAACGGCACAGTATTAACAATTCTTTTGTCAAACACTACAACTTTTCCACAGTTAGGCACGTTCACTGTTTAGTGACAGGATAAAGGAATTTACTGAATTTAGTACCAAGTAGGTGATCACAACACTTCACTAGGTAATCGGAACTTTTTGAAAGAAGAACCAATATAAACCGATAGGTCTGTACCTTTCAAAATCCGTTTAAAAGGATATATTACACATTTTGTACGCCAAGAATCGAGTTTAGAAATAAAATCAACGAAACAGTTGCGTTCTAGCGTGTTCCTTTAGCATCCTCGAAACAGCTGTTCGGGAGTAAAATCGATAACCGAATCGTAAACCACCGCAACTCCGCGCACAGCTTATATTTTACACACAATTAATTAATAGATTATCGTAATTTATTACTAATGCATACTCATTGCAACCGTTTTAGTGTTTAACTTGTTATTCTTAATTAAAAATTAAATTGTGAGAGTAAAAATTGTCTGCATTAACGAAAATTAAAAAAAATAGTTTGTCTTTGAGTCACTTATTTCTTTTTAAGTTTGTATGATAGTTGTTTTTTGAGCCACATGATTAGACTAAACGCACGCGGTCGCGTTCGGTCGCGGACTGACGGCGGCGGGGCCGCGGGGCGCGGGCGGGGCGGGAGGCGGAGGGCGGGCCCGACGCGGGAATGCTATTGTAGGCGAACTTGCCCGCCACTTTTTTTTCTGTCTCGATTCTGGTCAAACAAGTTTTGTATACAACCTGCATTGTAAGGATTCCGCCATTCTTCCACCGAGGCAACGGTCTATCTGACGAGGCATAAGGTTTCGCCTTTAGCGAGGCTTTTCCTAAGAAACCGTAAGTAGAGACGACCCTATTCGCTCGGAAGTTAATAGCATCAGACAAAATTTCGAAGTCTAAGGGACGATACTCGATTACGACAGCAACAAGGAACATTTTTGGGAAAACTATGAGGTTTAAAAAAACCCAATCTAATAGGTTGAAAAAAAAGGTATAGGTTAAAAAAATGTATGATTGTAAAGTTTTAAAATTTTATCTTCTTTTTTTACAAATGAAAGCTAAAATTCTATGATTGTCCTAGGACCTATACCTAGCTGAACTAGCCACCGTCGAAGCCAGACCTGGACTCATATTTTAATAAAATGAAAATACTCGCCATAGTTTAAATTACAATATGACCTATCTATACTTAGTTACAACTGTGTCCATAGACAGTTTCATTATCGTACTGGGTTCGATTCCAGTAGTACCGCACCGACAAAGACGTACTGCCAAGCGATGTAGAGTTTCAGTTCGATGTGGAGTAGAAACCATATCGGCTGTAGATTTTGTCCTACTCTTAACAAGTTCTTAGCATGGTGATGGCATTGTCACTGATGACCAGGTGAAATCGCAGTCAAGAGCTAACTTGTAGTGAATAAAAAAAAAGATATTCATCATCATATCTTCCTCTAATTTGCTACAAATATCTAGAAGTAATTGATTACTGATTACATGAAATTAATACCTACCTAGGCAGACTAAGCAGACTACATAGGAAGGTCCTTAGTTACAAAAAGTGAGTTAAATAGAAACATCTTGAACTAGGTACACTTAAATGTACCTAGATAGAAAGAGTACCTATCTTAGTTTTGAATGAATTCACCGGGCGGGTGCCGGGTCCATCACGTGGCTCAGAGAAACAGAACAGAGTCTGAGAATAGCAGCACGGGTATAGGCTTAAGGGTACTATTGTAAGGGTATTACCCTATAAGGGTAGATACCCTTTGTGTCCGGTCAAAGCTCGCCTTTTCTGATAGAATTATTCTCCCTACCCAACCAAAACTGGTAGGATCTTGATAGAGCAGCCATGAACTCTCGTTCTAGAATGGAGCTTACTGCAGTTCTAGTCAGACACAGGTCTTTGAGCAGGTTATAAAATTCAAATTCAAAATCGTTCATTTCAAGTAAGCTTATTACCAGCACTTTTGAAACGTCAAGTTGCACTATTTGTAGTGACTCTACCAACGGCTCGGAAGGCAGCCCCTGTTGAGAAGAGCCGGCAAGAAACTCAACAGTCTATTTATAATATTATCAATTTTACAATATTAAGTGTGTTGTTACACAAAGTTATTTATTTCACTTCCTGTGTGAAGTTGAAAGCCGATCCAATTGCCTTTGAACATCTTTGTCATTTAATAATTCATCAATAGTATAATAACCGTGACTCAGTAAGTGAGTTTTATTACATTGTTTAAACTTATGCAATGGCAGATCTAAAACTGAATTGGGCATCTTGTTGTAGAAGAGTAGATACGCCCAATTATATGAAAGATTTTTGTACTTTTCGTAGGCGATAAGTTGATATAAGGGAGACTTCGCTGGTATACCTCTCGAACCCACTTCTATTCACGTCGAAACACGTAATTCTCCTGAGATTTTAAAGTGTTTTTCATACGTGTCAATTAATATAGTTCAATCAGATGCAGTGCTTAAGATTGAGTAGGTACGGCTTGCTTGTGGATTTTCTACTTTTGTAATTCTGCAGGTTTTTGTACCACTTAAATAGCGTGCAAACAAGCATGCGGTTTTTGACTAATTTGTTTATTTAACTTTCCTTTCATTGCCTTAAATAACGCTATGGTATAATTGTAGAGGAGTAAATATTAGTGCCAACACTTATGTATGGTAATGAAGGTTGGTATGGCAGAGGGTCCAACGATTTTTTTCATGAATTTTTTTTTTTCATTGAAATTTAGGGAGCAATTGATCTATCTAGCTGTTTTGTTTTTAGAATACGTATAGTTAAAAAAATATCGAGCGATACTAGGTAGCTAGCCGAGTAAAATTATTGTAAGTAACAAATATACTAAAATCTTTCTAAAAGAAACCGTCTTCCTAAGAGATTTTCTTTTTTTCGTATTTCAGTTTATTCACAATAGCCCTTTAGGGCAAATAAAGAAATAAAGTTGACAAAAATAAACAATAATTTTATCTTAATTAGGACACGAGCATTAAGGCTGCGCTATTTGATATTTTACCTTATGCTAGGTGCTTCAGACTTATAATTAATTAAAACAAAAACATACTTAAAACTAGTAAGTACCTACTTAAAACTAGTGCTAACATTACTTCAACTAGCATTTAAGCTGACATTAATTTAATGGATGCCGCAGATCATGCGATATAATTGTGGAACGATTTTAATTCGTTTAGAACGTAGCCGGCAAACTGGACAAAGGACTCTAGCGCAGATTTATTTTTAATCAATTCGTCCAGCTTGAAAGGTGCGACTCTAAGGTTGTCACAGATCATTGTGTACCGCTTTGTGCCAAACCCTGGACAGCTCTCCAAGAGATGGTCCAGGGTTCTGACGACAGAGGCGTCGCACGGACCAATGTTGTTAGTTGTAATTTTGAATCTGCTTTAAGATTCTAGATTCTTTCCCTTTAAGTATTCTCTGTGAAAACCATGTTAAGATTTGGGTGATTCTCACCCAAATCTTAAGTTACGAAGAAGTTACGTTTTCGTGTGACTATTGGGCGTATACTACTCCTATTTCAAAGTGCATCAAGACCCGCGCGGGAATCGGAGAACGGGGTAAATGGCATCTGAGGATGCTTTGTATTGGCCCAAGAACAGACAATATCTATTGCGACGGGCTCGCCCTGAAAAACCGGGCATGAATGATGCAGTTTGTATTTCTTAACAACAATCTGTCGGTCCCCAGAGTAGGCGACGAAAGCCGCTCTAACAGAGGAGTCCTCCGACTTGTTGTCATCGAAAATGTTAATGGTGGTCTGAGCAGGATCTGAGAGAGTTTGACCACAGGATTAAGGAGAAATGATGGAAATTCTGTTAGCAGAGTGGAACTGTTAGCAGAGTGGAATAACTTGTGTGGAAGTGTAGGGCGTTCTATATCGTCCGGAAGAAAATGAGTGATGCCTGTCAATTTAGATTGTTCCAGGGTGTATACTTCTCAAATTTTAAGATCTAGAGGGGTGAGTTCTGCTAGTGCAAGTGCTGCTATAGTAGATACGGTCCTAAAAGCATTGATGATTCTAATAGCAAAGCTGCGCTGCATTAATAAAACAATTTCTTTCGGATACCTTTTTCAAGAACCGCCTGTCCCCACACACCGGCAGCGTATGTGACAGTAGGCTCGATGACCTGTGTATATATAGTTTTAATATTCTCGGGGTGTATGCCCCAGATAGGTCTGCAGAAGAGGCAGAGCCTGTTAAAAATTCGTGTGGCTTTGTCGATCGTTTGTTGCACATGTTTGTTGAAAAGCAATTTTTCGTCTATCAATACTCCCAGAAGTTTAATTTCTCTGACGAATGTAAGCTCGTTGCCATCCATAGTGATGACTGCATCCTTGGCTTTTGGAGTGAAAGCGATCATCTGTGTCTTTGCCGGACTAAAGCCCAGCTTGACACTTATACCATCGAACAATTTGCTTAAGCGCTGTAAGTATTGACAATCTCCTGGAGTCCACTCACGCTGCGGCCATGCGCGACGAGAAAAACATCGTCCCCAAATGCCTGTATGTGGCAGCCATCAGGGAGATGCATCTCCAGCAGCTCGTCTAGAATTATGTCCCACATGATAGGGCCACAAGCAGACCCCTGGATACAACCTTTTGACAAATTCTAGACGACTTGCTTACCAGCGTAGCACAGCATGGCTTTCCTATCTCAAATGTAGTTTTCAACTAGGCCGAAGATGTTCCTCGAGCAGCCCACATGTCTGAGCCCATCCAAGAGAGCAGGCCACCAAGCATTGTCAAATGCCGCCTTAATATCCAAGGAGACCGCAATCACCTGTTCCTTGTTTCGTTTAGCAGCGAGGATTACTTTGAGAGCAGTGGACAAAGCCACTGTGGTGTTGGTTTGCTCGCGGAATCCAAATTGACAGCAGTTAAGTTTACCTGCTAAGGATGCACTGAACGAAATTCTTTTAATGAACAGAACTCTATAAACTTTCCGAAGAGTATGAATCCGAAGGTATAAGTCCGATAGGCCTGTGTGATTCGAGCGCACTATAATTAGGTTTTTAGGTTTGGTAATTTTTACAAAAGCCTGCTTCCACTGCTTTGGAAAATGTTCTAATTTAAGACATCTATTGTAAATTTCTGTAATTAGTTTCGGATACGCTATGGCAAATTCTGAGCAAATTCAGGCCGTAACTCCTCGTCAGTGAAAGGAGGAGGGAGGAGGAGGTCAGTCATCGGCGGTGTTGGGTCTCTCGTACATAAGTCTTCTCAAGTGCTTGAGGTACCTACCTACCGAATTATATTTTTACTAGCAGTCGCCCGCGATTTCTTTCGCGTGATATTCTCATACGCATCTAATTCTTAGCCGACTTCAAAAAAGGAGGAAGTTATCAATTCGACGTGTGTTTTTACCCGACTGCGGGTTGCTAATTTTATCTTGTGATCTTGTATGTAATAATTAAGATATCGTTAGATTTGTTTACTTAGATAGGTGACGTTATCAAAAAAACTAATATGGCGACTGTGGGACGCCACAGTTTGAGCCGCCTATTGAAATGTTTGTTGGAGATAGAAAGCCGTTATCCGCTGCCTTCCAAAGCTACAATTGTCTAAGCCTAGCAGAGTTGGTTACCTTCCTATTGGATGTAGGAACAGTCTGACAAACATTGAGCTTTTGTAAAATGACCAGGGTCTGGATATTACAAGCTCTTTTAAAAAAATCAGTGCTGTTACGATATCAAAAATTGTCAGCGGAGTTAGAGGAAACCTAATAATTAAGCCCTTGACGGGATATGGAAGCGGGCTAACTTGTTAGGAGTAGGATAATTTCACATCCCTTTCAGTTTCTACACTACATAGCACTGGAACGCTAACGCTTGGCGGTATGTCTTTGTCGGTAACTAGCTTCTACCGAAACCTCCCACTATTTAGACCTGGACCAATAAAGAAAATCTCATTCGGCCCAGCCGGGAATCGAACCCAGGACCTCGGTTTTTTAAATCCATCACGCATACCACCGCGTCACACAGGCCGTCAGACTCACGCGGACGCTTCTTCGTACGAAAGCTCGTTTCTTATAATCCGACCCAAAAAGCTTAGATTTAAATTATGCAAAACTCAAAAGTTATTTATTTATATTTAAGTTATCTCAAAAATAGTCTCACATTTGACCTGAGCCCATTTGGATTGGAAAACAGAATGGAATTCCAACATTCAAGGTTACAGGGAACTTCCAAAAGTATTTGAACAGCGATAACTGAACCGAGCGCGCCTCGGCCCGTTAGACAGAGACACCAAGCTGTAGGCACAGCGTGTTAGAGAGAGACGGCACGGTATATTTTATTTATTACCATATCAAGTTACCTCGCGGGCTCTTTGACACAGTTTTCTACTCATACAGTAAGGATAGATGCATTTTTAAAAACCAAATGAATCTTTGACAAGTGTAACTGTTGAAAAGTTCTATATAATTAGCTATCACATATCAATGATAATAATTATGAACATGAAAAAGAGCTTTTAGTCAAAATTATCAAACTGTACTTTGGAAATCCCACGACAGGTAGTTAAAATAAATTACCGTTTAATAATACTAAAACCAGTAGAGACTTATTTTATTAATACTTCGATTGTTCATAGATAAGACGCAATAAATAATAAGAAAAAGTCATCAAAATGCGGTAGAACCTCTAGACCAAACCAAAAATTTCTAGAGGGGGGTGGACTTATGAAGCATTTTGGTAGCTTTTTTAAATATTAAATTACCCACTTTAGAATTACAACATTAATTTAATTTTAGCATTATTTATTTAGTACAATAATTTATTAAAATGAATTATTATAATACTTTTTGTAAGCTATTTTCATCAATTATCTACTATTGTCTATGGCTAACGTGTGATTACAAAATTCTCATGAAATTCTGTTCAGAACCGAAGATATGATCTTCGTTACATCAACTGCATGCATTAATTCCAGTGTCCCAGTATCATAACCATCTAAACAAAACTTCTAATATAAATGACGGTTCAAGTTACAGAACTGTATGTTAGTGAAACTGCGCGTGTCGTGGTGTGCGAGAGGGAGGGACGTTTCGTATATTAGGAAAGCTTGACAGATCCCGGTTCCAATTATTTTTTTTATTGCATGTCCATTAATTAGTAGATTTGACCTCTCCGGCAAAGAGCTTAAAAGCACCGATTTTTTAGTGCAAACTAAGAGCTTTTTTACTATTACAAGCTAAGTGATGACGAAGTCTAAGATGGAATCGGACCAACTTGATAGGAGTAGGATAAAATACCTTTTTCGGTTTCTACTGCACATCGTACCGAAACGCTAAACCACTTGGCGGTACGTCTTTGTCGGTAGGATGGTAACTTTCCACGGCCGAAGCATCCCACCAGCCAGATCTGGACCAATTTAGAAAATCTTAATCGGCTCAACCGGAAACCGAACCCAGTACCCCGTCTTATAAGTCTACTTCGCATACCACTGCGCCACGGAGGACATACAGGTGGTAATTAAGCATTGACTGATTGCCTGGTTAGCCTTTGTGGCTTCGATCACGAGGTGCTGGGTTCGAAGCCTGCGTCGAGTCTCGAAATATTTCTGAGTTTTCCATTCTTATATGAAATTTTTAGTATAACCCAAGCCCGGAGTCGAGAACTTCATGGTGATACACCCCGTTTCTCGGAGAGCATGCTTTTTTTTTTATCGACTACATGTAGGCCCTTGACTGCTATCACACCTGATGTTAAGTGATGATGCAATCTAAGATAGAAGCGGGCTCACTTATTAAGAGTAGGATGAAAATCCACACCCCTTTCGGTTTCTACACGACATCGTACCGGAACGCAAAATCGCTTGGCGGTACGTCTTTGCCGGTAGGGTGGTAACTAACCACGGCGAAAGCTCCCACCAGCCAGACCAAGACAAATTAAGAAAAATCTCAATCTGCCCCGCCGGGAATCGAACCCAGGACCTCCGTCTTGTAAATCCACCGCGCACACCACTGCGTCACGGAGGCCGTCAAAGGCCGTGCTTAGTCGTCGGTCCCGGTCACTATCATCAACATATGATAACGATCGTCAATAATTGCAACATTATCACCCAAAGCCCGCAAACCCGCATTTAGGCAATGTAGTGGGTCTACACTCCATATCCCCTCTCCTAGAAGAGACCTAGCCTAGTAGTGAGCCGTTCATAAGCCGATAATGATTAAATGATGAAGTAAGCTTTTTAGTTATGACACCAACTTAAAGTTGCTATTGAATTTTATCAGATGAAATACAGGAATCGAATACACGACTTCATGACAAAACAACTAACAATTTGATAAAATTAATTTTATAGACATACTAGCTTTTGCCCGCGACTTCGTCCGCGTGGAATTAGTTCTTACGGCAGCCTAATTTTTCTTAGCTTTGAATGTCATATTTATTAATATCTAATCAACTGCCTAAGAAATAGGTCTTAAGCTTTCAAAATGACGATACTTTCATACAACATTTCATCCCCCCTTTAACCCCTACAACCCTTTTTACGCAATTAAAAGTAGCCTATGTCCTTTTTCAGGCTCTAGACTTACTGTGTACCAAATTTCATTTAAATCGGTTGAGTAGTTGTAGAGTGAAAGCAAGACAGACAGACAGAGTTACTTTCGCATTTATAATATTAGTTAGGATGAATGTCATATTTATTAATATCTAATCAACTGCCTAAGAAATAGGTCTTAAGCTTTCAAAATGACGATACTTTCATACAACATTTCATCCCCCCTTTAACCCCTTACAACCCTTTTTACGCAATTAAAAGTAGCCTGTCCTTTTTCAGGCTCTAGACTTACTGTGTACCAAATTTCATTTAAATCGGTTCAGTAGTTGTAGAGTGAAAGCAAGACAGACAGACAGACAGAGTTACTTCCGCATTTATAATATTAGTTAGGATTACCGCGATAGCCAAAAAAATCAAACACTTTACACTCGAACTAAAGTCGAAGTTTAAGTCTATTGAACTATTGTCGCTTCGCTTTCGTACCCTCAGTGTTGTTTGGTTACAACAGAGAGGTCCTGGGTTTTATCTCCCATTCATCACCAACTTCAACTGTAATAAATAACTAGATATCATCCTACCGGCAAATCCAGCAAAGATTTAGCGCTCCGGTACGATGCTGTGTAAGCTATGAATAAACTGTACCTTCTCCTTCCAACGACGTCACAATGAAGCGTTATTTAGTTAGTTGAATAAGCACTATTTGGGTAGCAAGGCAACAGTCCAACAGCCGGGGACCGAACCCGAGACCTGCGATCTGGGTTTGGTAGTCGTATTGAGCTATTGAGGCTTAAAGCATACACCTATAATATATGTATAATATTAGCGACAAAGGCTCTTGTTTCTTAACAGATAAACGGGCTCATTGTCTATGTGGTATAGGTCCTTGGTTCGAGTCTCGGATCGGACTGTTACATTCCGAGCTTCTGAGCTATATCACTCACTGGAGTTGGAAACTTGATGGTGCTACACTTCCGTGCTTCGGAGAGCTCGTTAAGTTGTCGGTCTCCTTCAACATCTTAAAGAGTCAAACATCTAAGCCCGTCAACCCCAATTATAAATAAATAATTAAATAAATGTTATAGGACAATTACACACATCGCTATATAGCCCCAAAGTAAGCATACTAGTAGGTAGCTTGTGTTATGGGTACTATGATAACTGATGAATATTTTTATATATATTATACATAAATACTTACAATATATAGATATCCATGACCCACCCAGACATTGGAAAACATCCATGCTCATCACACAAACATTTTCCAGATGTGGGAATCGAACCCACAGCCTAGGACGCAGAAGCAGGGTCACTACCCACCGCGCCACTCGGCCGTCGAAATTGAAGCAGTCCCTGTCGTGAGCTTTTAAACAGCTAGGTAGTAATAGGAAGTATTTACTCGTATCTATAAAAATGCCGAGTTTCATCAATTTTGAAAGTGCATAGTATTTAGGGTTCCGTAGTCTACGAGGAACTCTTATGCTTGCCTCATTAGTCTAGTGACTTCGATCACGAGGTCCTGGGTTCGGATCCTGGGTGGGTCACAGAATAACTCAGTTTTTTTTATTCTTCTATGAAATTTTCAGTACATTCCTAGTTAATGGTGAAACATCCCTGTAACTCGAAAGCAAGTTAGGCCGTCGGTCCTAGTCATTTCCATCAACATCCAATAGTGATCGTTCATGAATAAAACATTACCATCCTCGGCTCACCAATCCTCGTTTCAGCAGCATGGTGGGTCTACGCTCTTTCCTATAAATAAATAAATATTATAGGACAATTATACACATCGCTATATAGCCCCAAAGTAAGCGTACTCGTAAGTAGCTTGTGTTATGGGTGCTATGATAACTGATGAATATTTTTTTATATATATTATACATAAATACTTATAATATATAGATAAACACCCAGACACTGTAAAACATCCATGCATCCATGATGTGGGAATCGAATCCACAGCCTAGGACGCAGAAGCAGGGTCACTACCCACTGCGCCACTCGGCCGTCAAATAAGGAAGGAGACCTATAAGAAAGGAGGCCTAGTCCTGTAATGGGTCGTTAGAAGGCTGATAATGATAATAGAGTTTAAACCCACCAGACTGCTCCAACGCTGGTTAACGCTTAATAATTCGGTCGAAATCAATGGTGCATTGAAGATGACGCTATCGCTGCAGTTGTTGACAATCAATCGCATATAATGTTATTCACTTTCACCCCAATGAATAACAATGAATCACAAAATCTGCGGGTAATTATTATATTTCGTTGGGCCGGCCGGCGCCGACCTCGGCCGGACTAGGGTTACCATTAAAATTCGTTTAATTCAAGTACGCTTTGTTAGGAAGTACTTCTGAAACGTCAAGTTATAGTAATTGTAGTGCCTCTACCACTACCTCAAAAGGCTGGTTTTGTTGAGAAGAGCCGGCAAGAAAGTCAACCGATTCACTCGTGTAAAAACTACGATACCATATACAGACACACAAATAGACACGTCAACATCACTCGTTTTTACATGAGTACGTCGGAGCATACCTGCGCCAACTTTCATCGATTTAGTCAACTTATTCGCTATCGACATTTGTTACAAAGTTGCAAAATTGTGTGTAATTTGTCACGTTGGCCAGATTGCATGACATGGGTGCGTTTGACGGCGAACAGACGACAGTTGGTGGTTGGAAATAGATTACGGTGCGCGTGAGTTAAACTACAATCTTACTAAGAAAGGTTGGGTGGACAGAGCTACACGAGCAGTGATGATGAGTGTTATTATCACAAAAAGTCTTTAAATTATATTCGTGGGTCGCAAGTCTTTAGTCTCTCTTCCACACGATAGCGTTAGCATCTGCTATTCGTGCGGTAGTTCTGAAAAACATTCGTTATACAATATTCGATTAGGCATCCCGACGAAGTTAACCACAGACTCGTATCTGCGACAAAGATATTTTAGTCGATGATTAATAATAACTGATGGTAGAAACACCAACTGCACAACGATAGACTTGACTTTTTCAAAAGTTCTTGTTGTTGTTGTTGTCTACTTAAAATACGTAAAAGAGTTTGAATTCGAAACATGGTCACCCTACTAGGAAGCACAAAACAAAGTGGCGGAGCGTCGGGTGGCGATCGCACGGACGAGTAACAAAAGAAATAGAACTTCGAGCTTCAATGGACGGTACCTTGCTCTACCGGGAAATCGCCTGTCGCCGGGTAAAGCCCCGGCAAATATACAGATCTAACTGTATAACTACCTCGGTGATCCAGTAGTTGGTTTGCGTGGCTTCAAATCATGTGGATCTGGGGTTTAGTCCTGGTCCTGTGAAATAGGTATTGTTTTTGTTGTGAGAAATACTCATTCACATTCCGGAGTTGGGATGTTCGCAAGGTATTTACATGTCGTCGATCATTCCACCTCTCAGTTCGACTGTCTGTATAATTTGTACCTCGCTCCCACTGCATACACACTAACTACACAGCCATTTTCAGTTAGTTACAAGTTAGCTTTACAAGGCTCAAGTACGGCCTCATATGGAATACTGTTCCCACCTGTGGGCCGGTGCTCCACATTTCCAACTCCTTCCATTTGACCGGATCCAAAAGCGGGCTGTTCGACTTGTTGACAATCCTAGGTTAACTGATAGTCTGGAGTCTTTAGAACAGCGAAGGGACGTCAGTTCCCTTTGTGTGTTTTATAGACTGTACTATGGAGTGTTCAGAAGAGCTATTTAGTCTAATACCACCGTCAGGATTCTCTGCATGTACCTCACGCCGCAAAAACCTCGCCTCGCCTCGCACCCGTAAGATTTGGAATGAGCTTCCATCCTCGGTGTTCCAAGGGGAGAGTAAATAAACACCTCAAAGGCCGGCAACGCATCAGTGACGCCTCTGGTGTCGCAGTTGTTCATGGGCGGCGGTAATCACTTAACATCAGGTTAACGCTTGCTCGTTTGCTCGCTATTTTTATAAAAAAAAAAAGTTAATTTGTTAATATCAATAATTCCGTAAACTATTTACAAGTTTTATTCTGATACAGAATGTCTGAAAGTTAGATGATCAAACGGCACCGAAGCGTCGGTTTAGAAAACTGATTGTAAGATGTTAGTAACTCGATTTATAGCTCACTATTTCTTTTATACCTACCTACAGATTAATATTAGTTGACTGATTCAGCTGATTCGAAACTACTATACACTACAGCTACTAAATAAAAGCAATCGCATAGAAACAAGACTTACAAGGACTTGCGCCTATTTGTTAACCTGAGGCCTTATTGTTATTCTTTAAACAAGAACAGCAATGTTGTCTAGGCGTAGAGCTTTTTAAGCGTAAGCTAGCTTAGAAAATATTACCGCAATAGGTAATTACTTTTAATATGCAGCATAGCAGGTAATGGTTTTAGACGGAAACGCTGCTGAAACCACATTATGCCTTAAGTTAACAGTGCCAGGGAAGAGTAGACGTGGGTACCCTTACCATGCGTTGCGATTGCGAAGAGTTGCTCTTTCGTAAGCTACGGTAGCTTCAAGCCATCTGCTTTTTCCGTTAAAGTATTAATATTAAAAATAAAATTGTGGTAGTACATCCCGGAACAAAAACTTTCTCATTGAGCCTTAACTTTGTTTACTTTTACCTACAGGGGTGTTACACCATTAAATTTTCCACGCCGGACAATAAAAGTAAGTATTTCATATCCTTGAACCCACTTCGCGAACCCCCGAAACCAAAAATGTGTAAAAACATTTTTGGGTTCGGGTTATTTTCGTAGGTTTATAACCCATAAACCTACTAAAATAAATAGATTTGAATTTTTGATGGATCTACGGAACTCTACAATGCGCGTGTCCCGACGCGCATTTGAATAGATTTTTTAGTAAACCGAGTTTTCAGTGAAGCGTGAACCTGTCATCGGTGAAAAAATGCACGTTTCATAGTGAACGACTGCGTGATCGTTAGTTTTTGTAATTCATTATATTCTTCAAGTTGGTAGTAATTGTGCGGTCTGTTAAGGTAGATACGTATCTATACCTTTTTTAGAACGTTGCCAGATCTTTATGGATACCTACGGACGGTCGCGACTTCACGAAATCGTTGAAGCTCGTCGTGATGTGGTAGCCGTCGAAACGCTTTTGAGACATATTCAGGCTGAGCCTAACGCCAGAGGGTCACGAGTTTGATCCCCACTTGTTGTCTTCCAACAATAAAAAATGTGAATGTAATCATTTTTTTAAGAAAAATGGATACAGCAAATGATCCTCAAAAGATAGCCATCGTAGGTCTGTTTGTAGTCCTAATAAAGTAAGTTAAGTTAGTCATAAGTCATAAGTTAGTCATATCAGCTTATCGCCTCCGAAAGTACAAAAATCTTTCGTAGGATTGGGTGTACTCTTCAACAAGATGCCCAATTCAGTTTTAGATCTGCCATTGCATAAGTTTAAACAATGTATTAAAACTCACTGAGTCAGGGTTATTATACTATCGATGAATTTTTAAATGACAAAGATGTTCAAAGGCAATTGGAACGGCTTTCAACTTCACAGAGGAAGTGAAATAAATTACTTTATGTAACAACACACTTAATATTGTAAAATTGATAATATTATAAAAAGAGCAACTGTTGAATTTCTTGCCGGCTCTTCTCAACAGGGCCTGCCTTCCGAGCCGGTGGTAGAGTCTTGTAATAAGCCTACTTGAAATAAACGATTTTGAATTTGAATTTAATAAAGAGAAACAATATTTCAATTCTTCAAATAGATAAGTCGATGAAAGCTCTCAGGCGGCTTAAATTTTTCCGACTTCTCCAAAAATTATCGTCATATTTTGTCTAATTTACATAATACCTTAACAAATTATATACTAAAATCTTTCAAAAGAACCACTCTATCGATTGGCAAAAACAGCATGCCAGTCCGGTCAGTAGTTTTTGAATTTATCGCAAATAGACAGACAGACAGACACGGCGTGAGGGATTTAGGTAAGCCATCTGTATTTCTAAACAACAATGTGTTTTGTTTTGACCAAAAAAAACATTGCTTTACGCGATATAAAATTGTTATGGTATTTATTCAAAAATTGTCGGAGTTTATTGACTTCAAATCAATGATCGTCGCCGCGTGAAGCATTTCTTTATCGTACGGCGGCGTGTAACGCTTGCATGTAATAGAAAACTAACTTGCATATTAATTAT
This sequence comes from Mycalesis mineus, assembly GCA_034621355.1. Classification (NCBI taxonomy): domain Eukaryota; kingdom Metazoa; phylum Arthropoda; class Insecta; order Lepidoptera; family Nymphalidae; genus Mycalesis; species Mycalesis mineus. The sequence goes on along the minus strand of CM067891.1, from coordinate 17,149,288 downwards.
AAAAGTACGAGCGGAATATAGATGTTACTTTACCCCTACATACTACATGGATAGATAGAGATAGATTACATACTTAGATAAACAGTTTCTTTATCTACCGCGAGTATTGGACAAAAACTCAACATAATATTAAATCTGCAGGGTTAGCAACATAGAATAGATAGCATAGAATTGTATCTGAACAAACTAATTATTCTTTATAAGTTAGATTGTAAGTGATTATGCAATCTAAGGTGTAAGCAGATAAACTTAGTAAGATGACGAAATCTAAACCGCTTTTTCTACCTCACATGGTACCGGAGCGCTAAATCGGTAGACATGACTAAAGCTTCCACCAGCCAGACCTAAACGAATTGAGTAAATGTTAATCGAGCCAGCCGGGATTCAAACCTACGACTTCTGTCTTATAAATCCATCACGCACACAGCTGCGCGAAGGAGGCCATCAAAATGCCAACGGTCCAACGAATTCGCTCGCGACTATTTTCTCATTTCTCTACAAGTAACTACTAAGTTAAAGACAACTAAAGTTATGAATTGTATATCATCGCCTGAATCAGCGCCTATATCAGCGCCTGAACAAATGTGCCAAATTTCATATATCTCCGGAATGTTTTTATGCTCGTATATCTCCGGAATTACAAGTTCGATTTAAGTGATTCTTTTTTTGTTATACTAGGTATTGCTTAACTTAAGGAATACTGCAAGTTTTATCTACTTTTTGAGATAGGGGTTTTTTATGCATGATCACGCATAACTTTTTACAGAATAGTCTGATTTTGAAAATTCTTTTTACCCGACTGCGTCAGAAGGAGGGTTATGTTTTTTTTTATTAGAAAGGGTACACTTCTAAAATAGACCTATAGTCATCATGTTAGGATCTGATGATGAGATCTTCGTTAAATCGAAGGAACTCTTTAAACTTCATAGGCACATTTGCGGCGATGTCGGTAGTTTATAAGTGGCTGGCGAATATTGGTACTCATAGTTTAGAACGAGGTTTTACGTATGTGCGTTGTCGATAAACCACTAAAAAGTATAAAAAAACTTTTAATAAAAAATTAAACCGACTTCAAAACCCACTGAAAAGTATAAAATAAATGCGTTATTTAGTTACTGTAATTTACTTAACTATATCAATGAAGTCGGTGCAACCTGTAAGATTTCTAAATACTTTAAAGATGATACTTAATTCACACAAAGTTCTTAGCTGCTTTGTTAAATAAACTTTCCTAACACTTGGATGGCACCTTTCCCATTTAACCAAGATCTCATCATCAGATCCTAACATAATGACTATGGGACCATTTTAGAAGTGTAACCTTTCTAATAAAAAAACATAACCCTCCTTCTGACGCAGTCGGGTAAAAAGAATTTTCAAATTCCTAACACTTGGATGGCACGTTTATAGATATGGTTAAGTACATTAAAGTAACTAAATGACGCATTAATTTTTTACTTTTCAGTGCGTTTTGAGTCGGTTTAATTTCTTATTAAACATTTTTTATTTTTTACTATAGGACGCTCGTGTTTTCACCCGAGCAGTTCCCGTTCGCGTGGGATTTTCAGATAAAATGGGGCCTACATTTTATTCTGCTATGTAAGCTATATTATTGTCAAATTTTTAACCGACGAAAAAAAACGGAGGAGGTTCTCAATTCGACACGTATATTTTTTTTATGTATGACCACGCATACCTAACTTTTTACAGAGTTGTCCGATTTTGATAAATATTTTTTTATTAGAAAGGGCATACTTCCAAAGTGGTCCCATTGTCATCATGTTAGGATCTGATGATGATATCCTGGGGAAATTGAAGGAATTCTTCAAATTTTGGAGGCACGCTTACAGCGATTTCGGTTTTTATCTCGGTATAGGTAGCTTTTTGGCTACCGTATAATATACCATAGTATATTATACGGTAGCCAAAAAGCCGACTCAAAACGCACTAAAAAGTAAAAAAAAAACTGTGTCATTTAGTTGCTTTAATTTACTTAAGCATATCTATGAAGTCGGTGCCAGCCAAGTTTGAGGAACATTTATTTTACGTAGTAAAGCAGTTTGTGGGTTCTAGGTAACGTCCTTAAAGTAGAAACCTTGGCTGGCACCGACTTCATAGATATGCTTAAGTAAATTAAAGTAATTAAATGACAAAGTTATTTTTTACTTTTTAGTGCGTTTCGAGTCGGTTCTATTTTTTGTTAAAAATTTTTATTAAGTAAAGAATCTAAGAACTTTTTTTGAAGAAAGAAAAACGTCGCCCAATAGCGGCAAAATCGGAAATCTTTCGCACCAACGCAACAAAAGAGCGAGCGATATATTTGACTAGAGGACGCCCGCAGTGACCTGCGTGGTTCTCGTTCCCGTGAGTTTATCGTGGTAAAACGTGGCCTATGTGTTATTCAAATATATAAGCTATATTATTGTGAAGTTTCATCAAAATCCTTTCTGCAGTTTTTGCGTGAAAGAGTAACAAACATCCAGCTATCTATGCATTTCGCCTTTATAGATAATATTAGATTGCGCGTTATTGAGGACGCTTCGACCATAATTATAACCAATAGATGGGACACGGATCTCTTTTTCTCTAGTCGACATATCTCGTTTAAGCGCACTCTAGACCTACAGGATTCGAACCCATGACCTCGTGGTCTGAAGCCACATAGATTAAGCACTGAGCCAACGAGACAGTCAATCGCTACAGTTATGGCTGTGAATTTATATCACCTTAATATAACTTTGCTTTTGAAAAACTCGATGTGATTCCCAACCTTAATTGCAACGGTTTTAACTTTTAAATGAATACATGTTAGCTAGAAACTTAAAAGGCAAAAAGTGAACTAGTTAATTATTCACACAAATTGTTTATTAATTCAAATCTTCAGTTTTTGTACACCGGCGCCAGCTGCTAATGGACGATTGTTTCTGAAAGGTCGATACACACATTGTCTCTTTGACAATACCTATTTGACTATGCCAGAGCAATGTTAATACTTACCGATCTAAAAAGGGAAATTGGTGCAGTGGTAGTGACCCTGCTTACTGTATATCTACTAGGCTGAGGGTTTACAACTGGAAATCGGCTTATTTTCAGTGTCTGGTTGTATCTAAATATTAAATTCTTAATGAGTAAACAATAGTTTATCATAAATAGATTATTCATGAATTTAATTGTGACTTTTACCCGCTTTCTCACAAGCAACTTGACATTTGGCCATTGTTGTACAATGAGAAAAATTCATTAAAAACTTAAGGTAACTTATCCTAATGCAAACTGCTGCTGCAGCTGCCCATGTGCAATGATGGCAAAAATTCTGGCTGCATTTCCGGGTAGGAAAGTCAGCTGATCCTTTGCGCAAAAAATCGAGCCAGTCCTTCTATCACCAGCAGAGTCAAGTCCAATAAATATTAAAATCCAAAGTGTACTTATGCATTTATTAGGAAGACAGACTGTAAAGCAAATAATCCGTCGGTGTCACTGGTCTCTATATTTCGTAATGAAACACACCATTTCAATCAGAACCGTTGTCGTGCCCCCCTAAGTCTTGCAATGGAGAATCGGGTGCATCCCAGTAGTACCCCCTAATTTTAGTTCTGTAGTACTGTTGATACACCATATTAGCGCTTGACAAAATTAAAGAAATGTTGATATCAACATCTTGTTTGTACGTTACATATAAAATATCTATAGTTTTTATAAATATAATATGGAATCTCTTTTGATTGCAATAATAAATGTCCACTTAAATTTGAGAGTATCTATAAACATACTATATCGAATACAGCTTTGCTTGAATTGCACAAAACGTCTTTATAATGGAATTGAGGTTTTTAATATAATTTTTTTCTAAACTGAATAGTTTGCGCGAAAGATACTTCTAAAGTGGTAAAATGTGTCCCTCCCTGTAACTTCTAAAATAAGAGATTATTTTTTTAGACGAAACTAATACTTGGTTTTAACTTAGCTTTTGTCGCAAGGGACATTTTTTTGTTAAAAACAAAATGAAATATCAATCAAAATAATATAAAGTTTATAACTTATATACTATAAGTAATGCCAAGAGTAAAAACTATACTACAGTTCTATATAGAACTATTGGGATATAATTTGACAGCCCGGAAATTATCCCAACAGTTCTATAGAACTACGTTATGGGGTACTACTGGGATGCACCCGGAGAATCGATATTATAAGCTCTTTTGGGATTTACGAATATCATCGCTACGTCCGATCTCAATGAAATAAAAGCATACATTACTCCGAGATTAATCTACCTTCCTGTAACCTGCATTGGGTGAAAATCATAGTAAACAGCCAGTACCGTCTTAAACTAAATTTAGGGCCTTTTCAGAAAGTATCTAATAGAAGTGTACTATTATACGAACATTTTTAAACATAGCTACATTAAATATGACTCGATCAAAAATTACCGATAGAGCATATTAATACATCTAGCTCATAATCTCAACATTAAATACACAATGATTAAAGTTGTTTTCCAAAAACGTAGCAAAAGAGAAAATATTGAATTTTGAATTGTACGATCGTAAGGAGGGTGAAAGATAATCAAAGCTTTACATTTGAATTTTTCAACCGTAAAAATATTAAATGTATTGTTCTTCTTGCACTTCTAAGTGAAGGTTCTGCAGAACGCAGAACTTAAAACCCCAGAACGTGTACTGATCAAACTGTCAACTATCAAGGAGTATTCTTGTTTAATTATAGGCTATGTTTTTACACCTAGTTTAAAACAGCTGTAACATAGTACGTGTATAAAAAAATATATTGCGTGTAAATACATTTGATATTATTAGTATTTATATAGATATATTACTACTTAGTTTGTTCGTTGTTCCGTGTTAAAAAAGAATTATGAAACACACGGTAAACAGGTTATTCATTAGAATTGCAACAAAACGATTAAAGTAGTGGAATTAAAAAATAAGAAATCGGTAATTTACGGTTATTAATGTTTTAGTAGTGCTTCACTATTGCTCGTAAAGTCGGTCACACATTAGGTGTTGCTATATACTGATAATAAAATGGCTTGATATAAAGAAAGAATAGATATGTAACTCATCAAGTCTAAAGCTAAATTTACTCGTGTAGCTTATACATGTGATAAGAATGTAAGGTACATTTTCCAAGTAGTTTTCCTAAACAGGTGATTCTCAGAAACATTGGACTGGGACTGCAATCAGTCCTTGGTATTTACGCATTTTGAATTTTTCGGGGTATATGCGTTTAACTGAATATCGGCTGCTATAGCGGTAAAAGTAAAAATTGTAAGTTTTAGAGTTATGATGATATATGATGTTTCTGATGTTCTCGAAGACGTGTGAACTGTAAATTCTACCAATCTGTAAGCCAGCGAGCTGGACTGTGGCCTCAATCTCGTCACTGCTAAAAGGCCCTTTGTACCTACTACGTCAATAATGGGTCGATGATGATATTATAGGAAAGAATTTTATCAATAGATTAAATATAGAAACGGTTTGAATGGTTATTGACGGACCAAACAGATAACAAGTGGAAAATTATTGCCTATAAACACTTCGCATCAAAGCGCTGCTCCTAATACATTAAGTTCTTGGATTTAAGCTTAATATGCCGGTAGATTCTGCGAAATATACAACCAGCTGGAATACATCAATTCTGTTTGGCTGCGTGGCTTAACTACCCTGGACGAGCTCTGTCACATAAAGCTCTACTAGACTGTTAACATTGTCCATCCACTGAGCGAAGGGCTACGCGGTGCGCATCTCATATCTGTGATGGTGGATGATTAAAGTATAGTGCAGTCCAATTAACACGGATGTGCGTGGGTCCTATAACCTGTCGCGGCGCGGCGGGAGGGATCGATTCGCCGTCGCCCGTCGCCCGTCGCCCGGCGGCGAGCGCGACGTTGCCGCTCCGCGCGTGTTTTGTTTGGGTTGTGTGCACCGGCCCCCCTGCACCCCCGCACCGCGCCGCATGCCGCCGCCGCCCGCCGCCCGCGACGACGTCGCGCCTCCAAACGTCATATAAAAACTTTTTCAAACGTCGAATCACTTATGTGTTGTTGTTTGTTAGCTATCACACACTCGTAGCTTCACCGTAGAGAATCAAGAAACAACAAAAACCTTGTTGCTCTGATCTGATATCGTAGCCTTCGTTCTCTATTCTGAGGTTTTAGCCAATTGATTTCAATACAACAGACAGGTAGGTACAGACCATAGATATTTACCCTTCAATTAACAACCAACCTTTACAACACCTTTTCGGAGGTTAATAATATCATCAATTCATCATCATCATTATCATCAGCCTATTTGAATATCTCACTGCAGGCCAGGCCTCATCCCTCGACGATACATCAGTGTCTGCTGAGGCGATCTGCTTACGTTCCAATCATACCTAACTATATTGCAGATGGTTCTGCTAGATTAGTGGCAGGTGGATACCTTAAGAACTTTCCTATTTCGATTGCTTCTGAGCTAGTGAGTTGCACATGCCTGGACGTAGTTGGATCAGGATGCGTAAATGCGATGCATTTCTAGCGACAAAGCAGTTTTTATTCTTTTTTCGTGGTTACAAGATATGTTGTTTAGACAAACTACGCTACTCTTAAGTAATTTTTTAACTGACCGACGGCTTAACTATAACCTGCTCTCCGGGGCTACCTACACTACAAGCTACCGAATTAACAACTCTTCGTCGCTAGTAACGATCGCTAGTCGCTTTTGACGACCTCCGTGGCGCAGTGGTATGCGCGGTGGATTTATACGACGGAGGTCCTGGGTTCGATTCCCGGCGGGGCAGATTGAGATTTTTCTTCATTTGTCTTGGTCTGGCTGGTGGGAGGCTTTCGCCGTGGCTAGTTACCACCCTACCGACAAAGACGTACCGCCAAGCGATTTAGCGTTCCGGTACGATGTCGTGTAGAAACCAATAGGAGTGTGAGTGGGTTTCATCCTGCTCCTAACAAGTTAGCCCGCTTCCATCTTAGATTGCATCATCACTTAACATCAGGTGTGATAGCAGTCAAGGGCCAACTGGTAGTTGATAAAAAAAAAAGTAAGAATTTCTTGGATGAAACAACTACTTAATATTTTACCCACAACTTAAAAAACACACAATCTGTAGCTGCATAGGCTACCCACTGACCTAACTAAGCTGTTAATATAATATGATTAGAAACTATAGTTATAAGTACCTACGGCATTTATCATACCCTGCCCCGTTGGTCTAATGGTTAGACTGGAATATTTCTGAGATATTCTTGTAAGAAAGGAGATAGCCCACCGCCCATACATTGTTTTCCCAGGAAAAATTAAATGTTTATGCGTCTCAATGAAACTTTTACTTTTGGTTTGGTAATCCTATCTAATTTAATAATAAATAGTTTATTGGGCCCTAGATAGAGAGGTTATTGCATAATCAGTACCATACACTCTTACTAAAATACACGCCTAAAAAGTTATATTTGTAAAAAATATTGTTATAGGTAATTTAACGAATACAAAGTGAAATAATTGTTTTATTATGTCATGTTTAGTGTTATCTAAACTATCGAAAACAAAATGTTATGAAGAAAAGTCATTTTTTTATACATTTTGTAGCCAACTGACGATATAAACTACGACTCGATAGGAACTAAAAATAATACCTTTATTTCGGTTTATTTTGAAACCGCGCTAGTTCTAATATTTCTATTTAGATATTTAAAAATATCTAAATAGAAATGTAAAGCTATTTTATTTCGTTTATTTTATTACGTATCTAGGTGTTTTACATATAAAACCACCCTGGGGCAATTTTGGGACATCTCCTTTTTAGTTAATTCCAAGCCCAGAGTCGGGAAGTTGGTGGTATTACACCCCCTCGTCTTGAATAGCACGTTAAGTCCCGGTCACTATCATCAACATCTGATAGTGATTGTTAATAAATGAAACATTATCACCCTAAGCCCGCCAACTCACCTTGGATCAGTAGACCCGCTCCCTATCTCTTTTTGTAAGATGGGCCGTTAATATGCTGATAATGACGATACTACATTTATTTATGAATATTTAGCTGAACGCTCGTATTGATCTCCCCATCGCCCACGGTGGATAGGATTACGTCGACTCTGATAGAACAAAGCGTGGGAACGAATTGCTCTAATTAGTAATTAGTCAACAAACAATACCCGACCCGCCCCAGGCTTCTTAGAAGCTTTTAGGCGAATTGAGAAAATATTAATTTCCTCGTAATTTGATGACGGCCTCCATAATGCAGTGGTGTGCGGGGTGGATTTTTAAGACTGAGGTCCTGGGTTCGATTCCGGGTATGAAATTTTCTGAACTGGTCCTTCTTGGGAGACCTCTGCCGTAGTTAGGTACCGCTAAGCGATTTAGCGTTCCGGTAGAATGTCGTGTAGAAACCGAATAAGTGTGTATACTACCCTGCTCCTAGTAGCTAAGCCCGCTTCTTCTTAGCACCATTGCCCCATCACTTACCATCAGGTGTGGTTGCAGTCAAGGGCCAACTTGTAATGAATAAAATAAATAAATAGATGCCTAAAAAGCACATGAGCCTAATCCAGATTTTTTATTTTTAACAGACGAAAAAAAACTGAGGAGGTTTTCAATTTGACACGTAGGTATTTACAGAGTAATATATATTTACAGAGTTGTCCGATTTTGATAATTGTTTTTTTATTAGAAAGGGCATACTTCCAAGGTGGTCCTATTGTCAATGATGATATCCTGGGGAAATTGAAGGAACTCTTCAAATTTTGGAGTCACGCTTACAGCGATTTCGGTTTTGGTCTGGATATCGATAGCTTTTTGGCTACTAGTGCCGTATAATATACTATGATAGTATAGTACGAGGACGTTACGTGGCGATAAATCACTAAAAAGTAAGAAATACAAATTTATAACAAAAAATATAACCGACTCAAAACGCACTAAAAAGTTAAACTTGGCTGGCACCGACTTCATAGATATGCTTAAGTAAATTAAAGCAACTAATTGACACAGTTATTTTTAACTTTTTTTTTTATCGACTACAAGTGCGTTTTGAGTCGGTTATATTTTTTGTTAAAATTTTTTTTCTAATCAGGCTATGTCCACCTAGGAACTAACTAAACTTGTAACTTTCCGACGGCAACCATGCAGTTTATTTCATAAAAATAAGGTAATAATAAATGATAAGAATAAAATTTTTTTAAAAGAATAAGATTTTTGACTTCTCCACTGTTTCATTTTTTATTTGTTAATTTTTTCTTTCAAACCGCCCAAGTTTTACAACACAAACGAAATAAAAAATATTCAAGTTCGAGAAGGATTTTGAGTTTTAGCGTAATTGAACTTAAAAAGTATATTTATTTTGACATGAAGTAAAGAAGAACATTATTAATTCTTAATTAAAATTAGGTATATTTTCTTTGAAAAAAAGGACATCATTCACGGCCCATACAAAAAATACCAAAATTTCAAAGTGCCGGCCAAAGAAAAAAAAATTAATACCCTCAATCGAAATAGCTACATTTTGCAAAATACTTACTCGAAAAAAATTGCACTTTTAACCTTTAATATCACCGAAAGTTAAGGTTTCACAGAAGCCTTAGTGAGAAAAGTTCAAAATAATACCCTTACTCGAAATAGCTACTTTTTTTCTTTGGCCGGCACTTTGAAATTTTGGTACATTTTGAATGATCTCCTTTAAAGCTGAAAAATTAGGTAATACATAATTTTAGACAAGGTTGGTCGAGAGAGGTATTTGTAGAGAAATTTATTTTTTAAATAACAAAAATTGCATAGGCGGAGTTGGATCGGCATATATTTGGTTGGTGGGAGGCTTCGGCCTTAGCTAGTTACCACCCTACCGACAAAGACGTACCGCCAAGCGATTTAGCGTTCCAGTACGATGTCGTGTAGAAACCGCAAGGGGTGTGGATTTCTATCCTACTCCTAACAAGTTAGTCTGCTTCCATCTTAGATTGCATTATCACTTAACATCAGGTGTGATAGCAGTCAAGGGCCAAGAAAAAAACGGAACATCTTACAAAAATAGCACTATCGATTTTTGCCTTTTCTTCTATTTGTTTGTTTATTTGTTTTTATTTATATAAATTGTTTTTTAAATGACGATTTAACAAAACCAAAAGAAAATTCTAGTAAGTCTGTAAAAGCCCGAATACAAGTAGTTCTTACAAGTAGAAATGAGAGAATCCTCATAGATAACACCGCAGTACAGACAGGCGCGAGTGAAACACTACGATGTTTTAACTTGCACCTGACCTGGTGGAGACTCGGGGACTCTTTTACACACTACCACCAACCAAAGCAGACCTCGTGACCTGCCACCAGCCCGTAGAGGCTTGCCGGACGACCCACTAACCCCTCGACTCTACGCTACCTGATGAAATGGAAGATACATTTATTTTACCGCATAAGAGTTAGGAATTAAATAAATAAAACCAAATATTTTGTATTAAATTATAAAATAAACCATTACAATACACAGTACAATATGTGTGTATGTAGTAACGTAATGTACAATACTTAGTACTAATATAAATCAGTTAGTAATACAATATAGAAGGAAAGAAAGAATATCATAACCGAATAATAACAATAACTTAGTAACAATTTCGTAACGAAAGCTTAAATGTCTTAAAACTAGGATGACAAGTAATCCTATGGCCCCTATTCTACCAGCGTTTTGCGAGCGTCAGCGTTCCTACAGCCGCGTACGTACGTTTCGTTTACGTTTCTGCGTACAATCAGAGAAAAAATAGACTCCGACAAGAATCACTACTCGATGAAAATAACGTAAAAAAATAAGAAATTATTATCGTCACTTTTGGAAAAATCCTATATGGTCCAATCGATTACAAGAAAATGAATATTCATAATGTCGGAAACTACATGCGGAAGACAAGCTTGTTATAACTTTGAGGTAAGAAAAAGAATTTTGACGACCTTCGTGGCGCAGTGGTATGCGCGGTGGATTTATAAGACGGAGGTCCTGGGTTCGATTCCCGGCGGGGCATATTGAGATTTTTCTTAATTTGTCTTGGTCTGGCTGGTGGGAGGCTTTCGCCGTGGCTAGTTACCACCCTACCGACAAAGACGTACCGCCAAGCGATTTAGCGTTCCGGTACGATGTCGTGTAGAAACCGACAGGGGTGTGGATTTTCGTCCCACTCCTAACAAGTTAGCCCGCTTCCATCTTAGACTGCATCATCACTTAACATCAGGTGTGATAGCAGTCAAGGGCCAACTTGTAGTCGATAAAAAAAAAAAAAGAATACGTTTAAAGTCATTCAGGTTGTTAAAATGTACGCGATTGTACTTGTTGTCAACAAACGCAACGTCGACGTCACGTTAACGCGTGCGCTGCGCAGACGTTGAAGGATCGCTGACGCTCGCAAAACGCTGGTGAAATAGGGGCCTAACTCTAGTTATTTTCATACCTAACTGAAAACTTAACTACTATACGTGTTTGGAATACTAATATATTAATATGCTTATCACATATACATCTTACTTTCAGACCCTAAATGAATATTATATTATAACCTTTCAAGTTCCAGGCGTGGGTGAGAGAGAGAAAGGCAACTGAAAACGTCACCTTGGTGTCGCTCGAGATCTCACTTACTACTCAGGTAGTTCTCGTACAGGGCAGAGGATATGGGGCCTAGATCCTTAACGCTGCTCCAATACGAGTTGGCGGGCTTTGGTTATTTTTTTTATTTTTTATTGACTACAAGTTGGCCCTTGACTGCTATCACACCTGATGTTAAATGATGATGCAATCTAAGATGGAAATGGGCTAACTTGTTAGGAGTTGGATGAAATCCACACTCCCTTCGGTTTCTACACGACATCGTACCGGAACGCTAAATCGCTTGGCGGTACGTCTTTGTCGGTAGGGTGGTAACTAGCCACGGCGAAAGCCTACCACCAGCCAGACCAAGACAAATTAAGAAAAATCTCAATTGGCCCCGCCGGGGATCGAACCCAGAACCTCCGTCTTATAAATTCACCGCGTATACCACTGTGCCACGGAGGTCGTCAAAATTAAAGAATATTAACGATTGGTTCTTAACGATCAATATCACATGTTAATGATATTGCCCGGGAAATACGGTTATATATGCTACAAAATCATACACATAAAGGATAATGCCAGACAATGTATAGGACTTTAACCCACTAATAAAAAAATATTTTACAACAACTAATAAAAAAATATGCATCATTTTATTGCATTTTTTTACTATTTAAAAGTCCTAAAAGTCTGAGTATTCGATACGAGCCTAACGTGGGCTATCGTCCATTTCCTTCATAGATTAAAGACTACTAGATGGAGTCATAACGCGGCTGTAGGTTCAAGAGCGTGACAGACTTATTTCATTCGGCCTTTATTAGAAAGTGATACAAGATTATTTTTTGTCCCTTTCAGCGTGTTCGTTTTTATTATTTGTCAAGAGTGGAATTTGTGACAGACAAAGGACATATCTGAGCAATTATTAGCTTTTTATTAAATTTGCTGATAAATAATATAACTTTGCGGTTACGATATTAATTTAAACGTTATCGTGCTATGGTGGGTTGTAATATTTTCGGCTGCAACAGTCGCAGCGAACAGAAAATCGAAAGAATTACGTTTCATACGTAAGTAGGCATAAACTTCATTGATTGATGATTTAAAGCTTAGATATGTAATTTTTTTAGCAAATTTCATGTATTATGCGTTTACTAAACTATATTATATAAAGTAATATTTCGTATTTTACGATATTTTAAAACAACGTTTTATGATGTACTTTAAATGTTGACATGTCATGTCAATAAGGCTGATTTGCTGTCTCACGAGTGGACACGCTATGGGCTCTATCTAATAGTCTTTAATCTATGATTTCCTTAAACAACCACGTAGCACAGCCGTCACATAACATGACAATCGCAAAGCTTCATTAAATACATTTTTAAACAGGCTTAACGACTAGCCTTTTAGAGCCCACTTTTGATGAAAATACAATAAAAACGATTTAGGCTAGTACGCAGTGCAACAATAAAGATTTAAAATGCGTAAAGCGTGTAAATTAAAAGGAAATAGTTTTTTTAACAGAATTTTATTCCGATGTTCAACAGTAAAAATGGCTTATTGTAAAATTTATATAATATTAGGATATTTTTAGTATATTTACAAGTTGTGTTCCTTCTGCGTTCGGATCTGGCATTCTCCTTTATTGTTCCCGTGTCTCATTTATTAATTACGACCCAACTTCCGCGAGATCTTCTCCGTCATAAACCTGAACCACGATATTCTTTATTAACTTGTACATATACTTAAACCTTTATATTGAATCACTCTATCTATTGCCGAAAACTGTATAAAAATCCGTTTCCTAGATTTATAACAAAGCGAACACATACCGAGTATTAATACCCTAAGGTCTAGAAACTTCCCGTCGATTCACGCAATTCGTAAAATCGTCGTAAATAATATGTCAATCATTATGTTCAAAGTTAACGTTGACTGAAGATAAATCAACAAATGCCAATGCAATTATTTAAAGGCGTTATAGATACACTACGAAAGTAACCGTAATAGCGAATAACCCACAAAATCTAATAAAGAATTAATCACTGATGCGTCGTACCAAAACTCCCTTAAACACTAATTTCACTTAAAATGACATCCTGTATCCTATTCCGAACTCTCAACTTCCTCACTGGATCCAACTCTCTGAAATACGGCACTAGGGACTGGAGGAACATCAGGTCATAATCGTCTTCTGATCGTCGTCTCTTCATCGGCAAAGGGTCTTGTTCCTGCGGGAAATCCATTGGGAATATATTACTACTCTCAAAAGGCATATTGTCGTCAGATTCATCTATGTCCCTGCCACTGGCGATTATGAGGGGAGCTTCTTCTTTGATGTCTGGTTCTGTGGCGCTGTCGCTGTGCTCCTTCAGGCTCTGGTCTTCTTGTGCTGGTGCCCGGGGCTTGTGCAGGAACCACATCAGCTTGAGATGCCGCCATTGGCCCGTGTACTCGAATTCTCCTCGCTTGTTGAACTTGCATCTCTTCATCTCTCTTTTGAATATGTCTCTCATGTTCTTCCATTTGGCTCGGACTAGGGTTTCTGGAAACGAAGGTGTGTTGGTTAATTACCGTAATGAATAGCTAATATAATGAAGGTTTATAATAGACATAGCTAACAGTTGCGAAGGGTTCGAATAAGAAGATAGTCTTGGCTTCAGATTTAGATTATATCTATATATCATGTTACGGTCTTTCCAGCCAATCCCGATAGCATATGCAAAATAAATTCACCAGAAGACAATTCTAGGTAGATATAACAGGTACGTGTTATGTACTATAAAAAAAATAATTTTAATTTAGGTACGTAGAGACCTACCTATTGTCCATATGCCCCAAGATCTAAACAAATGGGTAGGTAGGTACAATATTAGTCCTAGTGCTTAGCCTCATAAAGGCTTTGAGGGGGTATTACAACCTCAAATTTCCATTTTATTATACACACTACCCAGGTTTCATACACATTAGGCAAGTATTAATAAATAAAATTCTTTTTCCATTCATGAAAATTAACTAAATAACTGAAGAAAGTTTCAAACAAACTAGACAATATGTATGATAAGAAACTAAGTCATTTTCTTATCATACTAAAACAAAATCATAAAGTTACTCCGATAAGGATAATTGTGTAAAGCTCACTGAAGCTGTTTTGGCGCGAAGAGAAAATTTTATACTTATGCTGCCATCTATTGAGTAAGCACTAAACAAAAGTTTGATCACCTGGCAAGTTTAAAATCGTCGTGATCTCGTCCCACGCGGCGGCGACTCGGGCGCGATTGTTGTAGTATTCGTCCTCGGTGTTCCACAGGCACGGCCGCTTCTCTACTTCGCGTACGATTTCGTACAAAGTTTTCTTATTGACTCTCATTCCTCTCGATGTCATTTTTGCCGCGACAAATGTCTTACACTATACACCTTTTAACCTTTTCCTGTCATATCTTTTTAAAATACATTGTAATTAAGCGCGACATGGTACGACAACCAACTCGCGGCGACTAACGTACAAGCGACTTGGTAAAATCAATGGAGAAGTAGAGTAGGTCGTAGTATGGTGTCGTCGCGTCGACCGAGCGCGCGATGTTGCCGCTATGTGCGTTTTGCGGTCGCTACTCGCTACTCGCACACGCTACTAGCTACCTGTGAGCTAATCTGCAGTCGCGTGTATAACTTTCTTATCGCGCACCACTTGTTTCGACAAAATTACATAATTGTAATAATTAATTACCAAGGAAAATTATAATATATGTTTTAGTAATTTTTGTGCCTATTCCTTTATTTATAAAACAATAATTGATGAAAAAGAGTAAAATACTTAGCGCCATCTATTTTATAGTACAGAAACTACGTGAGGTTCCTAAGTACGAAATGGTGTTCCTGCAAGTAGTATTGATATATTTAAAAAGAGGGCGCTCTTAACGAATTTTATGTTTGACTCATGTTTTAGTCCGAAAATAAATCGGTTATATGCACAATTACTATGTACTACGTACGTAGTACATGTAAATCAATATAATTTTTATATACACTAGAATTTATATTTAGTAATTTTTATATACAATAGTAATAAATTATAATTCGTCATCTGTATATATTTTTTTAGAGATTCAGAATAAAATTTCAATATTGCTTATGCTTAATATTAATCATATCAAAATTACTTACTCAATTAAGTAATTTTGACATGATTAATATTAGGATTAATTAGGTAACATATTCTCTTTCTTCATTAATTACTATTTGGGAAGTCAAATTGACTTCTGCGGGTATGAAACCAGATATATCGCGAGCTCCCGCTTATGAATTAATTGTGAACCGCCGAAACTGCTTTTTGTCTATGGAACGTAGATCCCCCTCGACACTCCCATGGACTCCATCCCAGGGCTGGACCACAAACACCCGGTCTGGACCATTATGGGAATAAATGCTCAAGAATATATTTGGTCAGCTCATCAATTGCGTGCCTATTTAATGTCTTTATAACAGGTACTTAAAGTTAAGGTAAAAAATGAAATAACGTTCCAAAATTTTTCCGTTCACATTTTATTTAGAGACATCGGTATAAAATATATGAGATATAAAACAGCACAGTCGTAATAAGAAATTAAATCTTTTCACTATATTACCGATATAAATACATTTAACTGTAAAGACCGTAGTAGTAAACAATCCTCATGCATCAGAAATGACCAGAGGGTTCCGATTTAAATATTCATTTTAATATTCTATCTGGTCAAAAAAGATGCATTTACTAACTAAATTAAAAAACAAACAGGAATAAATTCTTTTGGATAAAATAGATATGAATTCACTGTGATATTTTTTATTTTTGAAAATAAATATAACTTCCTTTTTTGAATTTCTTGAACGTTAATGTTTATTAATGGTTCCGTTTTATTTGGGAAAATTGGTAAGTATAATTATTTAGCATTTAAAATTCTTATAAATATTATTTTATCACAGTGAACAGAGCTTAGGTATAGGATGATAGGGACTCCGGAACAAGGCTCGGCGGGATGACCAGCTCGAAAATTAATATCATAAAGTATCAACATTTCATTTCTAGATTACCGGCCGGATTAAATATATAAAGATACATCATACATATATATTATTAATTGGTGACATCGATTAGTGCATTGTGTTAGGTAAATGGAACATCCCTAAATGTACCGATATATTTCTATCTCGTTAACTCAATTCGGTGTATAAAATAATTATTTTAACTTGAAAAAAATATCCATACTAATTTAAAATTTAAACAAATTCTTGTCCACGTGAGATATTATGTGAACATAATTCTGCCTTCATTTTTTTTTCTTGCACATTGACATGCACTTGAAATGCACACTCCCTAACTCCTGGTTGACGGTTTGATAGGGTATATACCTAGGTCTGTCGATGTATCATCTCCCTGGCTTATTTAAAAAGAAATAATCAAAAATTAAAAAAAATTGTTTTAATTTAACTAAGTAAAAATTTTCAGCTCATATTTAACCGTGTTAAAAATAGGAGGCTTTTCAATTCGACCATAAATATATATATTTTGTATCATTACAAGATTATAATGTTCCGTTCCTCATTCGATAAGATGCATTCAATATCCCCAAAGCACGGGCCTAATTCCAGAATTGATAAAAATCAAATGAGAACGATGTACAGCACATATTTTTTTTAACATTAATTGTTTACACATCCATTTTACAGTAATTAACATACACTTAACATATACACTTAGTAATAACTTAATGCGTTCCATTTTAAAATCGTTTTGGCAATTGTTTCGATACATACATTATACAGACTAAAGGGAGACGATAGACGGAGACTTATTTCAAAACGTCAGACAGACATGATTATTATTATAATATAGGATAGAGCTATAGAGAGAGACTGCACCCGATGGTACGCGATCAAGCAGCCTGTTGTACATCCACTTGTCAAGAAATAACCTAATTCATTCTGCGACTTGAAAATAGCTACATTGTAGGTGGTAGAGAATACGGAAGTGGAAGGGTTCCCAATTCTTCGGTAGTATGTATTGAAAAGTCACCGACTAAAGAGTGCATATAACGTGTAGGCACATTGGATAGGACCATTGTTTAACTCTTTAGTTTAGAAGAAAAAATATTTTTTCTCGTTTTAGTAAGAATAAAATAACACCATTGATTTGGTGAAGCTCTGTGTAATGTACAATACAGTGTAGATATTTATATTATAAGGGTCAAACGGATCAATCTGTGGTTGTCAGTATGTTTACCTTCCTACTAATCTGATGAAACCCATAGCTTCCGTGTGGAGCTGATATTTTTACTGTAGGTACATACATACATTGGAGGAGAGATAGAGGCAGATACCACGTCCTTCCATTTGCTGTTTTGGTGCCATATATAAAAATGGTTTAATTACTTAATTTAAAAGCTGTGCTTTTACAAAGCTTTAATTTTCCTGTCTTCTAAGATTTTTCCCACGAAACTGGCTTTTACCAAATCTGTTGCTTTAATTCATCTCCGTCTAATTCTTCTTTTAATCTGAACGCTATAATTATAACACACAAAGCAGCGTGGAATGTTTTAAAAATATATCTATCTACCCTCATTTCACTTTTCATTTCAGCGGTATTCTCTAAAATCATTCACAAGATCTTTAAAATTTAATTGGGTAGCGTACCTAAAAAGACAATTTCTAGTTAGGTATTTAGAATATCACAAATGAAACAAATTAAATCAAATGATAAATCAAACTAAGTAGCTAAACCTTGTGTCTGCGATACAGTCAACAGGATTTCCATTTACAATAACAGAGTTTGTAGCACTACAAACTTATCTGTCCCGATAGCCTATACTAACTAACATCGCAGCTGTCACTCTTTTGGTTTCTGTCCAATATGTTGACAGAAACAGTGACCCCAGCGACACCCTGACCAGGCCAGATAGGTTTGTAGTACCTTACTAACTATATAGTGCTCACCTAAATAACATTCAAACATTTTTGAGGTTTTATTTCAGAGTTGTATCAACGTGATGATACATTTTAAAGAATACCGCTTAAATTGACGTCAACTGAAATTTACAATGTTAAAATATTTACTGTAAAGTAACTCTTATCAACTAAACATAACAAGGTAATATCTTTAATTAAAATTATACATAATGCTAATATAAGAGTAACCTTAGATAAGACAAAGAAAATTAAGAACTAGGTACATTCAATAATTAAATTAATTTACTATAATAAAATATAAAATTTTAAACAATTTGCTATAATAAATAAACTGACAGAGCTATAATTTTACTATAGACATATTCTTAGATCTGTCAATTTGGAGAAAATGTAGAACGAAGTAACGGAAGTGAATATAAAATTCATACATAAAATTTGGCACAGCTTCTTAAACATAATTTTGCTAACAAACATTAATAGATTAACCGATCATTGTATATTCAAAGAAATGACGGGACTAAAAAGTTACCAATTATAGAAATAAATATTAAAACAACTGTTTATTCAACAAATTATTCAAGTATGTAATTAAAATAAATCTCTATAAGTGCATGCAGAACATGCATAAAAATATATTGAAAAGATTAATGCTCACGTGAAAATGACACCATAATTACTTTGTATAAAGTAGAGCAAAATAAATTACGACAAACTGCGTCGAAACAATACGACGGATATTCCAATTTTGCAGAATGAAGAAAAACTAAAATTGGGTCGTATTTAGATAAATTAGTTTACACTTTTTCTTATCTTTTAATTAAGATAAACATTTAAGTTGTGACATCCAATATTAGCCTACCATGGGTACAACGTAATATATAATGGAATACTTAACATTTAACATCGATTACAGGCACCGACACTCAAATTGAACTCAGAACGCTCTTTTTTTGCAATTCGTGACGGCAGAATGACATGTGCAATTCCTGTGTTTATGACGTCATCTGTACAATTTACGTGCCGGCAGGTACTTAAAGAGTAATTATACACATTAATATTATTTTTTTATATATAAGTAAATGTCTTGTTTTACGAGTACATGTGACTAAAAGTGTCCTTTAGAAAGGATATTAATTAAAATGATATTTATAATGTAGTGATGACGATCCACTATAGAATATAATAATTAAGAAAATATATGTCAATGTATTTTTTATATATTTTTTTTGGTTTAATTACTTAAAAAGATGAAAAATAAAATATTATAGAATAATTAATAACCTGAAATTAAACTTGTACAATGTGCCTACTTTTTATTAAAATCACTGATAGTGTAAGGGCATTTAGATGTTCAAATTTGTATATACGTTAACATTAATAGGTATAGTTTTTCTAAATTGCATGGTCCAAAATATTGGACCCACAAAAATTATATTTGCCAATATGCGTAGAAAATATATGAAATCGACTAAAACTTTATGAGTGTTTGTTTTGTTTCGTGGACCGTTCTAAGGTACGTAGAGATGAAAGATATTCTTTTGATTAGTTTTATTAATTCATTAGTTTAGTTTACTATGAGTTTCACCAAAGCATTGTTTTTGAAGTATTTTCTATACTGCCAAGTCCAAATCATACGCGAATAGTGTAATAGATTTTTCTAAATACATATACATTTTTCCAAACATAAAAGTTTTAGAATAATAATAAATAAAAAAACAAACAATTTATGTGCTGGTTTAAAACATATATATCCGAATTAGTAAATATATATAATTTTTCACAGTAATAATAAATGCTTTATTTTGAGTAAAAAGGAACAAAAAATATTTTTTTTAAAGTTTGCAAATCTGGTGGCTACAAACATGCACATTTTGCAGATTGCATATTTTGCACACAGCTATCATTCTCAGGAGATCATCATTCATCATTATCATTATCAGCCTATTAACGGCCCACTACAGGGCCAGGCCTCCCTCCTTATAGGAGCGGGGCCAATAATGTTCAATTTGAATATAATATTGTGGAATCCTTGACAGACATTTAAATATTTTTATTAACAATTAATCTGTAACCAGTTGCAAATTGTATTTTATTACAAATAAATTGGACCTTTATCGATTTGGACCGGGAGACGTTCAAATTGTGTCTTTGAAAAAAAACCATGGTAAATCTCATAATATACTAAAATTTTAGGGTTAAAATTGTACCAAAGTGGGAGGTATGAGTAAATAAAATATATCAAACAATGTATCAAATTATTATTTCTTTGAATACTTTAGAACACTTCTCAGTCTCTTATGATTGAAATTTCAAAATACCGATTATTTTCGTCAAAAGTAAACATTTTCTAGTAATTGAAAGACTTCCAAACGCAAACTACAGAGTAGAGACATTGATATAAAAACCCAAACATAAGTAGGTACCTTTTGCAAAACTTAAATTTTGTATAATTTATGCTTTTTGTTCTATAAGTAGCGAAAAATATTTAATTACGTTTATTTTTTTTATGAATTTTTAATAGTGTTTTTCTAAATGTTATTGTATTATATAACATTGTTAAAAATTAAAAAATAATATTAATAAATATAAATGAGCGAGTTTAATTACGTCGATATTATTGTTCTTGAAATAAACATTTTATTTTAATACATTTTTTTCTGAGTTCTGTAAGCAAGTGCGCGCTAATGCCGGTTTCGAATAACGTTGTAATTGTAGTAGGTTAGTTTGTTTGTTACACGATAGTTATACATTATTTAGCATACACATAGTCTATTTAGATACATATATAAAATATCAGGAGTGCGCACTTACTGAATTATTAAAAAGCGCTTAACGAAGAATACAACAAATCACTGCATATCTTGAGTTTTGTATATCAATGGATAAAGATAAATCCAATTAATTGATTAATTAATTATTATAATTATACACTATGCTATACTTAATATTGGTCTACAACAATTAATTATGTTAACACCTATACGACGACATCTATTAAACACCAATAGCTATTAAGTTTGCTGATATTGTAGTAATTAGTTTTAAATTGTGATTATTATTTGTTTATTTAATTAGTTAATTAATTAATTAACAAGTTTAATCGATTAATACTAACTCTGTATTTAATCTTAATCGGGCAAACACGTAAATATTTTAAACTGATTTGTTTTGCGCTTGAACTGTTGCCCTTTTATGCCTTATATAAAGGGTAGATACACAGAGTTATATAAATGAGAGCCGATCGATAATTTTGATCGATTTTTAAATTAATAATTATTCGCACATTGTTACAAAAAGTAGGAGAAAAGTATTTATTTCAGTTTAATGTTGTATTGAAGGTACATGTACACGTATATCGTCTAGTTACAAACGCTATTCTGTAACTATGTTTTTATATCTCGACAGCGATATCTCTCTCGTCATGTCTCTTTATACTATTATGGTCTGACTGAAAAAGAGATGAATAGAATTAAAACTTACCTATATATTTGCCGTGTCATAAAAAACATCGTAACAGAATAGAATAGAATAGATATGTTGTCAAATAGTCTGAAATCCTTAATACGTTTAACTGTCTCAGATTTTATGAATAATCTGTATTCATTTGCCTCAAAATATTTTATATAGGTACTTTGATATTTTAATAATGGCTTATATTCCAAAGCACTGAATTTCAATACCTATATTTGATTAGAGCTAGTTGTTTTGGATTTCCGCTTTAAATTATTTAATCAAAATAATTGCGTTTGCAATTAATATATAGTTGTTGCTCAGCGCACGTAATCGTGTCATCAGCTTCAATTTCAGCGTCGCGTTTCAGAACAATGTGCGTGTGCTAAATAATTATTGGTTTTAGAATGCACAATGGAACCAAATTGCATTCACTGTACTGTATTTCATCGCTGAGTTATAATTAAACTTTACGATCGTATAAAATTTAGGAGAATTATGGAAAATATCGGGTTTAACTAAAATTAAAAATAATATTATGTAATTAATTTGTATATTTTCTAGGGTAAAATTTAATGACAGAGGGCTCTTTGACAATACGGAGATATTATAATTCGTCTGAAGTATTTGGGTTACTTGATAAAAGAGAAATATCATCCGTTGCTTTAATAACGTTTAAAGAAGTTTATGAAAATACCATTTTATATAATTTAAGCTCTATCGAGTAGATTTTAAGAGTCAAATCCACATAATTGAAATAATTTTAAGTGCAACTGCTGCAAAGATTTTGTTGCAAGTTTATATTTTAGTTGCGAACTTGTATTTTGTTGTTGCTTGAGCGTTTGAGATACGTAAATAATGTTTTGAATTAATCGGACGGTAAAGTTTTAGAATGAATCATATTAATCATATTATATATATATTTTGAGTTTAATATTTTGAACGATTTATTTATTTATTTGATTATCATATTATGTGTTCTAGATGGAGATATTCCTAAAACTACTTCAAATAATACATTAACAATATTATACTTTAAATTGAATTATATATACCTATACAATACTTTTATATAAATCAAATATATAGGGATATCTCAATTGTAAAGTCTTCAAAAATATGATATTCAACGCAATATATGTCATGATATTATGATGGTGTTGAAGAAAATAAATTATTTTTTTTAATTATTTATGGTCAGGGTTCTATTAAAAATGATATGTCGATATATCATAGATAAGTTTTATGATCTGTAAACATTTATATATTTATATGTATATATATTATGTATTTATACTTTGCAACAAGTTAAATAATGTAGGTATTATACGAATATTATTTATGGTGTATCATACAGAATTTCATTCCGATTTCAGATATGTATATAATGAAATGAATGTTCGTACACCTCGATACATAAAATATACAACAATGTATATTTTAAAATATACACAAACAGTAATTACACATAGACAATCATCCAAAACTTCACTCGACTACAGTTTAAAAATCAATCTATTTAATAGAAACTTAACCTAACACATTATTTCACTATAAATTAATAAACAATACAGATTCGAATAAAAATCCTAAAGATGTAAACGTACCTTTACAAGTATGAATACTACAATAATATATGAATTTTTAAGGTTCTACAAAATATTTTTTTTTTTGGGAGAGTTAAAACTATCACTGCGAATTATAAAGACCCGCTGGCTTCAAGTTGTTAAAGTATCGCTATAATTTTGTAATATTGGCTGTACACTACAATAATGCTAGGTTTTAACGATGTTTTTATAACTCGAGTGTGCGAGTTAGAGATAGATACAATTTTGACTGTTGAGTTATAAAAACGTTGTTAGAGGAATACAGCCGTCCGTTTCCCAGCGAGTGTGTGGAGCCACCATAAGTGTACGTCTTGAGTGACAGAAACACGAAACGACCATTGAATGAAACGTAAAAGCGTTCGCTCGCACACAGGACATGCATTAAGACCTCTTCAAAGCTTTTGCGAAATTCTGACCTATCTGTGAAAAGACTAATCTATTAGGTAAATTTTTGAAGCTGCGGATAGAGCCCATATATATAGAGCCCATCTGGAGAGCTCATCCGGAGAAGTGGTGCCGCCATGTTTATTGCAAGACAATAAGCATTGCTGTGTTCCAGTCTGATGTATTGGGGTTACTGATGCAAATGCAGAGAAATGATTTTTCACAAAAGTCCAACACTTGGTCGGATCATCTACAAATACAACCAGCTGTAAATCTACATAAAATGTGTCAAACACTCTGTTTTGTTACAGCTAATAAAGTTTCAGCACATCTTTATGTAGCAGTAGGTATTCCTTCTTAAGAGTTATCCAATCGCTGAGACCCCGGTCAGAGATTTGCACTACTTCAGAAAAAGCCTTAAGGCCATTTCAGTTATATTTTCGAGCATTCTACGATAATATAATGTCTAAAAGTTTTATATGTTTAGAAAAATCCTACGACAATATGTTTCTCAAAGGGCGTAAATTGTTTGGAGTTTACTTTGACAAAATTGTAGCGATATGTACAACGTTTATTCTTATACCTAATGAATTTCACAAAACCTCGTTTACTTGTATTTACTCGTTCGAATATCAAAGTTGACATTAACTGTATGGACAATATGTCACAATCGACGTCACAAATTAGTTAACAGCTTCTCAGTGCCCGAATAGAGCAAGTGATCACCAAACGACCGTGATTTTTTAAAAGCTGAATGTTTGCCAGCGTATCCTATCATATTTAAGTAGATACGATAGACAACTATGGAGATTGCACCGTAGTGACTTTATAAGATAGCCAGGTTTAAGAGTCCAGACTTTCAACTATTCAAGGAGAAACCGTTATTCTTTTATATTTTTCCCGACATAATATCAAAAATCATATCTCCATTCGCCAGTCACTTAGCGTCAGTTAGCGTTGGAAAAAACTGAGTTAAAGACAACACTTTATGTATTATAAGTTAGCACTTGACTGCCCCTGATGATAAGATAATGTAGTCTAATATGGAAGCGGACTAACTTGTGGAAATCCACATCCCCTGATAGAAGCATGAAGCTTTCAACTTGTATAAAATAAGCGACAGGGGGCTCTTAGTCAATAATGCGGCTCAGCATCTGTATAAGTCTATAATAATCAAGGACTTGGCAGCAACAGTAGAGATCTCTGTACCTACTTGCATATGTACACTGGTCTCCCAGTTGTTACATAACTATTTTTGTTATGGACTAGCCTACGAAAGGCTTTTATTACTTTTATTACTATGGAAGCAACTTATTTGTAAAATATGTTTTGTAACAAAATGTTTGTTAACAATAAGCGGCTTTCGCATTCGAATGTTCCTTATTGCGTCTAATAAAGAAATCAACATGGACCGGGACATAGATATTCATTTTACAATTATGTGACGTCCATTTTGACATATTTTAATAAAAGAATGACAATTTTGACATGGTTAACGTAAACCTGATGTGAGTGGTTGAATTTGTAATACAATTTATCGCCATACATTAAGTCTTAACTCAGACTTGGCGCGTCTTGATTTTATGTCTATAGCATCTCCTTTTTAGGTACCTTAACCTAAAATGGAGATGCAAAGTGGCATAAATCAAATATGATAATATCGCGCGCGCGCTTCGACACTTGGCTTCATTTTAATGTAATACAATTTTGTACTTTACGCTCGAAAAATAAGGACCAACCTGGTCGATTCGTGACAGAGGTAGTGTGCCATTCAGTTCGCAGTGGAGGATGAGCCGTGGGCATCGGGTTTGGGCGACGCGGCGGGTCTGGGCTGTCTCTAGGTGTCGCTGGCAACCGACGGCTGGCGGATCAGATCTACATCTTGCACGCTGGCCTGGAAAGCGTATTGACTATCATCATTATCAGTTTACAACTAACGCCCACAGATGCCTGTGAGAATAGCAGGATACGAATAAGCCTATGTCACTCCTCATGAGTCTGCCTATCATCTAAAAAAATATTTTTATAATCTTACTGATTGTTTCAGAAATTAGCCGGAACAAACAGGCAGATAAAATAATGTTGTGGTAAGTTCTATATATACTCTCATATTTTGTATTTTGTGAAAAGCTGTTAATTTGACACTTCAGTTTTATTTATGTTTAGATGGCCCACTGGAAGGGTCAAACCTATTCTATAAGAAAGAAATAGGAAAAGAAGTAGGGGGATTTAAAATCTGTTGGCAAGCTTAGGATAGTTATGAATGTATTGATTAACTACTATCAGATGATAATACGCGGCACCGACGACTTAACGTACTCTCCGGGACAATTTCCCTAAAAAGCTGCGCTGCCGGCACCCCTACTTGTCAGTTCTAATTTTCCAACAAAATCAGGGACGAAAAGACGAAACAACTTATAGGGAGTTGAAAAGGCGCCGCGGTTAATATACCGTACAGGTACCGGGTCGCCCGCCATGGTGATGGTGGGTGGGCTTGGTACCGCTGGCTGCGAGGATGTAACACTACGTACCTGGGGCTTGAGCTTGGGCCTGTCCTGGCGCTGGGTCTGGCTGTCCAGCACGCTAACGCAGTGCTTGTGTGTGGTGCGCACGCGCTCGTCGTACTCCTCTTGGAACATTAAGTTGCACCAGTGCAGGCACAGGCACCTGGAATACAACCACATGTGTGTTGCAGCCTGCACCTCATCATTATTAGCCTGAGAGGAGGAGAGGCTATGGAGCTCAGGGCAATGCGGGTTGGCGGGTTTAGGGTGATGATCACTATCCGATGTTAATTATAGTCATTGGGGTTTGATCGTGTCACCTTGCCGTAGAAATATTAGACTAAAAATTAGCCTTTAATACTTTTTATGAGTTTAGCTGTCATATACAAAACAAGCGGCTAAGTGCGAGGTGGACTCGCCCATGAAGAGTTCCGTAGCAACAAGTAACATAATACAAATGTACAAAAGTTCTTGTAGTTCGTTGTTACTTTGATCGATAAATAATAATAAATAAATATTATAGACAATTACACACATCGCTATATAGCCCCAAAGTAAGCTTAGGTAGCTTGTGTTATGGGTACTATGATAGTTGATGAATATATATATATATATATATATATATATATACATATATACATATATAATTATAAAATATAGATAATCACCCAGACACTGGAAATCATCCATTCTCATCACAAAACGTTTTTTCAGATGTGGGAATCGAACCCACGGCCTAGGACGCCTAATCGATGTTTTACTTTTGTTCACCGTTTATGCATAAGGTTTATGTTTATGTTGTTTGAATGAAATGCAATTTACGATGTAAAAAAAAATTTACTAGATCTAGTTACTCGTTACTAGTCTAGAACCAATTTTTGGTGGATGTTAGCATGTATTTTTTAGTATTAAAATTCGCTTATTTTAAAAATTAGAGAATGGGGAGGCACCACACATTTTACCACTATGGAAATGTCTCTGGCGCAGTTTAGAGTTAAAAATATTAGGAGCCTCAATATCATTATTGAAGACCTATCCATAGAAATCCCACGCGTAAGGTTTATTAGTTAATATCCCGTTTGCCCAGACGCTTGTCGCAAAGCCAAGAATCGTGGCCCAGCGGGATTCTTAATGTATTCGTAAACTATTCTCAGCTCACGATGTATTGTAACTGACGAGGGTAGGCCTTTCTTGTCGCGCCGAACACCTACTCAGTAGGATTTGGTCAACGCATTACTGTGGTTTGAGTTTGATTGAAATTAGATTTGGAAAAATTTACATGATTTTCGAAAGGGGGCATTGAATGACGGACTGAAGCGATTGGGATTGGGATCCCCCCACGCCCTCCCGTCCAAAACTGAAATACGTAAGTAATAATGTCCGATTACTTAAACTTATTTTGAAAGATTTATTTTGCAAACTGCCAAAGTAAGTCCACTCGTGACGTGGAAGACGTGCTTAATATTGATTTGCGCTTGAATGTTCAGGCGGATATATTTAATATTGTATCTCTATCATAAATTTATATTGTAAAAGAAAATTAATATGAATGATAATAATTTATCTTCTGAAAATTGGGGAATTTACCAACTTCCAAACTCAGAGCTGCTACTGAAATTTTGGAAGGAAAAATCGAAAAAAAATTTTATAACCGAACCAGAACTCAAAATTCGAGAATCAATATCAAAATTCCTTTACGTCAAGTAGGTTTAGTTTACATGCACTTTTGAAACGTCAAATACATCTGTTTGTAGTGCCTCTACCACTGGCTCATAAGGCAATCACTCATAGCCGCATATATTAAGCACTGTACCATCGAGGCGGGTACTTCACTTAGGTATCCAGTTTAGAATAGTTAAGTCCCTTAATTGCACTTATTGTGTCATTAAGTGGAGTGAAGTGAAGCAAATCGCGAGCTGGTCGCCCCGCGGGACCGGCTACCGACCCACTCAGCTAAATTAAAACATTATCCGACTTTAAATCGAAGATTATTTAATTTATTTAAAATATCTTCGATTTAAAGGTATATAATATAGAATTTAGGTATAATCATGTAAAAATGGTCTTAAAACAATCTGAGACGTTCGAATTTATCTCACAAAAACATTGTATTGGAGAAACTTGTACTTAATGGTTTGCGGCTTTAATGTGATGAAATAAAATACAGTGCCATGTTCAAACTTAGATGTTGTAATCTGTAATTCGTAAAGATACAAAGAGATAAAATGTACGATTTTCAATTTGATATTACATATATACGTTTGGTATTAATCGTAATTTTTCGATTGGCGCTGTAGGTACGTGGACCAATTGCAACTCACGTATGTTCCGTTGCTCAAACATGTCCCCGGTCTTGGAACCCTTAGTTTCCAACAGGTTGAACATCAGGATCGACTAGTGGGCATATTTTTGTGTAGGGCTCGAGTCCTGAAGTAGTGCGCATCTCGGCCACTCGCGCGACGCCATCCTTCCCCAGGATGTTCGTAACGACTCGTTCAAGATGCCTTCTTATTAAGGGAAAGTTGTCCTCTCCCTCCATTTAATTCGTGTCTGCAGCTCTGAAATATATTTCTTAGCCCAGCGAGTCCTGAAAAGTCGTATTTGTTCAACTCACGGTCAAGGCGATGTGCAGGCGTGTCGGCGAGGCTGTCGCAGGCAGGGGTCGTAAGCAGACGGCCAACCAGAAAGTGAGCGGGAGAAAGAGGGAGTAAGTCATTAGGATCGGATGATATTGGAGATAGTAGGCGGGTGTTAAAGAGAGCTTCAACTTGTGTTAATACAGTGTTAAACTCTTCGTAGGTGAGAAGCGCGTTACTCACCACTCGACGGGAGTAGCATTTACACGAGCGCACTCCTGCCTCCCACAATCCACCAAAATGAGCAGCGAGAAGAGAATTTAAATTTTATATTTTGTTGAGACGCGTATTCAATGATTTCATAACCACAGCGTTCTAAACAATCTGCGAATTCATTTTTTTAACCCTAAAAACGTGAGCCGGTTGTCCGACCATATTTTGTCGGGCTTAGATCGACGAGAAAGGAATCGAGTCATGGCAAGCTAGTAGGCCTCAGCAGTAAGGTCACTAACATACTCTAAATGTACTGCGCGTGTAACGAAATAAATGAAAATGTATGTTTTAGTGGTTCTAGCGCCCTTTCCTCTCTGGTTTAGAACCGGGATCGAACTGGCATAGTCCATTCCGCATCGATTATAAGCGAAGGTGTGTGTAATTTTCTCCAGGGGTAAATTCTCCGTGAGAGGAGTACCGACGTGTGTGAACCGATTGAACCGAGAGAATCGTTCGAAATTATCCAATGTCTTACCCTCATACTCTTAGTCCGTTTCGGCTGGTGGGAGGCTTTCGCCGTGGTTAGTTACCACCCTACCAAAAAAAGACGAACCGCCAAGCGATTTAGCGTTCCGGTACGATGCTGTCGATCTTAGATTGCATGATCACTTAACATCAGGTGTGATGGTAAGTGATCATGCCAAGATCATCAAGTCAAGGGCCAACTTGTAGTCGATCAAAAAAAGAAAAGTTATTTATTTCTTAAGATTCGTGCCATCAAAGGAACTTATATAGGGTTGGTAAACGCTCTGATTGTAAAGAACTTTTTGCGCAGAGTTCGAAGATGTCGTGACATCGCCGCTATTACTACTGCTAGTTCCACTGCTAGTAGCAGTTCAGCTTGAGAGACTGCGTTATAATAGTTGTCCTCAAGTTGTTCTCTTTGAGTTAACTGCTTATCAATATAGCATTCTAAAACACTTTCTTCAATTTTAGTTTGTATGTTACTGAATTCTTGAAGTAGATTTTCGCGTGGTACACTTAAATGGTAAGATTTGTCGCGGGTGCTCATGGTGAATTATGAAAAGAAGGAGTACTTACAGTAGCAGATCAGGCCATTTGGGCTGCACGGATGGAACGACGAGCTCTACGCGGTGCGCGGTGTTGAGCACAGAGCCCTAGAGCACTGTAATTTAACAAGATATTACCCAAGTGAAGGGGAGGTTGAAGGATAGGAATAGGATGGCTTGACCGTACCTTTCGTGTGCGATGTTCTGTTCGTTTCCTTTGTCTTCACCGATGTCCGTTATTGCGTTGATTTTTATCGGTTCTTATACGTATGAACCTGGCTCGAAGGACCAAATTATGTTAGCGAGACTTGTAAATGTTTACGACTTTAATGTGATGAAATAAAATACAGTGCGATGTTCAAACTTAGATGTTGTAATTCGTAGGTAATGTTTATACAAAGAGAATAAATGTACGATTTTCAATTTGATATTTGATACGACAGTTGATTTTAAACAATATTTTTTGATGGGCCCAGTAGGTGGACCAGTCGCAGCCCACGTACATTCCGTTGCTCGAACAAATTATTGTTTGTTTATAATATATGTTAAAGTATCATTATATACTTTTAAAATTAGGCATGTAGTGAAATATTGGAAATTACAAAGAGACACTTTAATTTTATTTATTTGCATCATATATATATTCTGTTTGCCACGATGTTTGTCGCTAAGCCAAGAAGCGTGGCCCAGCGGGATTCTTGATGGATTCGTAAATGATTTTCAGCTCACGTTGTATCGTAACTGACGAGGGTAGGCCTTTGTTGTCGCGCCGAGTATCTACTCGGTAGGATCTGGTTCGATTCGGTTCTTTTATTTAAACGCATTACTGTGGTTTGAGTTTGATTGAGATCAGATTTGAGTTCGATGGAACGGCGTTTCTGATACATAAGTACTCTAACGTACATATATGTGGGTATTGCTAACTGTCAAAGCAAGTCTGCTTGAGACATCGATTAAAGACAACTAGATGGAGTCATAACGCGGCTGTAGGTTCAAGAGCGTGACAGATTTATTTAATTCGGCCTTTATTAGAAAGGGACACAAGATTATTTTTTGTCCCTTTCAGCGTGTTCGTTTTTATTGTTTGTCAAGAGTGGAGTTTGTGACAAACAAAGGACATATCTGAGCAATTATTAGCTTTTTATTAAATTTGCTGATAAAAAATATAACTTTGCAGTTACGATATTAATTTAAACGTTATCGTGCTATGGTGGGTTGCAGTATTTCCGGCTGCAAAAGTAGCAGCGGAAAATCGAAGGAATTACGTTTCATACGTAAGTAGACGTTAACTTCATTGATTGATGATTTAAAACTTAGATATGTTGTTTTTTAGCAAATTTCATGTATTGTGCGTTTACTAAACTATCTTATATAAAGCAATATTTCGTATTTTACGATATTTTAAAACATAACGTTTTATGATGTACTTTAAATGTTGACATGTCATGTCAATAAGGCTGTCTTGCTGTCTCACGAGCGGACACGCTATGGGCTCCATCTAGTTGGCTTGAGACTGGCTTAATTTTGATTTGTGCTATAATTGTCTTTTACTATTGCCAAGACATTAATAACCATGTTCCTTCGTATTATTACATATTTTACTGTTAAAATAAATAAAAATGAAATTTAAAATAAAAGAAGATATTAAGGAATAAGCCATATAATTGCTCACCCGAAGGCGAGGTGTCCAATACACTGGCGCTAATTCCCCTCTGAATAGCAAGGCTTATTCTTAAACTACAAGACGCCCATGGTTTCATCCTCGTAATTCTCGTTCCTATGGGAATTTCGGGATAAAATAAAGCCTTTGTATTAATCTGATACGTAAGCTATAGTATTGTGAAGATTAACTAAAATCCATTCTGTAGTTTTTGCATGAGAGAGCAACACACATCCATCTTTCAATACTTTAAAATTTTCGATTTTATAATATTAGTAAGTGCTGGTATATTTGGCTAAAATCAAATACGTTTATTTCGAGTTTTTTTTTAATGACTACAAGTTGGCCCTTGACTGCTATCACACCTGATGTTAAGTGATGATGCAATCTAAGATGGAAGCGGGCTAACTTGTTAGGAGTAGGATGAAAATCCATACCCCTATTGGTTTCTACACGACATCGTACCGGAACGCTAAATCGCTTGGCGGTACGTATTTGTCGGTAACTAGCCACGGCGAACGCCTTCCACCAGCCAGACCAAGACCAAATCTCAATCTGCCCCGCCGGGAATGGAACCCAGGACCCGCCTTATAAATCCACCGCGCATACCACTTCACCACGGAGGTCGTCAAAGCAGGTTTAGTTTATATGCACTTTTGAAACGTCAAATTCATCTGTTTGTAGTGCCTCTACCACTGTCTCATAAGGCAATCACTCATAGCCGCATATATTAAGCACTGTACCATCGAGGCAGGTACTTCATTTAGGTATCCAGTTTAAAATAGTTAAGTCCCTTAATTGCACTTGTTGTGTCATTAAGTGGAGTAAAGTGCCGCAGCAAGTCGCGAGCTGGTCGCCCCGCGGGACCGGCTACCGACCCACTCAGCTAAATTAAAACATTATTTTAATTAAAAAGGTATAGTTAGATGACATAGGGTATAGGCAGCATCATGGCTAAATGGTCTTAAAACCTATTGATTGACACGACTAGACTAGGAACCTCTGCGGCTAAGTCACGTCAAACTATGAATTGTGAGTCATACAGTACCTATTTTAATTTTTAAAATGTTTGTTAAATGCCTACTCATTCCAATACTGTGTGTCGATTCTTGAAAATACACCGTACGAACATCTCGTCGACCTTCCCACCATCATTTCGATTGTCAGTCCAATACAATAAAATGTCATTGGAGACTTCCGATTTCTGTTACATCCAAACCAAAAAAAACACAAAATCCAACTTAGAATTAAATACAAAAAGTAATACAAATAAAATGATATCTATCTAAAAGAAATACAAATAAGAAGATACAGACATCAAAGTACGTATATACAGTTACTTACGCAAGCAATGTTTTCTAATTTTATTCTTAAATGATTTGGCATATAATTTTTTATAAACTTACTACGTTCGCAAACATGGTCTTGATCGATGAAGGGATTTAAACCATTGCTGAAAGGGTGATAACAACTCGTATGTGTGAATATATGCTATTTTTTTTTAATCTTGTAACCCGATTTGGATAGGGCTTTCTTTGTATATAACATTCGATAATAATGCTTCGTTCTAAGTTCTGGTTAAGTAAAGTTAATAAGTAAACAATCTAAAGGAATTTTCCGGAACGAAGCCAAATCTTCCCGCGAGGCTCGCTATCGATCCCGCGCGATCGAACTAAAGTACTCCGCTAAATTAAAAGATAAGCCGCTTATAAGCGGAACCGAACCGCTTGCCGGCGGCGCATACACTTAGCATCAAATGAAGACTTAGTTTACATTTCATTTGACCTATTTTTTACAAATTATCCTATTTGATGTGTACCTAATTAAAAAAATCAGCCAAGTGCGAGTCGGACTCGCGCACCAAGGGTTCTGTAAGTTTTAAGGTTTTCTTAATTATTCCTTCATATGTACTATAAAACATTGTTCATGCGAAATTTCAAGATTCTAGGACTAGCTGCGAGTAGTAGAGAGTTATAGAAGAAAGTTAGAGAAATATGCGGCTTATGTTGTGTCTTTTGATTGATTTGAAGATTCATGCAAGCACGAAGACAGCAGACTTGAGTATTTGATATAAATTTTAGCTTGATACCTCCACGCGTTCTTGAGAAAAAGGGTCTTGACAGACAGACGGACGGACAACGAAGTGATCCTATAAGGGTTCCGTTTTTTTCCTTTTTAGGTACGGAACCCCCTAAAAACATTTTAGTTTTAATGAGGTATAAATAAAAATGTATTGGGGTAGGTCTTAATCGGCAGAGTTGTAATTAGCCACGGCCGAAGCCTTCTACCAGCTAGACCTTGACTAATTGCGCCACGAAGGCAGTCAATTACTTTTTGTGCTAAGTACCACCAGTGACCTAACATATAAAAGCCACCTAATCGTTTATCATTTCGTAGTATTTCATATTTCTTTGTAAATCGTCTAATTATTTTTTTTTATTGAAAAAGAATACAATAAGCAACTTAAGCTAACTTATTCTAATAACTATATAAATCATGCCCAAGTGGAATGGTGGCAAGAATATTTAGCACAACGTGGCATTCCCCCGTTGGATAGCCAGGCCAATCCTTTGCGCAAAAAAACGAACTCTCCTGTCACTAAGACTAATTCTTATATACTACATATTTGAAACGTACTGTACAGGCACATCGCAGCACATTCCGCTAACACTGCAAGTCTAGTACAAAGTGCCAAGGTAAACTTAGTTAATTTGTAATATTTACGTATACGTAACATTAGTGTTAAGAATTAGGATTCACCCACTATTAATAGTAATTGCGAAATATTTTGAAACAAGCACGGTTGACAATATCTTCAGAGATAAAAACCGAGAGAGTAAATAATTGAGTAAATTATTATTATAGCAAAGCGCTTTTTCACCTAATGTTATAAGATCGTCTAAATAGTGCGCTTGTGTATAAAATCTCTACAATATTCAGAAACGCTGAATAGCGATACTTCTTGTTAGGGTAGCGATAATGCATGTCACACCCATTTTTTTCCGAAACTATGAGAACTATACTAATGAAACTTGTTAAATAGATATAGTCTATGAACCGCATTAAGATTTTCATACAAAAGTAGAAAAAAAAATTTTGGGGTCTCCCCATACTTAAAACTGAAACTCAATATTTTTTTCATCAAACTCATAGTTGTGGTTTATCTATGGAGAGGTCTTTAAAATTATATTAAAGTTTGTAATATTATTTTTTTCTAAACTCATAAGTTTGCGCGAGAGGCACTTTCAAAATGGTAAAATATGTGTGAGTCCCCACGTAACTTCTAAAAAAAAAGAGAATGATAAAACTGAAATAAATATATGATATCCCATTTAAACAGAATTTTCAAAATTTGAAAGAGATCAATAATCTAAGTGGTTCAATACGTTTTAAATCGTACACATACGTCACAAAAATACACTATTATTAAAACATCGATCAAAGTGACAATGAACTATTATATTATGTTACTACTACGGAACTCTTCATGGGAGAGTCCCATTCGCACTTGCCTGTTTTTATTATTTCTAAATAAATGGTATCATCTATTCTTATACTTTCTTAATAACGAACAATAATAATCGTTTTTCTCCTCTTATAAAGACGTGCTACAAGTGAATAAAACAATAGTATAGATTGTTCAATCCATGATGGCTCGTAGTTTTTTGTTTTTCAAACGCTTACAGTGCATGTGTGCAATAAAAACTGCAAGAATGTGAGTTCTATTACTACGTGACGAGTAGCAATGTGTGCACACTCACACAAAGTGTCAAGTTAGTTAAGTCAACAAGAATGTCATGTTTGACTAGCAGTATGCTCTACTTCATTTTAACCTATTTTTTAAAAATGAATGTGTCGTGTTGGCCCTGCACAGCAAAATCATATTGTGATATAGGTTAATATATATGTCGGAGTATCACCATTCTCCTTGACATCATCTTTAGTGGTTCTTAATCTCTTGGGCGTTACAAAGACTTTGTTTTGTGCTTGCCTAAGCATATTTTCACGAACGAGATATATTGCAAGTTCACGATGTTTTGATACATGAAGTAGATTTCTATAATTCCTGACGTATTATAAAGATTCAGAACAGTAGTTTATTTACACCCATCTTACTTTACTCGCTAATTTAATTTACTTCTTAAGAACACTTTTACACCGGTCCAACTCGACTAAATATCCTCACCGCACTCTAGATACAAACTAACTACCCAACTCCTTTGTTCAGTTCAAGATGGTGTAAATACTATAATAGGACTTTGGCGCCCGGCTCTTTTATTGGTTGGAGTATTAAAACAAATCAAAGAAGATACTTTCATCTCACATCACATCATGTGACGAAATATTATGCATCATTTGAATGTTATAAATCAAATTGAATTTAACTGATTGAATTTAACTTTGTGTTAAAGTTTTAAGTAAGCACCTATCTCATATCTCTCATAAAATGAATAACAATTAGTTCTATTTCGATTACTTTTATAAAAAAACTCGGACATACCATAAATAATTACTTCCACAGACAGTAACATTTCCATAAACAATGACATCTATCACAATATTACAACAATCTATTCTAAGTCTCTAGTCTAATTCCTTCGACATATATATTAACCAATTTAACAATATCTTAAAAACACACACACCCACAATCATCTCAGATAGGTACCTAGTATAATTATATCTAATTTTCTTTTGTTTAAACAGTTTAATGATTGAGCTCAATTCCACGCTCTCTTGTCTACCATCCCCTTAGTGTTTTTGTAAAGCGTGAACCCATGATACCTATTATTATTTTTATTCATTACAAGTTAGCCCTTGATGGTATATCTTAGCTATAATCACACATACATATTGATGGTAAGCGACGATACAAACTAAGATGGAAGCGAGCTAACTTGTTAGGAGTAGCATGAAATCTACATTCCTTCAGTTTCTACACGATACCGTACTGGAACCCTAAATTGCTTGACGTAACGTCTTTGTCAGTAGGATGGTAACTACCAATGACCAAAGCCTTACACCAGCTAGACTTAAACTAATTTGGATCGGCTAGATCTGTTTGCTGATGACACATCTTTAATTTTTAAAACTGATAGAAATAAATGTGACTTTGACGATGTAAACCGTGCTGTATCGCATGTGTCGCATTGGTTTACTGCTAATAATTTACTATTAAATGCAAAGAAAACTAAATGTGTTGAGTTTTCTTTACCGAATGTAAAAAAAATAAATAAGTCTTTAATGATAAATGGTGAAACGCTAAAGATGGAGAGTTCTACAGTCTTTCTAGGAGTGACCTTGGACTGCAAACTTCAGTGGAGCGCTCATATAGAGTCACTGACAGCTAAACTTAGCTCAGCAGCATTTGCAGTGAGAAAAATAAGACAGTTTACCGATGTAGAAACAGCTAGACTGGTTTATTTTGCTTACTTCCACAGTGTGATGTCTTATGGCATCTTGTTGTGGGGAAAGGCTGCTGACATAAATTCTGTCTTTATACTTCAGAAACGAGCAATTCGGTCGATTTATAAACTTAAACCACGCGAGTCCCTTCGAGTCAAATTTAAAGAAATAGGAATTCTTACAGTAGCCTGTCAATACATATTTAATAACCTAGTTTATGTTAAACAAAATATAAATATGTATAAACAGAAAAAGGATTTAAACGACCGTCTTCCTAGAAATGGACATAAGTTAGTCATATCAGCTTATCGCCTCCGAAAAATACAAAAATCTTTCGTAGGATTGGGTGTACTCTTCTACAACAAGATGCCCAATTCAGTTTTAGATCTGCTATTGCATAAGTTTAAACAATGTATTAAAACTCACTTACTGAGTCAGGGTTATTATACTATCGATGAATTTTTAAATGACAAAGATGTTCAAAGGCAATTGGATAGGCTTTCAACTTCACACAGGAAGTAAAATAAATAACTTTATGTAACAACACACTTAATATTGTAAAATTGATAATATTGTAAAAAGAGGCAACTGTTGAGTTTCTTGCCGGCTCTTCTCAACAGGGCCTGCCTTCCGAGCCGGTGGTAGAGTCACTACAAATAGTCCAGAAAAATTAAAGTTGAATCGGTCAACCTGAAGGAATGGGCAACGGAACGATTCTTCTGGCTAAGTCACATTTAAATATGTAGTTTATCATCATACGATAAGTTTTTCTGACATTATAAATATAATATTGGTAAAAAAAATTAAGTAGAGCATCATTCCGTTCGGTTATGACACGCAGCGATACAACCTACAATAGCCCGTATACACAGAGCCGTGGTCGACTCGAGACTGATGTTCGAACTGTACTCCCCGCACCCTTCGGTTTCCCCTCGCGAGAAATAGTGGGGCGCGTCTTAATAAATTGACCAAAGTGTAATTAAATAGACGGGAAGCGAACCCAACGCCTCTCCGGCTTAAGCTTGGCTAGATAATAATCATAAACCTATGGAGCTTTTGCAATTGATCCCCTGATATAAAATAGCTGCTTTATATAAATTTTATAACAAAGAAGTTTTTTACGTTTCATCGCGTCCTAAGTAAATAAATAAATAGCGTTATAAATTCTATTTCAGAGTTTTATACGTTCATGAAGAGCAAAGTAAATAAGTGGTACTGTAGAGAGTTACAGCAGAGTTCAGAGCTTATCTGCATAGACTGAGCGACGAGGGCAGGATTTGCTCTATTATTCAAGTCCGGCGGGATTACTGGCGCGCTCGCATATAATATTTACGACTGTAGCTTATAGTAGCAAAAACAGTGTAACTTTTTATGCTTTTTGAAATTTTGTAAACAATGGTGGCTAATTTGTTTTGTTTCGCTGGTCTCCGTGTACATTAGCTTAGTTTTAATAGCGCAGAGACTCTATTCTTGTATGAAAGTAACCAGCGCGAAGACCTACCACACTGTTCTACGCGCTTGGCGGTTAAATAAATAGTTTGCCCAGTGACCACATATTTAACCACTAGAGGACTTATTTAAACAGGACGACAGGGCGCAAATTTAACTTTAGCTTATGCGATTTTACCGACAGCAACTTTTTGTCGTTGAAAAAGTAAATAATTATGCAGTTACCTGAGCACAGCGCCCAGCACTCCAGCGCCCACGAGCGCGGCACCAGCGCCCATGAGGTAGTAGCGGTGCTGGGCAGCCTCCGCACCAGGCGACAGCTGAACAAGACCCACCACCAGCACGACTATTCCCAGCAGCAGGCAGCCCACGATCGCGTACAGCCCCGTGACCTGCAACATGTGAATGTTTTATCCTTCTTATTGGTAAGGGTATTTTAGATGGATGTTTTTCGATGCTTCAGAAATGACTGCTCGATTCGTTATTATCAGTCTTTTGCGGCCTATTAAAGGTCCAGAGCCCCGTATAAAAGCGGAGGTGTGGGTCTTAGACCCACTACGCTGTTCTTTTGGGGGTTGGTCGGCTTAGGATTATGGTGATCGTTGAATGGATTATTTAACGACGTTATACTTTAGCTCTCATTGGAACTAAGGCATTTTGCTTTTCGGGGAATAAGAGTGTAACTCTGCCAATCTAAAACGGAATATAACAATATAGTATGATCTGATTCTCGCAATAATTAATATACGAAAGTTCGTCAACGCTACACAGATTAACCAAAACATTATGAACGCTCATTTCACTGTTATACATGAGCATCCTTAGGAAATGTTGATTCAGTTCACATACCATGAAATTTAACAATGTTGTAGAATAAAGCCATATATTTTGACTTGGATGCAGGGTTTTGTAGAGAACTTAAAACACCGAACTGTCCGTTACGAGTTAAAAAATGTTAGATAAGGTTATGTACAGCTTTTAGGAGCTTTCTCCATGAGGTCTGATAACTTTTTACATCATGTCAGGCCTATCTTTACATGAATATGTTATTATATACATACATACCACCACACCTCATTCCCACAGGGGTAAGCAGTTACCACGTCCTTCTTCTTGCCCCGATCGTTGCATATTTTTCTCGCTTATTACAATTTCTAAACCTTTCTTACAAGTGCGTCGGTTTTGGGTACTTTCATGTTTTGCAAAGCAACTTGTAAAATGTTAATGTAGGTAATCATTTTATTTATGAGGATACGAGCACTCAATTCGTCTAAAGTGTAAATTTTGCTTTTTGGTACAAGTTCATTTAATGGGCGGCAAAGGTCAGCGTACATCAGTCGTTACACCAATTAGCATAATGTGAAACGGGGATAGCAAATGTAATTGGGAACGGGTCTACCCTGTGCACGTTGCACTTAAGCGTCAATTTTACACTAATTCAATCGCAGAAGCAGTACTTCGGTAGACACTCTTAATAAGAGCATTTCGTAAGCGCTTTAAAATGTTAAGACTTGGCTAGAGTACATGTATTTTTCGGTGTAAATTTTTACTGTGCTGATTAAGCAATATTATACTCAATTACTTATAGCTGTGTAGTAATCAAAGCTAAGTGCAAATGTGTTTGTTAGTGCGGGTGATCTTCTAACCTTTACTGGACTACAACTTTTGTTCTACAGGTATGTAAAAGAGAAAGCAGGCTTTAAAAGCACTCAAGGTGCTCGAACGTTATTGAAATCGAGTGGGCGGCCCATACACTTTCAATAAAGGAACTTAGGGACTGGCTGTATACAAAAATACAAAAGAAATTCAACCGACTTTACAAAACATAAAAACGAAAAATATCTACTGGTTGGTTTGGGTGCTCTGCCGTCAGTTATCAAATATGTGTGAAATTACATACTTGCGAGAAGTTTTCAATTATTAAATACAGAAACAATGAAAAATTAATAAAAATAGAAAAGTCGGTCTATTTACAGTACTTATGGAAAACATTAAAATTAAAAGTGAAAAAAGCATTGTTTTTATTGTAGTTTTTAGGAAGAAGCATTGCTTCTTTAGCAGTTACCTTCCCACAGACATAGAGTTCATCGCGCAGGCGGTGGTCGGGCGAGGGCGTGGCGTCGTCCAGGCGGCCTAGCTGCAGCGGCAGCTGCGAGGGCCGGCGCCCGCGCTTCTCCGCGCGCCGCCGCTCATGCCGCACCGCCACTGCTGGCATCGCACCGATCATTTTCGCTGCAATTGGTCAATATCAACACGTGGTCCGCTTCGGAAGCGTCACCAACGAACGTACGTAATTTTTATTTGGCACGTCAACACATTGTAACAAACGTAGATAATTACACTGCTTGTGCGAAGTTTAACTCGAAAGAGATACGAGTTTATTCAATCTAAATACCGATATATCTAACGATTGTACCTAGCATCACATCAGCTATATCTTTAATGGTAATGAAAGTGACTAGCCATACCCGAAGCCTACCACAACATAATTAAGTTCAGTGTACAATGTGTTGACGTGTCAAATTAAAATAATTGTTTTTTAATAAATAACAATAATTTTTAAAAAATAACAATTATTTTTATAATGCAGCGTAATTTTCTAGATTTTTCACTTAAGTAATAAAAATCCGCTTCCAGTATACGAATAGGACAATATTTTGATAAACGGTAATAGTCAATTTTCCCCTCCACTAAACTTTTCTAAAGCAAGTGATGATTTTTCAAAATTTATAAAATGTAAATAATATTTCACAAACTCTCAATGCACATTTAAATAAATTAAAGTAATTTGAATACACACATCTCATCATCGTGTCTCTTATGTAAAGTTTATCGGAGAAGCTTTGCTTCGCTGGCACGCACGTTGAATACTAATTTTCCAAGCGCTTAAAGATAAGACTTGCAAAATGTCACTGGAGTATAATATATCGTCAAGCGATGGACAGTTTTATTTTGTTAATAAAATAGTATTTTTTGGGTTATTGTTAAGCTGATGTTACTGTAACTTGTTACAATAAATTTGTAAATCTTTACTCACGTCGTTGATTATCTCTCGGCTGTAATAAGGACTGTAGCATATCTGTAACAAAACGAGGTACTTGTTTATTGTTTTTGTAATGCGTTACTAACATCGACTATTTACGACATTCAAATTACATCAAAATCATTTACTTTTAGTTTTTTAGTGTATAGTGACTCTTCTACTAGGCCGAAAAATAGTTCTAATTTTTAGTGTACGACATAAAAGAAAAAATATCAAATTATCATAAAATTATCACCCTAAGGAAATTTTGACACAATTTCATCTTTTAACTACTATCTTTAATTTATGGCA
The DNA here is from genome assembly GCA_034621355.1 of Mycalesis mineus. Classification (NCBI taxonomy): domain Eukaryota; kingdom Metazoa; phylum Arthropoda; class Insecta; order Lepidoptera; family Nymphalidae; genus Mycalesis; species Mycalesis mineus. Next base: position 17,107,110 of record CM067891.1, on the reverse strand, counting down.
TCCAGTGTGCAATTGTTGCGATATAACAAAGTCCAAAGTTTAAAGTCTCTCTTAGTATATAAGTCTAATTATATCTAATCTAATTATATAAGTCTCGGAAAACCTATCACATTTTGCTAAAGCACCTTAGCCTATCTCTTTTTTTACCACCTTTTTTTCAGAAGGAGAAAATACTCATCGACATCCTCTTCCAATGGTGCGGGTCCTACCTATCCTGCCCTTTTTTTGACATATCTACCACCATCGCCACTCAAAATTGGGTAAAATCTAGTAACTCTTACTTTGAAATTCGTTTTGATTAGGCTCTAGAACTAAAGAATGAGACACACATTATACACGTAACCCTCGTACGGCAGTCGCGTAAAAAAAGAAAAAATTAATTAAAAATGAAAAAACCGAGAAACTGGAAAAAAGTGGACTAATTAAAAACTGGATCACAAAACAGTTGGAACTGTGTCGTACAAATTCCTACATTACCTACATTAAACATATTATGACTCCAGCTACATTGAAGCCGTATCTCCATAGAGTTGTAGTGTAGAAGCGCAGTCGAGCTCCTGCGCGAGTCGATCAACTGGGTCACGATGTTTATGAAGCCTTTCGGAAAATGGCCGCCGGCGTTTCGAGTGCGATGGCGTCTTGTGAAGAGTTGCTGTGCACTTTTTAAATTATACTCACTAATAGGATATACTTATTATTCAATAACTTGTTACTTGTTACTCATATAGGTTACCTAACTGATTGGTTTTAGGTGAGCTTTCTTTTTGAAAAATACTCAGCAATTCTCAGAGCTAGGAAGTTGGTGGTGTCAGACCGTCCGTTCAAATCCCTTCTCCTATAAGGAGGGAAGCGACATCACGACGATGATGATGATGATGATGGGATCATAACAAAGTTTACTCTATAAGCCTGTCTAGTAGTAGTATACACAAACGGCCTTGGTTTCTGATATTAATCGCGTAAAGGGCTTAGCGTCGTTCGTTAAAACTGAAACGGCTGCCGTTTCTATTCACAGTGTATTCCAGCAGCATTGTGTATGTTCACAGCGACTGTGTCGCTGCCAACAGTTGCGCTAATGCATACGCTGAAGTTTTGAATTCGAATGCTGCATTACCTACTTTCACGACTAAACACTCTTTGTATTGTGGAAAAACTGGCAAAGGCAAAGTTTTGGTTGAAAAAACTGGGAAAAATTATTGACGGGGATTAAGCTCGTTGAAAATGTCCAACGTCTATTCAATTTTGTTTTGTCCTCTTTAGCAATATTTCTTATACCAGAGCACCTAATTCTTTTATTTTTTATCAAATGTCAAATTTTTACTTACTTGGTCAACATATTAAAAATTATGCTTTTCCATAATTATGTGAAATACTTGTAATGTACTCTGAATGTAATGGAACCCACTGCTAATGGACTTTTCCTGTTATAATTATCATAGAGGGTATATTTCTAACGATATTTTTTTAATCTTCCCGCGTCCCCTCTGTAATTTTGTTTCCCTACAGGGTGTATCTGCCCACGTTTTATCTGGGTTTGTTAGTGTTCTTCGTTAAGGGGCGTTCTACCAGAGATACTACATAGGTAGCAAACTTGCGTGTCACTAATATTTCAGCCAAAAGCTCATTTACCTACGAGGGCTTCTTTATTTCAGCTGTATTTAAGGTTCGTTGTTTCATAAAGAACACTATACTTAGGCCAAACTCGATGGAGAATGCTTATCAACAAACAAATTAGAAATGAAGGTAGAAATCACTCGTCATTTTACACCTTATTTTTTAAAATTACTTGTTAATGACGAATTTATGACAATAAATTAGATTAGTAAGCTTAAAACTAACTAAAAAAAAATATTCAATATCTTTTAAATAAGATTTTATAAAAAAACAAAACATGACTTTAAAATAAGATACAACGTGTTACATTATCTACCTTCATTTTAAATTTGTTTGTTGATATGCTTTCCACTTCGATTTTGGCTTTAGTATAGTTATAGCAATAAGGGTTAGCAATTCTTATACAATTTCATCATTTCGTTTTTACAATAATTTTTGGACGCATTGCCTGTCCGCTTAACGCATGACCTAACCGAAAATATGTGTATGTCACTAAACTCACGTCAATATTAATAACTTTTAACTTCTAAAATACTTGATTTATTTCATTTACTTCTTTAACCCTAACTGTACCTAACGAGTAATTAGATGAGGTCAATAAAAGAACTAAAATCTGTAATTATTAATTTATTATAGTAAAAAGTGTAATAAATTCTGTGAAATTAAAAAGTATCCGTCTAACGTGGAATGGTGTAAGTCAAAAAGAGTCGCATCCAAGAGAAAATGTCAGATTGATTTAAAAATAGAAAATTTCAAAAAATATGATTATTTCGTAACGATTATTTGTATGAATTATTGTGAATAATATTTATCAAGAATTGTTTGTAGTAAATAATAAATATTCATAGCTTTTTACGAACTGTTTATGTAAGAATTGTTATAGTTATAAATGTACATTTTCTCCCGTACGCGCACAAAAATATAGCAATATTACAAAAAACGTTTTACATAATATTTATATCCAAATTCAATTAACATTATATCAACCATTTTTGTTGTAAAAATTATACAACTTTAGAACAAAGTTAATAGGTATATTGTATAATTTAAATGCAGTAATGAAGTGACAGTTATAGTCCCGGTAACTTTGATGCCTTGGAAAGAAATGTAGGTAGGATAGAAGTAACAATAGAGATAGAAAAGTAGGTACCCGACCCAACCCTACAAACGTTACATTACTCTTTTTTGTGAGGTATGGTAAATTTATAGGGTTTAGTTTTTTAACACACTCATAACTGTAATTATTGACAAAAATTTTGCGAGTTAGTGTAATTTTGGCATTTATTGTAATGGTAATTTTTTGTATAAAACAAATGTGTAAGATTTTGTATGAGATACAGTAGACATAAAATTCATTTGGTTGAGAAAATTTTTTTTTGAACTTTTATTTCTCGACAAAATGAATTTTATGTCTCATACAAATCTTTGTGTTATCTCCTGATCTATTTAAAGGTGGTGCCAGCTAAATAGGAAGTGGCATACCTATCTTAAATTAATATGTTGACCAGTTGTATCCTTAAGATCCGATTTAAGCCGATCAGTAGACGTTTTTCTTTTACTTTCGTAGTTTTATGAATTATTTTTTGTTTGTGTTTTATAAAGTTGGTTAAATTTTACCCAAAAACATCACTGCCAAGAAGTCTCTACATAAAAATTTCAACTAACCATTCCTTTTTTAATAAACGTTTATTCTGCAAATTCATATAATCAAGTTAACGAGTGTGCTAAAAATTAAATCTGTCGGGAGGATTCAGGACAGCTAGATTATACAATAATTTCTAGAAATGAATATGAATGAAGCATAGATTTAATATCTATTAAGAAGCAAGTATAAAATTTACATGTTAAGAGAAGATAGTTCCAGAGGCACCTGTCAATGTTATTGTTGATATTTTTTTACAAAGGCTAATGAATATCGTAACATTTCGAACTAGATTATATTTTAAGAAGAATCTATCATTTTTAAACTATGACAGGGACAAGTACAGGTTATTAGATATGTATTTATTATATAAAATTTGAGAATCAACTGCAGATTTACATAATAATAATACCTTAGTGTACAAGGGCTTTTTTCCTCTTCTTTTTTGCAATTTTAATATTCGCAATTAGTTTTTAAGATATTAGCAAAAAACCAACGCTGGTTCTGTTTAATTGTTTTTTATAACTTTTGCAATATTAGTAAACAGAACCTATTTTTATTTTCAAAATTTAGTAATTTGGTTTTCCAATGAATCGAAGGTATTAATTACCTTCGATATTTTGCGCGACTGCTAAAAAGTGGGTGAAAAAAGCAATTGTTGACTAGGTTTTATAGTTTGTTGGATTAACACGTCTTTATAAGATTTAATGAAATAAATATTTTGAATATTCAATGAAATTCAGATTATATTAAAATATAAAATCTAGTTCTGCTGTATGTATTTTGTACATCAATATCACCGGTTTCACATTATGCGGGCCGTGTTGTCGTGATACATCAAAAGGCCGTCATTCATACATATTGTATGAAGGCGTGCATTTCAGTATCATACATTTTGTATGAAGGAATGCATAACCGTGATCTGACTGTGTCACATCGACAGAAGCTGAATTTTGTAATATTTTTTATCAATCTGTTATATTTTATATTTTACGAATGACCCAGATCTAACCAATGCAGTTCCCGTTCCAGTGGAATTATCAGGGTACGTTACGTACTGATTATCAAGGCTATGTTATTTAGGCCTATGTTACTTGTTATCTCTGAAAATATTTTTTTTGTTTATGGCCAAGTTTCTGACAAGTGTCAATGGTAACGTAAGATAATGTCTGTCGACCGTCAGATGATGTAATAACTGAAAGGACTTGATTCCAGGTCTAAAATAAATTATAAGAATTGACATATGAGAATAGTCGTGAGTAGTGTAACTTACTGTTCATTTTATTGTTACAAAGTATGCATGTTTTTAGTGTAATAATTATTGTAAAATAAAGTGTATATGTAATATGTACTTGAGAAAAGAGCATGTGTCGAGTTTTTCTGGCCGCGTCTTTTCACGGTACGGACTGCTTTTTCCGATGCGGCGGTAGATAAAAGATTAACGAAAAAATAAAATGATTTTGAAGACATCGGAATATTATTTTAAACTCCCGCACCAACACAAGGTAGTCAATTTTAGTTACCATATTCAAAAACATTTTCAGAGATTAGCCAAAAATACCGAGAGACAAATATTGAGATTTTTTTATATGCATTGAATCAAAAGCTGTTAATTTGAAATTTACATATAAAAAATTCCATTTTATTTATTTGTAGGTACATAGATATGGCTGATCAATAAAAAAATAATCAATATATGTAGCTTTAAAATAGCTATATAACAATAACTTTAACAATTTATTGCACTCGCGGTTTATTGATGCATCATAAACGTGAAACCGATTTTATGACGACATGATAGTAAACTGTATTTATTTAAACGTGTAACGTTAACTATATAATAAATAAAGTACTATGTTAAATTATAGGTATAATTATATTGTTGGTAAAATAGTAAAATTATGAATAATAACAATAGTACAATATAATGTTGAGTTCAATGTGATGTTCATCTCGGAGTGAATAAAAACTTTGGTGTTACATTTTTAAACTAGAAAAACTCGCTTTTAATAAATTGTTGTTGAAGCGATCGATTCAAACATCACATACAAATACAATCGTGAAACATCTTATGAGTTTTTGCTGTTTTCTGCACATTTTGATTAAATTATTTTTAAATAATTCGTTAACTTGTTTTTTTTTTGTATTTTTAAACTTAGGAACTATTGGCAACTGTGGCGGTTGGTTCAGTTTTAAGTCGTTTGTTATATTCGGACTTTTAGATAACAATGTAGCGGCTGTTTTTCGCATAAAGAGCGTAGAGATAAGAATAACAATCTATATGACATTTGAAAAAAAATGTAAATGTTATTAATAAAATTGTTTTGTAGTACTTAAATATTTAAGCTTTCATGTCTACCCACTGGTGATTTAAGTCATCAAAAAAACTAACTGGTATTTTCTTATTATTATTATTATTTTTAAAGTTTCAATTAATCTGTAACTGCTATTTCATACTATACTCATAGCATTTTCTGGCAGGTTTTTGATCTTTCATTTTCTGGTCACGATTTAATTTGTAACTCTTTAAGAATATAGATTAATATCCTTACGTCTACACCCCATAAATAAAAAAGAGTACTTAATTCCTGTTACATTACATTACAGGCATAGTTTTTAAACAATTCATTTTATTATTTTTTGATCATATATTATTTATTACAATACTTTTAATATTGAATGAATGAAAATAAAGCTACAGGAAACAGCAAACACCGTCAAATATATCAAAGTAGTGCGCTCGACACGCATAGAATTGTTTAAAAAGGCGCAAAAGCGTTTATAAAAACTCTTCACGACATCGAAATTGCATAAAAAAATTCACAACTAACACATTACACAACTTTGAGCGACACAACACCAAAACTGTTACTTAAAAACGAAAAAAATTTCAAACAAAAATCACGACAACTTGTTCTACATAGGTAGTATATAAATTCATTTTTTGTGCCAAAATGTCACAGACTAAATAAAAAAGATAGACGATAATCGAAATAATGGACTGTGCCCTCCATGTAAATCGTATTAATACGATTAATATCAAGTTCTAAGTTAACGAAAAGTTTATTGCTGTAATAAATAACGAATAACTTTATTTTAATACCTTATTAAAACTTGAATAATATGGTGAAATAAATTGTGTAAATATTCAAATGTTATTTTTGAATCTACTTTAATGGATATATCGAAACCGCCCGTCACTAGTTACAGTAGTACTACTGTAAACTTACTGGGATAGTTCCAATCACTATACTGCTATGTCATCAATATTTTATGAAATAAACATTTTTGTATTTTGTTTTGTATTAACTACTACTCCCCGTCTACTGTCTATCTTTTTCCTTTAGTCTGTATAAAAGGTTTCGTGTGCGATTAGAAATGTCCTTACAATCTAGTAGCGTAAGCATGCCTGTATTTACGTATTGCTTTGAATAGACTTCTATTTTAATATCATCTGCACTTTTGATAGCAACCAAATAAACGTATTTTAATATTCTGCCATAAACATCTGTTTGTTATAAGACGTTTGTAAAATATTGTTACAAATTGTAACACATTCACTTGATTCCATTATGTAAATACGTTACTAAATATTAGTGCTAATGTTAGGTAGTCAATAATGTTTTTAAACATTACAGATGTATTATTGAAAGGAATAATACCTTTGAATAAAAGTATTATTCCTTTATTTATTTTTAAATTTTATTTTTTGGTAAACACCCACAAAAATAAATGTTTCAAGTCGTCGAGTTGGTTCAATTGTTTATATAACAATGTTTTGGTTTATGCTTCAAAAGTACAGATCACTATTTTAGAATTAAAAAGGCATTTAATTTTAGGCGGAGAGCTGGCGGGACATTTAGAGCTTGTACTTGTTCAAGACATGTGCCAATACGAGTAGGTATACTCCTCTCGTGATATTTCCCATAAATGCGTCGAGGAAGCTTACCTAATCCAAATAACATTTTTTAGGAAATATGTTTTTGTGCTATTATAAAAAAGCGATGTAATATTACATCGAACCTTTAGAAATATATAATAAATTGATTTGTTAGCGTCACCTTCAATAGACTTCAAGCAATAATACTAAATTGTGACACAATTTTCACGACAGATACAATAATCTTCTCTTTCTACAAACGCGCTTAACATTTTATTTACTGAGCACGTAGTGTGAGTAGCATGTTACGTCATGATTAAGTATTTTCTTCAAACATCCCACCAGCTCTTAGACTATTACAATTAATGATCAAATTTAGTAAAACGCGTGACGTAATTATTTACACGTGACGTAGCGAGCGAGTATGGATTCAAACTCTTAAACGTATTATCAAAAATACCGATTATAAAAAGTATAGGCACGAGAAATTTCATAATTATTAATAATATTATAATAATACGTGCATAAACTATTTCACGCTATAATTTCATTACATTAAGTGCAATTTATAAATTTAATAATTATTTTATAATAATATTATACAGTCATTAAAGGCGAAAGAGTTATTAATGTACAGTCAGCATTAGATTTAAAAAAGAAAAGAGCAATGATACTTGTTAGTGAAAAATATTCATTGTATTTATAGCTATAAATACAATGAATATTTTTTTGAAAAATTAAATCTATATATCAAGGATAACACTTCTTATGCTGACTGTATAATCCTTATTATCCTTCTAAATTCTTAGTGTCTTTAAGAAAACTAACGTGACATTAGTGTTAATGCAAGTTTATAATTTTGTATGAATGATAAAATTACATTTTTCGATCATACAAAATTTTTTTATCAAATTAACGTCCATTATCACGTTTGTTGCCTTAAATATACAACACTTAAGCGTTTGAAATATTTTTATGAAAACTCGTCACCTAAAAAGCAGTCAAAATATCAATCAAATATTTGTATTGAAGTAAATCGCTAAGATTATTCTGAATTGCTAATAAGTGATTTATATTATTTAAAAGTAATGTATTCATATTTTTAAGAAGTTTAAATTTTTCGGTGACGAGTTTCATACAAAATCATTCGCAAGAGGCCTTGATTCTTTACACTACATCGTTGATACTACACACCTAATGCATTTACGGCTTCCAATTCAACACGTCCCCTTTCAGGCAAACCCCGACGTCACATTGTAGAGACACGAATGCATTTACGTTTCAATTTTATAAAGAATCAGGTAAATCGCAAAGCGAATGTGGCACATCACCTACGCCAGCTTTACACAACCATTGCACAATCTCAATCATTCGTATCGATCCACACTCTTCAGCGACTGTTTTAACTTTATACATATAATTAGGTACTCTAAAGCCAATGATGATAACTATGATGACAATTAAATGGTGGGCTTGAGTGGGAGTGGAGGAGCCTACCTACTGTTGCTATATGCGTAAAAGAAAGGCAAGAATGGCAGATTGGCACAATATAGCGTTGCCTATTGAAGCGATTTATTATCCAAGAAGTTATCACTTCAAGAATCATCAGGAAACCGGTAAAGTGTTGAAATAAAAAAAACATTTTCAGTTAACACACATAATGCTACAGATACGCCAAGCTGTGTTATTTGATTTATTAACGATTAAAATTTTGTACTTCTTTAATTTAATACTTCATATAACTTTTGAATAAGTGATGTGTTTGACACAATGGCATTTATTCTCATCACAGCTATCCTCAATGTCATAGGCTTAGTCTGCAATCGATTAAAAAGGCAAAAACTAAATAACAGTATTTTGAGTGTACTAGAGAAAATCATATTAAAGCTTAGTATCTTGAAAGTTTACTATAGAAAGGTCCTAATACGAAAGTAGATTTAGATACTTGACATGTTATCTTACACCCACGATATATACAAGCTAGCATTTACTAAGACATAGAGGCGATAAGTTTATTATTTTAATAATATACTAGTTGTTAGAAAATATTAGAAAAACGAGGAACATTTGAATTAATTGATTTTTAATACAACGATATTTTAACTGTACTCTAAGGATCCAAACATTAAATTAAAAAATAGTTATTCCTACTTTTCTAATATGTTTCTAACATTAGAATTTGTTAAAAGTTTTTTATTAACAACGCAAAGCAACTGTGCTAATTCTATTGCATAGAAAATAAACTTAACTGTTTAGTTGTAGAACTTTACAATAGTAATTCAACGTTTAACATCCTTTCCAAACGTTTCTCTTTCAAATTTTATTATAAATGAAGAGTAAGGTATATAATGAAAACTAAATATATTTATACATGAAAAGATTAATGTGCAAAGAATAATATAGATTCTTTTGTAGTTAGGTGCAAATAAAATGAGGTATAATCTGTCATAGATTATCCATATATGTCACAACTTTCAGTTCCAGTGAGACGGAGGAATAACTTTATGGTATATACCATGATTATAATACATATCATACATATCAGTTATACAGTCTTAAATTATAAAAAGATGTAAGTACAATTGAGAGGTGTGTACAAAATTTTTTTAAAAGCGAAGTTTAGTGTGTGGTCATGTTAATTCTAATTATTTGTATTTATAATATCATATAATTATTGATTAAACAAATTTATATTAATTATGGCGAGAGTTTTTGAAAACGGTAAAAAAATGTTATAACAAAAACACACTCAGTAACAAAACAATACTCAGTTGTAATAAAAATATCCTTAAAAATAGTTTTTTCACAGCCGCTTAATTTAAAATTACAGATAAAATCATTTAACAAAAAATAAATAACAATTAATTTTTAAAGCAGTTCTGTAGCGTAAGTTTTCAACATTTTAAAACTCACTTTATACTTAGTGAGATTGCAGTATAGTTTATTCAGTTTTCAAAATTCAAAATAATTTATTTCAAGTAGGATTAGTTTACAAGAACTTTGGAAATGACACTTCAGACATTTTGTAGTTACGACTCTACCGTCGGCTTCGATGGCAGGTCAAAGATAAATTAGGCAAATTATTTATTCTTAAATTGACTAACTTTGGTATGTAGGTACGCCAGAGAGGTATGTATTCAATTTAAATGGAAAACAATTAATTAACTTATTATCATATATTAAGAAAATGACTATTTGTTCACAAATATTAATATGGCAAAACGTGCGTGACGAAAGCGTGTTACACTACAAACTTAGACAAACTTAATTTAATTTTGTTAATAATAAAAGTTCCAAATAATTATTATTTGTCATTAATTAATTATGCATAGGTCATCATCATACTGGTAGGGATTAAATAGATTTGTACGTGACGACCAAATGTTTTGCATCACCATTTGTAATAAATGTAAAGGTTTTATAATAATTTTCAGCATTACTTTTTTGCTTGTGATAACGACAGAGTCCTTTTATACGTATTTTATAGTATTTTGTGACAAAATTCTATTATGTTTACACTTAAACCCCTAAACCCAAAACATAACGTCGAAAGTTAAAAGAATGTGCATTTACCGATAATTTTAAAATTGATAGTAAGAAACAGTAAGAGTTAATTCAGTCTCAATTCAATAAACATACTTTACGAAAATATCGAAAGACATAACTAACTATAAACAATTATTTTTAAATATTAATAATTAATTGATCAAAAGCCGGTGGCTTTATTTTGAGCTTATGTGTAATCGCAACGAAATAAATACTTATAGGCACTATTTCTTTAAAACAATCTGTAAAATTTACCGATGACCATTAAGTTTACCGATGATTAACCAATTTATAGGAAATTTGCTGTAATAAATAACTTGAAGTTTGATATTTTGTTGATTAAGTACCCCTCTACTAGAAATATTTGCTGATTATTTCTCGTTATTACGGTAACTAATAATCATATTAAGAAACTGACATACTACGCTTTAGCTTTGGTAACTTTGTATATATCTGACAACTATATATAAATTAAGTCTTCCCGCAACACCCATGTTCTAAATTACCAAAAAAATATTGTTTCATTAATTGAGATTAGTGCGAATTAACAAAATTATTCATTCCTTACCTATCTAAAGATTGATCGTATGTCGAAACAAAATAAGTCTCTTGACATAACATTATACAAATACAGATAGTTGCTAAGAAACACTACAATTATTATATAGCGCATTTTGTGCTTAGTTCAGATCATTGCAAACGTTTAGTTATTTAATCGAATAGAAAATTCTGATATCGTAAAAACATTTTATTTTATTAAAGACATATTAAATTGCAAGTACTCATTGCAAGACTTTTTGAAATACTAAGTGTATGGCACCGAGAAAGGCCGACAGTAAACTAAGTATATTTAAAAATAAAACTATCAGAACTATAGTTGTATTTATAAAACACAATCAAAAATCTAGTACTAAATTCTACCATGACTTGGTCCTTCTGTAGAACGTTACAAATGAAACGTTCAAATTCTAAAAAGCTTAATTTTTCGTGCTCTAAAAAGTGAAATTAATATCTAATATATTCAAGAACTAATTTATTTTATCGATGTATAGGTAATTATTGTAATGAACAAATATTTTATTTAACAAAAATCTTTAAGCATAATAATATAAAACGTATTGGAATGTACACACGTCTTTGTTAGACATTGTTTTTGTAGCCTAACCAGGAAAATAAACACCTCGCCATATTATGGAAGAAATAAACTAAATTCTTATACTAGCATATTATGCACAGACTATTAACAGATACTTGTGGTGCCCTCAATCCAGGTTTTTATTTTCCTGGTCAGGCTACGTATTTTACGTAGACGTATTAGATATTATAGAAACCTTAGATTCTTTAATACGAGTACATCTAGCTCACAAAGCCAAGCTTGCCATTTTGTAGCGGTCACTACTTTTATAATTTAATGCTATAATGAGTTTCGCGAACATTACATTCATCAAAATTACATTTAGGTAATGCTACACAGCCTCTTTTCATACTTGGTTAAATTAAAACTAATAGAAACTAACAAAAGGATAATTATATTCTCACTTCTTATGGTTATTTGTGCGAAAATAAGTTGTTAAATATAGCAGTCACACTAGCAAGCAAGTAATATAAGAGTAGATACAATCTTCAAAAGTTGAAAGTCACAACAGTGACACACAGAGTTCATTGAATGTTAGGTAGCCTTTGACACATGGCGGACATTTTGACACTCCATTGATGCCGAATATCTAATTACTCGATGTGGAATGCATAGAAATCTTATAAGTTTCAAAAATGATTTGCTAAATGCGAAAAATTATGAACTATGCAACATCAGGAGCTGATCGCCACGCAGTCCTACTATTTTATATTCTCGTTTCCTAGATTATTTTGAGGGCTTGTTTATTCTGCGGTTCGAAAATCTTGGATAAGCTTTGCAATATAAATTTGTTTTACTGAATTTAATTTATGTAATTACAAGTAAAACACAGTGATTTATCGTGTAGGTGACGCTGTAGGATATCGATGCAAATTAGTTTACGAGTAGGTATTCCTTTAACGATCCCGGCTCGCTATTATGGTAATAGCACGGCATAAACTTGCCACAGATTGCATGGAAGACGAGGCAAACGTTTTAGGGTCACGATCAATTAAATGAAAGTAATTTACTTGGCATAAAGCCCAAGGCTTGATAGTATCCCTCGAGAACATACAAAGTATCTAAAATAATCTGACCTCTAGGTGAGCTTTAAAAACATTTTCAAGTTATTTTAGAACAAATAGGTTTAAATTATTTTGAATTAATATCGGTCACTAGTTTTTATCGACAGAACGTGCATTTGAATTCGAATAGATTAGCGTGAAATAATATGATTACCGATAAAATCAAAGACGAGTCCATAGAGAAGCAAGATGTACGGTATCAATGAGCTGTCAAACTAGGAGGTTCAGATCTTCGACATGATCATGTAGCGGCCGTCCGCCAGCAGCTCCTTGGTGTCGGAGGGCGAGCCGGGGCTCAGGCTCAGGCTGGGCGCCACGGAGGGCGTGGAGTACGTGTCGCGGTTGAACTTGCCCAGCCGCCGCTCACTCTCCGACGCTATCGACATCTCCTCCTCCACGATCTGCTCCAGCGGCGTCTCCCGCATGGCGTCGCCGTTCAGAGCGAGCGCGTTCACGAAACCGTGGATTCTATCGGGCGGAGGCTCCGTGTACGTCTCGGTGATCGTCTCCGGCAGGACTTCGGTGGCCCTCGCTCTCCGAGTGCCTTTTGTGTGCATGCCGCCCGTCTCCGCGTCCCTTTCCAGCCTGTGACCCGACCGAGAGCGCGTCAACTGGCGCTGGACGTAGTCCTCTAACGCATCGTCCTCGCTCTTAGTCAAGTATTTGTGTAGCGCGATCAGGAATATGCCCACCCCGAGGGCGAACAAGCCCGAGCAGACGAGCTCGTTGAACCAGCTGACGGAGCCGATGCTGCTCCAAGAAGTGACGTCATCAGGCAACCAGCCCGAAGCGACCAAGAAGACTCCGAGAACGAGGAACACGACTCCCAGATGGAGCATGCCCACCGACGAGACGACCTCATTGTCGGCGGCGTGCGTGCTCTTGTAGCGGCGGTGCAGGCTGCCCGTGGAGCAGTGCGGCGAGGTGACGCCCGACTCCGTGGACTGCAGCGAGTAGCGGCGCTCGCGGGCCCGCTGCTGCTCGGCGCGACGCTTGCGCTCGCGGCGGATGGCGAGCGCGGAGTGCAGCCCCACCGCGTGCATCCTGCAAGCACGGGCACGGGTTAGCGCGAGGAGCTCCGGCCGCAGGCGCGGGCCCGCCCCCACCCACCCGTGCCCGTGCCGTGCGCCGTGCCTGCACATTGACGAGTGCCTACCACCGCCAGCAACGGATGGCACATTTACGGCATTATCGTCAATGTGGACGCACGTCTTAACGAGATTTAGTTTCAATTTAAACATAGATGTTATGAAATTGATAGAAGAATAATTGTCTTTGGGATAACACTTTTTGAGCTATTAGAATTTCTTCACACATGCTTGGCATGACACAAAGTTTCAAACATTTTAATAAGATTTACAATAAGTTCCTATTTTATGTCACACTACATGGACCTACTACATAGTTTGAATCTGACAAAATAAATCCGGAGGCATATTTATGCTTAAAAATAACAGTTCAAGTTCACAAGCCGAAAGTTAGCTCTCGCAAATACAAAATTAAGTAGAAAATCCAGAGACTTTCGGTAAAAGGTAAGTTCAAAGATTTCGGTGAATAAGCTTGGGATATTATTGGACTCTTTTTACCAGGGGAGCAGAGATTCAAGCGAGTTGGCTGCTAAATTATTCAGGCGACCTTTGCTCCCGACGACGGGAAAAGAGGAAAAACGTATTTCCTCATTGCGAGTATTATTAACATTGTCAAAAGGTCGTAAAGTTAAGCAAATTTCAAGTACGCTTAGAAGACGACATTAATTATTATGGTCTAGCGGCATGTTTCTTGTTGACTTTCTGAATAATACAACGGTTGGAGGAAAAATGTTGAATATGTTATGGTTGTATCTTAAACCCAAAAACAATACGAATCACAAAAAAAAATATATTAAACAACTATTGATGTATTTTGTGCATGTTTAGTTTTTGGATAACTTCTTTCTGCCAACGACCAATCTCAATGAGAGCAATCTGCTTTTGAAATCCTCATGAAAATACTTTCAATTGTTTTGTATATTTAGGTAAACAATTTGGTTTTCGGCTCTCTTACTATAGTAGCGCAATGTAGTAAAGTGTTATCTTATTTCAAGCTTTACTTAAGATAAAGCGGATGATTTGCTATTCCGGTCGACTATTAAGACGGTACAGACCGCTAACACCTATAGCGTAGAATAGCTTCAATCCCCTTCGCTCCCTTCTCTCAAGAACAACGGGGATTCCCTGCCCTTCAGATGCCCAGGCTGCTGATGAAGTTTTCGATGTAACGAGATAAATAATAGCCCTCAGTGTACCCGAGATGTGATTTATTGGCCCTTTGCTTTTAATTTAGCGCGCACTCGAGTGTGCTTGCCAACATGGCGCCTTTTAATATCCTGGTCCAATTTGATAATAACATTATTTTGTTGAAAGTTCATAGCTAAAGTTTGGGCAATGTATGGGCGTGTAAGCCTTGTTTCATAGGGGCGGTCCAGCGCGTCGGATTGAATTTTTTTAATAGATATAAAAAATATAATTTGACCGCTACTTAAATAATAAATTATAACTGTGTCGATTACATTTTATTTATAATAAAAATTAATTAATTAATTGCCTTATATTTGTAGCGGCCCAACCTGGGCCAAGATATCCATGTAGACGAGGGGATAGAGCTTAGACGCACCACGGTACTTGCGGGTTGGCGAGTCATTTTACTGTGCCCTGGATATAAGAAGTTATTCACATAGTATGTAGAGCTGGTATATAAATAAATCCTAGAACTACCCCACCGCCGGCTTACTAAATAATGTACAGACCCGCTAAGCCACATAACTAAAGCAGTCCCAAAAGGGAGCACTTTAGTTATGAAAATTTTTGACTGTAATATCTTGTGTCTCTGACCCTTAATATTATATTTATTTTTTTTTATTCACCGACTGGGTATTTGGCCTACGATTTAAGATGACTTTAGGTAAAGCTTTTGAGGTTTTGAACCACGAGGTCCTGAATTTGAGTCCAGGGTCAAGTTTTAAATTACTTCTTTTTCTTTTCGTTATTGAGAACCGAACCAAGGACTTTCCAGTAATAAAACAATGCATACACAACTGCACAAAACGCATCAAATAATAAATATTTCCTCTTGCATTTGTTTCATTACCAAAAATACGGATTACGTCGTAAATCCGTTGCATATTTTTAGGGAAACGCAACTTTTTAAAGTGGAAAAAATATATTGGAGTGTTCTCGAAACTCGTTAATGTGAACAACCCTTGAGAGGTGCTCGATTACTGCGATTACGATCACGGGCTTTACTTGATTACTGAGCTCTGAGGAGCTCTCTCGCACTCCCTTCCACTCTACTTGTTGCATTTTTGACGAGCTGTCTTTAGAGTCTTTAAGCTGTCTTTACAGTAATTAACGCCAGACGTTTTGTATTTCGGTTAATATTATATTCTAAGGCTCAGGTTATCCGAATGAACTGCCTGCTGAAAAAACCAGTACTTCGCTCCAATTTAATACGTAAAAGTTATGCACGAACAAAATGGTACTAATTAATTAATTGTTTCACAAATTAAAGTATACTTAACAAGTGTCTCTTAGAACTCTTTGACTGTACATTTAATTAGTTCCCTTTTCTGGGTTATGTGATGTGTGGAATAAAAGCATGAATAAAGAAATTTTCTTTATTCTTTCTAGTTTCATTGGACCGAAATAAAAATATGCCTAACAGGCAAAAATTGTTAATGACAACATTTGGCCATCGAGACGCAAATGACAGAAACGATTCGACTACTATAGTGAATTATTCTACACAATTAACACAATTTTCATATACACTGCAGTTAAGAAGCCTACACCAGTGCCGAGGTGATAGGGGGGTTTTTAGCCGGTAGGAGTCCGGCACTATCCGTGAGGATGTCCATGAGGATTTTCTCCTCCTAGGAAAAAAAAAGTTAAGAAGATCTCAAAGATTTTTACTTATTTTAGTTTTGGTACAGTTAACAAATATACCAGATACATCATGATCACTTCGAGCTTGATGACTTGGCGTATAGCTCCAAGTCCATGAAACATATGCTGATAGAGAATCAAATGAACTCCACCGTTCATCATCCACAAGCACAGCCTGCAAGTCACCAGGTGTGTCGCTCAACAAGTCGCCAAGACTGGGCAACTGGCGCCCTGCCAAGTTCGGACGCTGATTCAGTTAAAGGCAACGTACGATTTCCTCAAACATATTTATTGTTGCGCAACCGTTTATAGTGCAGTTTGCGCTATCGGGGAGTATTTACGAGGAAACATCCAACTGAGAGATGTGTTGTTTGAAGCAGTGTTACTGTAAAACTTTTGGAGTTTCCGAGATGTGTATTGTTTAAAGTTTAATGATTCGTGCGCTTCTGAACTTAGACCTGCAATGTTCCATTGCGGATCAGTGATCCTAACGTTAAAGCGCTTAATTATTATTAATTATCACGTATGTTTGATTTGAGGACCCCCGTGGCACATCGTGGTATGCGCGGTATGCGCGGTGGATTTATAAGACGGACTGGGTTTATGACAATGATCAAAATGGAACATGTTTTCCGAGTTCACGGACAACTTTCCAATTCCGAACTGACCCATTAGACTTTCTTGTATAGAGTATAACTTAAAATTTTAAAACCCTGAATCAGGTCACCATTGAACGAAAGAAGAGGCATTTAAGGCTGTAATTTTGACCTGAACACAGCGATGTTGCATACCTATATCAGCATGACAGTATGGCATGGAACTACTATTACAAAATAACGTTTCTCCGAATCCTTACAGCCTCCAGAGCCAAATGAAAACCGTTGCAAAACTTATAAGGGTAAAAGTTCGGCAGAAAATCCATTGAAATCTTCTAGATCGGTATCCGCGCTATCGATTTTCTATTTATACAAGTTTACGGTCCGTAAGCGGAAACTTTTTGAGCCCTACATTCCGTTTATAGCTGCATTTTATCACGAGCTGAACGCCAGCAGCCACTCGTTGCATTCCACTTTACTATTTTCTTTTAGCAGCCTTGAGGTCACTCGAGAGGTTTCTTGTTTATATCCACATTCAAATTATACTATTGGTTTTAATTCAAACTGCCGTGAATATTATTGGGGATTAGATAGAAACAGAGTAAGTTATCACTTGTATACGTTTCATAAGTTTATTTAGATCCCACACATAATTCGTTTATGACAAATTGGAGGGCTACGTAATTATTACTTATATTTCAAAAGATAGACTAAATTATCTAAAAATTCTTTAAATTCACATGCATATAAATAATATATGCATAAATAGTAGACGCGCGAAAAATAATGGTAATCCTTGCAATTTCGTCAAATACATTCAGTTAATGATATAAATTCTTTCACTATGACAAAACCCCTATCTCCATCTCTAGGACTAACATCGCTTTTCTGTAACAACGTTTTTATCCCTTGACAGTGTGACCTTTGAATTCGTCATTATGACGAATATACAGTAACTACGGGACTAATATAATAATTGAAGGTCCTCCTTATTTATTTTTGTTTCTTAATTTAGAGAGTACAATGACATTTATCAGAACATTTTTCATTCGTTCATCCAATTACACTCTAAATATCAGGTCAAAGAGTGAATCACGTACGAGTGAGTGTGGCCGAGAGGGCGAGTGAGGAGCACCGAGTATATTGTGCAGAACGTTCTTGAAGCGAGTTTATTTACAATTCTTAACTGGGTTATTATTGTTAATGCCACTCATAAAATTATGAGGCTCTTCCTTGTTTATTGACCGATTTTTTAATGATGTTATCTTTTTAAAGGACTGTCTCGTTGGTCTAGTGGTTAGCCTATGTGGCTTCAATCACGAGGTCCTGAGTTCTAATCCTGGGTCGGGTCACAGAATAATTCTGACTTTTTAATTCTTCTATGAAATGTGCAAGACATTCTAAGCCCGGGATGTTGGTGGTGTTACACCCCCGTGCCTCGGAGAGCACGTTAAATCGTTAGTCCCGGTCACTAACGTCAACATCAGATAGTGATCGTTAATAAATGAAACATTATCACCCCAAGCCCGCAAATCCGCATTGGAGCAGTGTCGTGGGTCTACGCTCCATATTCCCTCTCCTATAAGGAGGGAGGCCTGGCCCTGTAGTGGGCCGTTAATAGGCTGATAATGATGATGATGATCTTTTTTAATTGACATGTTATCCGTCGGTAGCAATGCACAAAACTATGCTTGTTTACTAGCAGACGTCCATGACTTCCCCGCGTTGTAAATAAAAAACAAAAGCTCGGCTCGGCTTAAATTTCTCAACTTTTCCAAGAACTATTATCATATTTCATCCAATTAACAAAAACGTTGAAAAATTATATGCTAAAACCTTCCTTCGGAACCACTCTATCTGTTGGTATGGCAGTCCGTTCTGAAGTCCTTGAGACTTCTGACTCAAAGACTTTTTTTGGTACTTTAGACTTTTTTTGGACTTTTTTAGGGGACATTTTTATATAATATGTTAGGATTATTTATTTGTAATCATCAAGAGCCTGTTTTCATCTGCGTTTTGCTACAATTCGGCACCCTAAGAATGATTTCATTTTAGAGACAAAGACCAAGACCAAGACCAAGACACCTGAGCCAAGCTAGTATAATGCGGTTCGACGGGCTTAAGATATTAGTGTTGAGACTATAAATATGATTATTACTTTATGATTATGATTTGATGGCAAGAATTATTCTACCAGCTAGAATCTATAATATTATAGTATTTTTCCACTTCCAAACAGCACTATTGAGAATTTCTTGTTCCATACTTCTACCCCAGATACGAATCCAGGACCGCACGATCCAGTCACAGTAGCTTGTTACCACGATCCTGTGACGTCCCACCTAAAGACGCGGTCGGGTATCACTGGGTTTTAGTGGGCATTTCGTGAGTCCCACATACCCTCTGGAAAGAACGCTTTTCACTCTTCTTTCCGGAGGGATGCGTAAAGCCATTTCCCAGCGTTACAAAAAGGACCACTAGATCCAAAATAACCACTGAACCAACGAGCCGCTTTATTTATACGCTGAATAAAATATTACAGATACCTACATCTCCGTGCCGTCATTTATCAAACGCCGAGATTCCGATGTCGGGCGCGAATTAAATACATTAAATACGAATAAATGGAAGTTTACAGCTTCAGTTATCTGCGACGGGTTGGAATGGCGCCATCTTGCATCATATCCATGCAATGGCAATCCATATGTATGTATACATACTGCTTACCACAAAAATTTGTATCGTTCACAAATTCATCTTTAATTAGACGCTTTTTATTTTTACATCATTTATTTTCCTTATAGACTACTCTGAGTAATAATCTTATGTCCAATTTTATATTTGCGACACGCCTTAGAGATCCTCTTAACAAAACTTTGTAAAAGACAAAAAGTCAAAACGTGATATCAAAAAATAAAATTATGCTACGTATGAATTATTTTTAAAATGATGCAATTAACTAGCAAGGTCACGTTGATTTTATTCCATCACAAAAATATTGTACCTCATTCGTATTCATGTATGTATGTTTGCATGACCGAATGACTTTCTCAAAAACACCTGAAATTTCAGAGTGGATTTTTCTTTGGCTTGATTGACTATCAAATAAGATTAGCTAGCTTAGTTTCAAAGAAGTGAAAAATGAGTACTAAAAGTTTGAGGGTAAAATAAAGTTATCATTTAAATTCCTCTAGATTTAACTGTAACAAAAGACTTTGTTGAGTCGTGTAAAGTATTAAAAGAGCTTTACGCTGTTGTTATTTTCGTTACCTACAAATCATCATTAGTACTCCGCCGGTCATGCCGCGCGGCGTGCCTAACTAAACAACTGAACAGTACTGAGTCGACGAACCCATAAACCATGGGGAACGAGAACTGCTAAGGGTGCGTTCACACTATGTCGTGACAGGAAAACTATTCGACGACAGTCGCCTGTAGTTGTTTCCATTATTATGGCATTTTTCGTATTTATTAATTGAACAAAAATCGTGCCTAGGTGTTCCTATGCAATACTGACGATATATTATTATGGCAACACTAGGTGATTTTTTTTAGCATATTAGACATATTAGCAATTGACTGAACTCACAACTGACGATCAGTGATAATGCAATCTATAATGGAAGCGGGCTAGGAGTAGGATGTCATTCACACCCATTTCGGTATCTTTACGACATCGTACCGCAACACTAGATCGCTTGGCGTCTTTGTCGGAAGAAAAACTTAATCGGCTAAGCCAGGAATCGAACCCAGGACTTCCGCCTTAAAAAACCACTGCGCCACGGAGGCCGTCAGGATATAAACATGAGTTTACCGTCACGATTAATAGTTAACTGCGATGATTTCAATCATTACAAGTGTCGCGGTAGCCGTTTCCAGTGCCAACATAATCTGTCGTCAAATTTTAAATAAAAATTTTTAGCAAAAAATTGAACTGACTCAAAAAAATCGTTTTTTACTTTTTAGTGCGTTTTGAGTCAGTTAAATTTTTTGCTAAAAATAATTATTTCTTACTTTTTAGTGATTTTTCGACACGTAACCTACTCGTACTATACTATTATAGTACATTAAACGGCACTATTAGCCAAAATACTACCAACACTTACACAAAAACCGAAATCGCTTCAAGTGTGTCTATAAATTTTGAAAAGTTCCTTAAATTTTCCCTGGATATCATCATCAGATCCTAATATGATGACTACGGGACCATTTTGGAAGTGTACCCTTTCTAATAAAAAGTTATCAAAATTAGACTATTCTGTAAAAAGTTATGCGTGGTCATACATAAAAAATATACGTGTCGAATTGAGAACCTCCTTCGTTTTTTTTCGTCGGTTAAAGTCGTGGATGAAAGTTGCCGTCTTAAATGTGAACATATCTATTTAAAAATACAAGCCATGACACTTCTAACAGCCAGGCCTCTGTCGCCACGACATAGTGTGAGCGCGCCCTAACAGTGACGTCTCTATAACCGGCGGGTTATGTTTGCAGTACTAGTAACCCGCTTTCTGGCTTCATTAAAAACTGTATGAGCCTTTATCAAAGTATTTATAACTGTACAAACTTTACAACTAAATATAAACTCGCGCACAATTGACTATAAAAATAAGTCGAGTTAGTTATTCTATAATTTTATAACGTTAAGTTAACGTATAAACTTAATTGATCTGGATAAGAAAAGGTACAGAGATAGACTATAGTCTGTTATAGACTGCTTTATTTGTATTTGCTAATGTTAAAAATTTAATAAGCAATTATTATTACTAATAATAATTTGGTATTTAAAAATTTTACTCGTTTTTCTATAATTATATATTAATAGCATACGCCCGTGACCTCGCCCTCTATAAATATAGTGAATGAAACCTTCCAAGAGCATAAAAAATGTACATGACCCTCCTTAATAGAAACATATATGCCATCGCGTATTGTTGTAGTTCTAATACAGTACAATAATTCTTCCATCCATACATATTATATCACTATTAGATAAACCAGTGTTTTGAATAAAACAATTGTCGTTATATTTCAGTCATTTTATACTAAACTTTAACAATATATTAACATCTTTCTCAGGAATTACTCTATCTATAGGTAAAAACTACATGACTATCCATTTAGAATTTTTTTAGTTTATCGCTAATAGACAGACAGACAAATACGGATTTTATTTTATAACGTGTAGTGATTATTTTTCAATAAACTATAATCTACAATAATTTAACCTGCTAAATAATAGCAAACTATGTCACATTTTTGCACGTCACCTTGCCCTTAGCTCCATTCTTTTCAAGTCGGCCTTGAGTTTTCCGAGTCTACTCGATCCGGCTTAAAGACTCTTAAGGTTTTAATATTTAAATTTTTTTGAAGAGTTACCACAAAGCTGAGAATAAGCCCACTGGGGTCACGATATTTTATATTATGCCAATTAAAACATAACTTTCCTCTGTTATGATCTCAGTCATGTAGACCTTTGAAACCTTCAAATGTCAAAAGTCAAGTCAAAATATCTTTATTCAATGAAATCTTTATGATTATTTTGAATCGTCAATATGCAATTATGAAAAAAAAAATGGTGATAATTGAGGTCGGAAACTTAAAATGAAAGCTATGAGGGTTTCAAACGCGCCCTGGAAATGTTTAAGTACGGTAGAAGCCTAGTCTAACTTTAAGCTTTTTTAAAATGTAATTGCAGGCTCTAAGGACATTATAAAATAATCAATTCTTAATTTTAGAGCTACTTAAGGTATGTCTGCATGGACTATTACGTTCATTTTTACGAGATGGAATTATTAAAAGAATCATCGTAGATACGAGCAATAATCTAAGGTAAATAACATATCACTTATCTGTGAAAAAAATATGTTGTTTGTAAAGCATGGGCGTGAGTTAATTTTAATAAAATTATTTTAAGTAATTACATACTTGTTGGATTAAGCACTTACAGACTATCCAACATCTTTAGTCAATCCAATCATGCCCTCGGTACAAGTTAAAAGTTTGAAGCAGTAATGATTATAAAGCAAACTTTATTAAGGCGAGTGCACTGTTACACGAAATGTTTTACAGTCACGCAAAGTTGTTTACGTAGAGTTGCATCTTATTTTGTAGAGAACTATAATTGTTTGGTGGAATCAGCAATGTACATAAGGAAACGCTATTCGTGCTATATACTTCCAAAGGGTTGGTTGGTTAACGACGCCTTCATGTGGCTTCATAATGCCGAAATTAACGGCACATTTTCCTACAATTTGATATAATCACTTTTGTGTGTAAAAATACTGAGAATTCAATGATTACAGAAGAGAATATTGTTCTGTCAGAATTGAATATTACAGAACAGAATAACTTATGAATAATTAAGTAATGCCAAAAATTGAAAGACAATGGCATAGTAGACAGTTTATAGTAGATAGTTGTGATAATTCTTATACATAACATCTTGTTGGGCCCTTGTCCTTTATCGAGTATATCAATAAGCAATATCCAACTGATAGTGTAAACCTATTTCTTATAAAAAAATATTTGGTTTCTATGTTTTAATGTTATATTTACTTCTATGTCGATATTTGGTTGATAATTATTTTTACAGTTAAAAAAATACTGTCGAATTTTAAAGATCGAACTAACCAAATTAGCCACGTCTAAACCCCAATTATGAAGGTCTAGAATATACCAAAGATATCGTTATTTTGTAATTTAAAAAAAAATGTACAATTAAATATCGACCGTTTTGTACGGAAGTGAACTCCTTATCCTCGTTTTTATGCTCACTATTTGTCGATAGATATTAAATATGTAAAGCCAGTCTAGAGTAGGCGGCACTTGGTGTAATACTCAGTTATCGCGTCGATAATCCTGTGTTACACCATCACAAGCGGCGACGAACCTAAGGTTATATTTGCAATATATAGCAGCCTCTGGAGTGCAAGCTGGCGGCCGACTTAATGACAGTTGGCCAGTTTACTGTTGAAAGATATAACTATCACTATATACGGATATACAAAACGGATTTTCATGAGGTTTTTTTGGAAGATATTATGGTTGGAAGAGTCGAAAAAAATTATGTCACTTGGGGACTTTCGGCGAAAATGCTACTTCACCCCTATGAGATATAACAAAACAATGTATCCAAGGATTGTTTCACTTTATTACGGCTTCAAAAAGTCCTCATCGAATCTTTAAGTGCTTTTTTTGGTGCTCGATGAAGATTATTGTTCTCACGGGCGACTCCTAGTTTCTTATAAAGTACACTGCACTAAATGAGTGAGTTTGTATTATTCTTTAATGAACTACATATCCAGATAAGATATAATAGAAAAAGAATAACAACTTTTTCTATTTGGATCTATGAAACAGATGTAGAAAAAATTGAAGAGAAGGATCTGGAAGGTTAACGTCTCAAAGAGATATCGATATTCTCTAGCGTGCTCAACAATTTTCCGTCAAAATGATTTTACTACAATTTACAAAATGTACCAAGACTTCATAAATTGATACCAGGAAGCTATTATAAGCGCAACGTGGCATGTCGATAGACAGTTGAACTAAATTTAAATATCGATTTTACAATAATTTTACTAGCGGCTGTACTCGACTAACTACAGTGAACACGCAATAAGTAAAATTAAACTAAACAGTAGAAGCTCGTTTTAATTTTACTAACTTTTCTTTTTAGGTAATTAACGATTTTCTCCCAAACATCAAAATTGTAACTGGCGAACCACTCGTCTCTCTAACCAGGGCATCATGAAAGCAAGACGTTATCTTAACTTGAGAAATGGCGCTTCAAGAGCAGACAATTCATTTTCTTTTCAACTCGCGAATGTTTGTGACTTGCAGTTAGTTATATTTAGTCGGACAGTCCTCTTTGCTGTTGTTTTATTGCACACATAATAGATAAATTATTAATTTCGGACCATTTTTTATATAAATATAACTTGTGTTGGGCATCATAAAACCGCCTGGAGTTATCTAGACGGGGCACTTCGCGTCGAGTACAGACTTTCATGAAATCTTACGGCAGTGTAATTTACGCTGTGGAAATTAGTGGAAAACAAGAAACTAACCAAGCCTGCTACTTCATTTTAACAAAGCCTCTGCTCCAGACAAGTTGGAGTGCACGATATTATATTACGAGTAGGTCACGCGCAGGGTTGCCAACTGTCGCGGAGTTTCGGTCATTTTAAGATTGGTCCCGAAAATTTAAATATGTGTAATTATTGAAAAGGATCTTCTTTATTCAAAGAAATACTTTTGGAGTATTGGGATAATAAATTTTTTTGACAGACCACTAAAAGTTTGTAACTCTTAGTTATGTAACTTTAAAACAAATTGTGAACCAAAAACATGTTTTTAAAATTGTATGTATTTGTACGTTTGTTCGAGGTCATAGAAAAACCAATGAAACAACTTGAAGAACGATTAAGCTCAGTTTCATTATGTTCGGACATTAAAAATAAGTTATCCTGCGTCGCAGGCTATCGCTAGTCATTATATTAAACTTTATTAAATACGTACGTACTAAATAATAATATAATCTGTTACTAATTATAAGGTGTTCCGTTCCAGAGTCCCGGTAAGTTCCGGAAACGAGTTTTTCGTTGTTGGCGCATAGTTGTACGGAAGTTAGCAGTTACGTGTCGCTGCTGACTTCCGCGACACTTTGTACGGGTTTAAGTTATCCTTACTAAATGAACTCAAACTTCATTCATTTAGAAACTTATTTAAGTTTTAATACTCTATGTTTAAGTTACGTACTTTATGTTTAAATGAGTGCAGCTTCATTAAGTTGATCTCGTTGTTAATTAATAAAATAATGATTGGGGCTGAATTCGAATCCGAGTGGTTTAGAAACCATACATCGGAGTATTGTCATGGTTATTACTGAGTAAAATTTAAGCAGAACATAGTTTTACTGTAAGAAGCGTCAGACGAAAGAAATCGATTCATTAGTAGTTTTTAAAATATACTCCGTACACCGAAAATATAGTCACTTAATTTTTTTGATTATCTACTATCATAATTTGAATAAAGGAATTGTAAAAAAATTAAAATTGAGGTTTTCACATTAAATTAAATTGAAGAAATGAAGGCACAAGTATATAATATCACCACCTTCAAACTTCGAGCTGCTATTGAGCTTATGTCAAAAAAAGAAGTATTCAATATTTCACATTGCAACCTGAGACTCGAACCTTGGATCTAACCAACGAGGCAATTTAAATTCATAAATACGAAATGTCCACATTGGCTACCTGAAGCCATCTCGTAGCACTGCAAATTGCCTGCCGAGCAGCCAATTGGCGTAGAGGACCTCTCCGTAGCACAGACGCTACTTAGATGCTACGCTCGTAGCTACATCTACGATATCATGTATATTTAATGAGGGTTGTATGTAGCAGATACGACGGTGCAATTCTGTCAGCGTGCTCATATGATAAAATTAAATGCTCATATAATACGTGGTATTTGTTTCTCTTTGTTGTTGGGTGTATAAAATTAGATTAAAACCAACTTTAAAAAGAAGGTTCAGCAGTGGACTTGTTATTCACTATGTATGTACAATCTACACGTTTTGTAAGTCTGCGATTTTGTCAAATATTACGAATCGTTTACAAGCAGTATTCGTTACAAATATGCTTTTATTTTTAAGAAAGATTTTAGGGTACACTTGGAAGACCGCCGGTTATCTCGAAAAAACATAAGAACCTCTTTCCAATTATTTACAACAAAGTTCTTACTAAATTATGCATTTTAACCCTTGTATGCATGCATAATTTCGTAAGAACTTTAGAAAACTACATCCGAATCTGTTCAGCTGTTTTTGAGAATATATATTTGAATACATTTACTTAAAAATACATAATGGACAAAAAAATCTTCTTTATTCAAATTTTCAACCAAAAATTGGCTCCGCCTGACTGCCAATAAAACTAATTAAGTAAATAAGTATATATATAAGTATAATATAAATAGTTCTTTGTGAACGTGTTAAGTAGTAAAGATTCTTAATCAAGAACGAATATAAAACATGTTTATAGCTTTGTCGCAAGCCAGCATAATAAATAAGCCCCATAAACGGGAAACTAGATTTAAAAGAAAATCGGGAACTTATTGCCCGACATTACAACCGGCCAACGAGGCTCCGAATAATATCTATTAAAGTGTTCTTGGCACTGTCTCCTGCACTATGTCTGCCTCGTGACTCATGACTAATAATTTCTTCAGCTAGTATAATGTTAGCTGACTGCTTTCTTCTTTTTGAGATATAAAATAACTAAACAAATTAAATAATTTGAGGAGTAAGCTAACTTCAGTTTAGTTTTGGTTAAATCGTATATATTTTTTTCTTATTCTGTACAGGCTAGCGCAATCACGTCTGATGATAAGCGAAGATGCAGCCTCCGGTAGAACGTGCTTGCCTAGTAGATGCCTATTCATTCTCGACTTGACGATACCCACATTGTAGGTGTTAGGGAAAACGATAGCTGGAAGCACATTCCATAATTTCGCAGTTCGAATCAAGAACAAGAAACCAAAACGTTTTGTACGCGTCTATAAATTATCGACTTTGTATGGATGCAGACTACTACGATACTTAGCTGTCCTATGGTAGAAAGTGGAACGGTAACTAATTCCTGAGCACACTCTGTAAAATATATTCTGTAGAAAACATATACGTGTAAAAACATTTCTACCTAAACAAAAAAAATTAAACTGAAAGTATCAAAGTGAGTTATTTCAATATATGCACTATAATTTTATGAATGCCCTCCGAAGTTTTTTATCCGGGCGAATTCAGTAGCAAAATCTACATATATAAAAAAGTCATTTATAAAAGTCCCTATACTGTATTCATCAAAATATTAGGTTGTCGTTTATCCAAATCCCAGAATGTTTTTCAGAGCCTGCCAATCTGAAGTTTTTAAACCGCAAAAAAGTGTCGCAAGTTTGACGGAAATTAATGGACTTTTCCTTTTTGTGGCTTTCATAATAAGTAAAGGGGACGCGTCGCGTGATGACGTCACAGAGATAATGACGCAGATATATCAAAGGCTCAAGCGTATAAAGACTTGCTCAGCAACTCCTGCTTGGAATTAATAATTCTTAAGCTGCAAAGGTCAGCGGTTACGGAGCATTCTTGCTTACTCTTGTCTTGAGTTAACAGTTACTTAAGTAGATTACCATTACCAACCAAACATTATTTTATTTGCTTTTTCGCAGCGATAATAAACCCTAATTCCTTCCGTTTGTAGTACTATCAAATTGCACAGTTTTAGTATGTGTAACTTTAGACCAGCTTTTAAACATATTGTGTGCTAAAAACTTTTTGCACTGAGAAACTTTAAGACGACGACCTTTTTAATTACTTATTTGATATCGATTTTATAAAGAAAACGTTAGGGAGTCGGAAAATCTGTTCTTAGTGAGCGTCTACATTGTGACATGAGTATACCAAATAACACGTCAAATCAGTACAGTTTTCGAGTTCACGTGATGAGTCAATGATATTTCACTAATAATACTGTAGACTTATTTATTAAAAATCAAGAGACTTGTAAAAGAGTGGGAAAATGGGGTCATTTTCGTTATTGAGCAACCAAATGTAAACTTACTAGAATTCCAGTAAGATCTTAGAGATGACACTGGCTATTCACATATACAAGGTAAATGCGTAATCGCAAATATAAAGTTAACATTTCCGCTTACATTAGCGCACCTCCCACACCAACACCGTGCGGGCCCCGTCAGCCATTGACTGATGTGTAGCCAAACACCGGCTATACTTGCAATTGTTTGAATAATAACCGCTATTCTTACCGCTGGTTACGCAATATTAGTCATGCTTCGCCGTAATATTAATCAGCAAACAAGAATATATTTAGGCACCTTATTATAACTTTACATTATATCATACCGTACATTAAAGTATAGTAGGTAGAGGTACCGGTGAATCTAGTTACTGCTTCTTTTTATCACAGCACAATAAGATGATGTAAATTGAAATGTATATTTATGATATTTTAGTTTAATAATAAATCAACTTTTACTATAGAAAAAGTATTTCTTATAACTTTTGCACGATACGAGAATCTCAGAATAAACCTCATGTCATTACTTTGAATGATATTACTAGAAAGAGCATTAAGGCAACAAATGTTTTTGTGCATTTCTTGGACTATTATTGTGTTTCTCTGACTGTCTATTTCAGCTAGCTAAGCTGTGAAACTACATAATTTTTTTTATAATATAATGAGGCAATTAACGATGGAGTCGCAACCGACCAAAATGACTTTCGATTGCTTATAACTTCATGCTAATCTCTAAAACTGTTAAACAAAGAGAATTTTAAGCTTAGGCTTACAATTATATTGACACAATGACCTTGTTTTATCAATACAGGTAAAAAATGTTAGTATGAAAAATGTCGCGAGCTATAGCTAGTACGAGTATAACAACGCAATTTACTTACATACGTACGTAATCTAAACTCCAGGTAAGTAATTACTGGCATGTAGACATACAGCGAACACACGTACATATAAAACGTTGTCCGGGCGTGGCCCGATGTCGCTCGATCGTTGTAATTGACGGGCCCTAAGCCGGCTCTTACAGTGAGGCTCAGGTTTCGGCTGGGCTAACACCCAGTGTTTGCTTAGACCCTTTGCGCTTCAACAACAGTAAACTTGCGGTTGCGAACTAAGACTTCGGGCTCTAATTAACTATCCCAGTAAATCTATCGGATCTTTGTTTGTTTTTGTAATTTAAGATACAAGTTGACACCTCTGACAAGACAAGATGGATCTACCCTACACCTAACCTACACCAATTTTAATTTATATAATATCATAAAACGAAACTTATTCATAGTGGTTAAATTTTCTTCATTTAACAAAAACTTAATGTTTTTACGTAAGTACTTGGCGCGGAGGGTGGAGTTTTGGTAAGTGATAATGGTTGCTTTTAAAGGTAGCAAAGAAACAAACTCAAAACATGAAGCAATATTCTTTTTAATTTTAAAAATTATACTTAATTTATGTTGAAATCATCGTCATAATTATTTATTAATGTTTTTAAAGAGTAAGAAACTCGGCAGGTGTTTTTTACCGGCACTTCTTAGGTGAAATTTACTATTCGATCACTGGTAGAATCATGTGAATTTATCTTCAGAATCTCTGGGCTCTCCGGAAACCTCTTATTCAAATCAAAAATATTGTGGCTCTAAATGCTTCCATATTGTTATTACGTAAAACTTGAGATGGCATAACCTGTCACAGTGTCAATAAGCGTACGTCACGCAGTCGCGAGCCTCTCCAGGATATGTGACACTCTATCACTGTCAGTGTCACACTCCAGTCTACAAAAAAAATTGATTTGGAACAATTTGTTAGCTGACGTCACATTTTTCGTTAATACCAGGATCCTAACTAAAATTGTGAATGTGATATTTTGTATTACTGGGTTACACTTTTATAGCCTTACTATACATTATTATATCGAGAAAGTTGTGAAGGGTATTAGTCATATATCTTTTATTTTCAAAGTATTATGATTCCGAAGAAAATAATAATAATTGTAGACTAAAATCTTAGTCTCTTAAATTCAGCCATGTCAATATGTTCTTATTGAATCGCAAAATATGAGTACATTAAAGCTAACATGCAAAACTGCGAACAAAACCTAGTAGCTTAAATCTTGGAAAGACTATTTTTAATCCAGAAAAATTAATTACATTTTTGTACCCGCGGGAAAGCACGTACACATTTTATTCAGCTCTTTATCAAGCTGCGTGTAAAATTTCATACAGCACCGGATTCCGGCGACACTAAATATTCACAGCATAAGCCCGTTTCACATTTTATGGCTCGTTTCGGCGTAACCGCACTGCAATGCGGTTTCCGCCCTTCCCCAGGATGTGGGAGGACCCTCGGGGGACTCACTTATCTGAATACACTTACTAATACAGTTTCGGCGACAATACTTTGGTTTTGCGAGTTCCAAATGCTGAGATGTTTTGTCCTTTTAATCCCCGACGTAAAAAAGAAGCTTTATAAGCTTGACGTGTCCATTTGGAGAAACCGCAGTTCCTTTATGAATGGACCGATTTTAATGCGGTGTTTTTTGTTTGAAAGTTCAAGCTGCTGAACTGGTTGATGGATAGTTGTACTATTGAATTCGGGAATTTATGTAAAGGTGATATATTTATTTATCTTATGATTTTCTATTATATTGAAAGAGATTTCGGACGTAAAAATCGTTTAAGTATATAAATTCATGTCTTCATCTTTAACTGCCGATGGACGTCCAAAGCTGGACAAAGGACAATTTCCGAACTGTCTTATATCTGTTTGAAAACAAACATAATATCAAAAATTGCGGAGCCGACGGTTTTCGAACTCCTTGGCAATCCGGGCCTGAGCACCCAACCGCTACCGGTTAATTGTCCTATAATATTTATTTATTTAATTAAGTATAAAGCCTGTAATGTCTCATATCTGTCACTCTGAATTTAATAGCACTATTATATGTGTGTCTACTCGTTGTACAAGTTACTCTTAAATTATCATAACTGTATTCAAAGTTTTTATTCGTTTCCCTCTTTGCGTTCAGTTGAATAAAATATCTAAGTATGTAGGTTCATATATCGATCACAGCAAACCGGCAGGTGGAAGGTTTACGTGTTAACGATGCGAGCCTTGTCTGAGCAATTCTATAGCGCGCCGAGCATACTGAGCCCACGTATAGGCGAAGAGCCCATGCACTATTCGTATATATATCAGAAAGAATATAAATAGCGTAGAAATTACTTCATTATTATTATCAGCCTATAAGGGAGGATCCCTTCTTATAAATGAAGAGATATAGAGCTTAAGTTAGTTTGTTTGTTGTCAAATAATAGTTTATGGAAAAAGCACGCTCAAATATAGTGACATTCCAACTTCATCGTATCGATATCGATAAATCTTCCAATTGCACTAATATTACTGAATTGTTCAGTTAGTTTAATTGATTTAAACATATCTATGAAGTCCAAACTTTGCACTAGTACCTAATTAACTCTTTTTAATCTTGGAAAAAGCTTAGTCAACCGCTTTTATAAAAGCTTGCTATAACTGTCTGCTCTTAGAGTATCGCGAGTTGATCGTAAAGCATGGAATTCAGTAATAAACGTAATATCGTAACCGATTTAATGAGTATTTGTTCCACGCCCTCCTATACTATTAATAGACTGAGTTGCGAATACTTCTAAAATAAGACCAAGATGAAGACTTTATTTCATTGGAATTGAAAGGATCGCAAAATGTTATTCTTTTTTCAACCCTCAAAATAAAAAGAGGGATGTTAGAAATCTGTGGCATAGTAGCTTCTAAACAAATAAATGAATTCTTTTTTAGTTATATTTAAAAGTGTTTACCCACACTTTTGGGGTTATTTATATTTAAGAATAAACAATTATAATTTAAAAAAAAAATTGCGGTTGCGGCGGGACTTGACGAGCGCCTTATCCATTAGACTACGGTGTCCGCTGACACCGAAATTGTAGAATGATATTATGTTTTTGATATCCAGATATACGGCCTGTAACGCCATCTTTTAGCATGAACTTAAGATGTAACCTAGCGGATAAGGCGCTCGTCAAGGCCCGGGGCCCGCCAAGTCAAATTTTCGCAGGTTCGAATTCCGTCGGTTCCGCATTTTTTGATATTATGTTTATTCTTAAATAAATATTAAAGGACAATACATTGGGATCGAATAACGATAATAGTGTGACTCTTATAAAATGACGAAGATCTGACTAGCTCCAAAGAACATACCCCCTTCATTGTATATCCTCTAGGCGATTGGGATCGCTGCTATTCCACCTGAGCCGATGGTGTAGACCATAAAAGAAAATCAACACAATCGCAGTTCTCTTCAATGTTTTCATTCGAGTGAACGAGACAACTGGTGTTTATTTCGTACTCCGCATGGTCACAGTATATTGCGGATTTTGTTTATTGGAAAACTATAAACCGCTGTCATTAATTATATTTGAAAATCTATTACTGCCCACAATCTTAGACTATCATCATCGTGATAATCCGCCTATTTAACGGCTACAGGGCCAAACCTTCCTCGTAGCAAAGGGAATATGGAGGTTAGACCGACCACGCTGCTCCAATGCGAGTTGATGGGCTCTTAGACTATACCTAATATATTTTCAGTTTAACTCCCGTAGTGGTATTAATCCGCATCGCAGTACTAGTCCATTCTGAAGTTGCGACAGTCGCGCTGAGATATTTTTATACTTCACGTTATAGATATTATATTGAATACAATATAGTTCATATCTACTAATATTTGTCATTCGTATATATTTTAAGTTTTCACAGTTAAAAGCAAAACAAATATTATACCTAATACACATATACAAAGTAAAACCTATTTTCATTTTATAACACCTGGTGCTGAAATCCACAACTCTAGTTATTCTTTCATTAGATTTCATCATTTCATTACTTCATTCCACCTCACAACGTTGATTAAAACTAAACTACCAGTTGTATACAGGTCCCGAGCTTTTTCATCTTTTATTATTAACAGGTTTTTTCTATGAACTTGCAGTTAAGTTTATTTAGTTAACTTTATTAACTTTTTGTAACGGAGGTTAAACCCAACGCCGCTGCTTCTGTTCAGTCAACGGTGGCAACGACCATTTATTTCTTGAATGAAATTTACAGTAAAAATTCTCGCTTTTCATTACTAGTTAGCCCTTGATTATAATCACATCTGGTTTTAAGTGAAAATGCAATCTATGATGGAAGCGGGCTAACTTGTTATGGATAGTAGACAATCCATCCATCCCCTTTCGGTTTCTACACAACATTGACCGTCAAGAAGTGAGAGGCCTGGTCCTATATTGGGCTATTGAAATACGCTAATAATAATGATGATAATGACATCACATACAATGACTAAACGTCAGTGTCTGTACAGTTAAGACTCAACTAAGATCGGATAAGTAGCGACGCGTCAAGTTTGTCATTCAAATCATCAAGGTACAAAATGCCGCTCTATTATATTATATAATGCAACGTTGTACTTTAGTGATGGGAAAAAAGATATGAATTAGCTATAGATAAAACTCGTGATGCAACGTGTTGCTTTGTCTCTGCTGCATCCTGAGTTAAGTCTAACACGTGTATCCGCTATAAGTTATAAATAATAACTGGTGAATAAATTTAAATAATGATCGCACCGCCACCTAGCGCCGTCTGAGCAGCCACCGGAGCGAACTGGGTCACTGCACCTCTCCGCACGACACACGACACACTGTACTGTACCTGGCGGCTGTCGCGTCCTATACATAGCTACGTCTTCTATACTTATTACTACTCGTACAAGCTGTAACTTTCTTATAATAAAATCATGACGTGTTGATTGCATGCAAGAAATAAACCATACTAAAAACAGGAACTATAAGTAAAACATAGCACTAATTTGAAATCTTTACATATCATACAATAAAGTTCTCCGCCAAATCTGTTTGTCTGTCTGTTCGCGATAAACTCAATGACTACTGAACGGGCTGTCATGCGGTTTTCACCAAAAGATAGAGTACTTCTTGAGAAAGAGAAGGTTTCACGTAAATTGGATGATATATGACGATAACTGTTGGAAACGAGGAAAAAATTTAAGCATCCTGTGAGCTTTTATTGAAAACGCTGCGCATACGCTGTAACAAAAACAAGAAACTAAATATTCATCGATATTATCTTTTACCCGGCACATCACTAGCTCGTAAACAAAAAGCCGCGAACCCTAACTCAATGCGGATCGTAAATTATTAAAAAGTGTTTATTTCATTCATAACATCCAGACGTCTCACTAATTTGCACTCTAATGAATGTATGTTTGTTCTGCGGATTGGCATCGCTCGGAACATAACGTAAACTATTGCTCGTATTATTTATTTATTCACTCTATGATTTATTTTAACGGCACACTTAAACTGTCGTCGCATCACTATTCTCTATCATTTATTTGACTACGACTTCTTTTTGTTTTTAATCGACTGCAAAATATGAGGTATTCGACCTTTGTTCACTGAGTTAACCAACAATTATCTCATTGGTTCAATAATTAGAGTTAACTATTTTTCTTGAACAAAAGTCAGTAGAGGTCAATTTGTTACCCAAAAATCTGGTACAAGACCAATAGTTCTCCCAAGGCTAACTAGAAAAATAAGAAACTAAAAA
This sequence comes from Mycalesis mineus, assembly GCA_034621355.1. NCBI lineage: Eukaryota > Metazoa > Arthropoda > Insecta > Lepidoptera > Nymphalidae > Mycalesis > Mycalesis mineus. Next base: position 17,071,471 of record CM067891.1, on the reverse strand, counting down.
GAGAAAGATCGACAGCTCTCCGAGGCACAGTAGTTTACCAACACCGCAGACTTCTCAAAGGCTGCTATTGAATGAACTTATATTTCTTGTATAAGCCCTAAACTCAACCCAATAACTAATTACGAAAAGTGAACATCTACAAGTATATTCAAGTAGAGAGTGAATAGCAATTTTACTTGAAGACAGCGTGTTCCACTGTAAGAAACATGCATGATACACGAGTGAGCACGTAATAACTAAACACCTACAGCGTGGGAGTATTCAAGTCTTGAGAGGAAAAGATAACCTAAGCAAGCACGCTTTACCATTTGCTTCATCTCATAAGCTCCACTTACTATCAAGTAGGAACGCAGCCAAACGCTGGCGTAGTATAAAACATTAATTAAAGCATGAATCACCTTTGACACGAGCGAGCACGTAACAACACATAACAGCACAAACGCGCGGTTCTCATTGTGGCTATTTAGGAGAGCTGCACAGCTATTTCGGGCCACTTGAGGTTTGCTATTGTTTATTAATGTAACACCCCTTTCAGATGGCCGACGGGCGCGCTCAGTGTATGCATCCGTGGCTTTGTTTTGTATCTCTTTTGATAACATTTACATGCTCTTTGTTCAAGTTCAATTCAAATTATACTAATACTCAATTTTGCTACAAGTTCTTTGAAGTTATGGAAAGTCATCTAAGTTTAAGCATTTATTTTTTTATTCATCGAGGAGAGTGAGCAGATCAGATGTTAAATTATATCACTATTGAAATGACTCCATAATGTGTAGTTATAAAATATATACAAATATTTTACATTTAAACATTGTATAGCAAGTAACATAGCCAACACCTTCTGATCATGTTTCAGAGGAGGCTCAAGTCATAGCAGTTGTCGCTAGAATGCGCCCATTTTCCCTCAGATAATAGCAAAATAAGTATATTATTTATACTAAATATCTGCTGCTTCTATTGAATATTTTAAATATTTTTTAATACTGTTAATGACACTGTTTTATATGTATATCATTCGAATCATTCTTTGTAATCGAATTCGCAAAGCATTACGCCTTACGCCTAAACGCCTAATCAACTGCCCGTTATTATCATCAGTGTTTGAGCGCCCTAACGAGATCCACGTCGGTTTGGATCGATAAACAAAATGTAGTGTATCAGCTATTTTTGATCTCTGCAGAGAATTAACGCAGCGGCACTGTGTTAGTGTACACATTTTTATAAACTTACTATTATCTTATACGTGTATTGACTGTGAACTATGGAAATTAAATAGGTAGTCATGAATTCAAATACAAGATTTTATTTCAGTGATTTTTCCATCAGTATAGAAATAATTCGGTTGACTTATCCCATCGTATATAGCTAGGAATCGTGTCGACCAAGTTAGCTATTCCGTATCGTATTTGGTTCGTTCACTTAGAAGCCATTTCTTTAGGTACATTAGTAATTTCGACTACAGAGAATGTTTTCTCCATTGTAGAATGAGTGTCCTGTGCTGCAATACTATGATTATCGTCTCATTCAGAAGAAATAAACATACCGTAAACGCCGTCGTCGGTTTAAAAATAAAACTGGATAAATGTTGGATTAAAAGAATAGTGTTTGTTCATTTACACAATTTCAATATACAATAAAAAATTAATCCGCAGTTTGAACCAAAAAATACTCGTAGTAAATTATACTAATAAACTTACCAATGGTCCTGTTAAATAAACACCGACAATGCGTTTCATTAGGTATGTACCTACAGGAATTACACTCTTTTCCTGAAGCTGTATTAAGACGAGGAACTTTGGAAACCGTATATTAGGACGAGGAACTTTTGGTAGAGCCATCACTCATCGACTTTTAATAGTGCTTGTTTTTAAACGTTCAAAATCTTTACACATATTTTCCGTTGAGCATCGATGTTTTTATTTGCTTTTACAACCATCCGGAAAATCGCAGTATTTATTTGTCGTTAACGTTTACGATTGGAACGAATTTGCCAATAAAGTCCGCACAAACAGTGTAGTTGGCACCGCAAACAACCGATGCAGGCCAGTGGCCCCCAAACTACCAACACTATCGCACAGATAAATGTACTTAGTAGAGCTAGTAGAGCAAGGGGAAACAAATGAAACACATTCTTTGTTACTCGTACTATTGTATTGCCATCCTGTCCATACGTTGTATTTATGTTTTCTTTTTATTTTATTTTTATTTTTTAATAATTAAAGATATTGTTCATCTTTTGTAAGTTGTTTGTCGCGTCAAGAAAAATGCAAGAGACTTCACATGATGAAGATATAAGCCAATAATAATTATCTAAAAATTACATATTGACGAATCAAAATAATCATAAAGCTTTCACTGAATAAAGACATTTTGACTATTGACATTAACTTTTTTGATTAAGGTACAGATCAGTAAGTAGGTAAGTAGGGCGTTAGAGACAGGATAAGGCGTTAGTAGTTTAGGTTAAAGGCATTTTGTATAACGCCATGCGAGTCATCAGTATTAGTAGAAAGCCTAACACTACCACCCTAGCTAAACAAATCCAATTATTAGGAAAATAAATTATTATTACGAAAGCAACGCACGATCCATATATAATGAATGTTTTTACAGAGTGCAGAACCGCCTGAACCACAAAACTATCGCACTGTTAATGACTTCTATTCATCGCGGTTTCTATGTGTCTAACAAAAGGAAAGAAGGAATAGGTGTCCAGATATCACGGCCTATTCTGTCGAGGTGGAATGCGGTTTTTTTACTATAGTGAAGTATGCTTCTTTGTAAAATCCTTCATCGATTTTAAAATTTAAACAAATATTTTCGAAAATTTATATCAAAAGGTTAGCTTTATAGCCTCCAATAGCATGGTTTATACGCCTACGACTCCGTCTGTGAGAAGTTCTTTTTTATAATAGTTCCAAATGTAGCGTATGTCCTACATTTCATATAAATCGGTTCTTTCGGTAATATAGGAGTGATTGAGTAACAAACAGACAGAGGCACTTTAGCATATTAGTAGTATCAATAGTTTGAAATTAACAAAACAAAAGTGCTACAACTTTCAGAAGCTGCGAAGTTTTGTCCTGTGAGGTTACAATAATAAGTAGGATCTTTCGGACGCGACCATTATTAGCATCCGCTTGATCCATTATCAATACACACGAAAATTATTGTAGAACATTTAATATTAACAATTACTAAGGAAAATCAACAAAACCTTGATATTTCACGAAAACCTTTAAATGTAGCCACAAAACTGAAGTGGCGATTAAAATGTTGTACATTTCATCGGAGATCTGAGTAAAAAGTAGTTTCTAGGCAAACTACAGTCTACAGAAGATATTAAATAAACAAGTAAAATCATGAATAAAAACGACAGTCTTGAATAACGACGTACATTTATCTCCAGAATCGAATGGACCTATTCGCTCTTCAACGAATAAAGTTTTGACAACCTCTGTGACGCAGTGGCTAGCGCAGTGGATTTATAAAGCGGAGGTCCTGAGTTTAATTCCCGGCTAGGTCGATTAAGATTTTCTAAATCGATTCAGGTCTGGCTGGTGGAAGGCTTCAGCTGTGGCTGGTTACCAGCTTACCCTCATAGTAATGGATTTCATCTTCCTCCTAACAAACATAAAATAACAAAATGTAAACCAAATATTTTTTTACGTAGAATCAAAAAATCCGCCGCGTCTCAACCGCGGTACAATCTGACAGTCGATCTTTTGTAAAGCCAAGTACCACACAGCAATGGGTAATGGCGGGCGTAAACTCAATTTACTGTCTCTCTGTTCTTCTGTAAACAGTCCGTTACGATAGGAGATAAAAGGAAATGTCCGTCTGTTACATCAAATCCAATGAACGTTTGATCTATATGTCAGGTCCATGTAAAAATAGGAATGTAAAATTTACGAATTCAATTTTATGCAAGAAATAATGTTGTTACGTGTAGCCTACTGAAACAAGGCAAAATAACCTAATATAATGGGTCATATGATGCGTTGCGGTACGGACAAATATAACAAGCAGGTATTTGGTACCCAAGAGATGGAAGCAGACAACGATGACATCCAACACGAAGATAGGTAGATGATTTTTGACTAACATTAAGTCTCAACTGGACCAGAGTTGCTTTAGCTAGAGGGCAATGAAATAAGTTGGAGGAGGTCTATATCAAAAGACATCCCGGACTGTCGGACATTTTATGGCAAAATATAATTATTATGTACTATTATGTTATTTTTCAAACAGTTCGGAATAAAAGGGCTATGTTGTTATAATATACAAATAATAGATAATAAGCTGGAAACTTGAATTAAAATAGTTAACATTTAAGTTTAGCAACTTGAAAGTTATCTCAATCGAATTATGAGATTGCGGGGCTTAAAAAGACAACTTATTTTTTAAACTTACTTCATTTCTGTTATGTTTTCATAAATTTTATGAGCATAATTACACAGTATTTCAGTTGATTTTGTAAATCATAAAACCAGATATTTTAGACGAGCTTAAAACAAATGTACTATTATTTTACTGATAAATTCAGATAACCGAGAAAAGCGTTGAACCAGTCAATATTCTAGCGGAAAGTAGCAAAAACCTGTTATTAATCATTATACACTTGCGCAAAGTAACGCCTGCTTATTCAACTAATATCTGACAATGAACATTAAAATCTACTTTTCCAATTCAGCCACGGTACTTAGGTCCCTATTCCGTCAGCGTTTCAACAACGTCTGCGCAGCGTTTATTGACAACAAGTACAATCACGTACATTTTTTAACAACCCGTATGACAAATTTAAATGTATTATTTTTCTTACCTCAAAGTTATAACCAACCTCTCTTCCGTATGTTGTTTCTAACATTCGCAAATATTTGTCAAATTCAGATTCGTTATTTTTAATTCTATTAGAGTACAGTGCGAAATATTCACTTTCTTGTAATCGATTGGGTTTCCCAAAAGTGACGATGATCATTTCTTATTTTTTTACGTTATTTTTGTCAAAAAGTGTTTCTCGTCGGAGTCTATTTTTTCTCCGATTGTACGTGGAAACGTCGACGTTGCGTTAACGCGACGTGGCCGCTGCTCAGACGTTGAAGAAATGCTGACGCTCGCAAAACGCTTTTGGAATAGGGGCCTTATGGTGCCGTGGCAGCTTCTATGATGCCAGAATTATGTGAATTGTATGTTTACATACTTTTTAAATAAAATAAAAAATGTTTTATATGTACATATCATAATAAACACGACCCAGCTCTTTTGATTATATCCAGTTAACTCCAAAGCACATAATAACAACAAACGGACGGGCACTTTTTACAGCCGTCATGGCCTCACATGCGATTGTTTACCAGGGCAACAGAATACATATAGAGGCTGTAAATCGAGTTTACGGACGCCGTTTCCGATGGCCGTATCCCGTTGAGTGCCGACATATCAGCGCATCTTTGTTGGATCTACAAAAGAATCGTTTTCGGAGAACACGCGTGGGTTTATAAGATTGGTTGTCGTAAAATGGACAGTTAATGAATTTAGTTTACAGCAGTGCAAGTCGTGACACGTGGAAAGGGCACAATGTGAAATAACCTAATTTTGAACAAGGTATTGGTCTTTGGGGGCTAGCAGGACGGTGCCAATATGTTTCGTATTAGGTACAATGTTCACAAAAACGTCTTTTCCTGAAACTTTCTGTGTCCAGCGGTTTCGCCTGTAAAAATTATGTTGCTATGGGTGTATCGGGAATTTAATTTAGAAAGAGCTCATATATCACGAAATAAGTAACTAAGACAATCTAAACTTTAAGTCAATTGAGTGTGTAGTTTTAGAGAACTTGTGATTAGTCACTACTATTTATGTCATGGTATTATAATACATCATCTAGCTGTTCCCCGCGGTTTCAGCCGCTCTTAGTCCTATGGGAATATCGGGAAATACATCACAAAATGCTACTAGAATATGTCAGCGTTGTATTACAATAGATGAGATCCCGCATTTTTATTTTTACAATGAAACAAGTTGAGTTAAACGCGATCCCCTGCAGAGGAAGCCATATTAGATTAGATAACCTTTCTCGCGTTCAACTCGACTTTCCTCTTCCCTGTAATTTCCGTCTTTAAGTTTTTCTTTAATATCGTGAGATTAGATCTTTTGTTGCTGCTTTTGCTGCTATCATATTTTGATAGATGGCCATCGCTCATTCGTGTGTACTTTATTAACCAAAGCCGCAAAAAGAGAGGTATTATAAGTTTGACAGGCTTGACGAATAGAATATAAAAAAATTCAAATCCAAGATGGCCGTTACGAAAACATTACGAATTACCATTTTGTCGAAGGTTTTTGAAATTTGCAATTAAATTTTGTATCTTTACTAGTTTCTTGTGAAGTGCAGATTGTCCTATAGAAGAAATGAATTATAAGTTTAGAGCAGTGCAGTTGCTCGAATGGAAGTTATCAGAGCTTTAACGCACAGTATGGTAATTCTTGAAAAAAACGTCAGTTTTTAGCCGATGTACAACGGTTGTAAAGCGGATGTAATAGATCGGTATTCTTCAATGAAATTTTGATTATTGGACTAACAGTCGAACTGAGAGTGGAATGATCGACGCGATGTAAGCGAGATGTTTGTATGATGTATTTTTTTCAAGATTCGACACACAGTATATCACAAATCTCGGAGAGCTCATTTATATTCACATTCACATTGTCACGATAAGCTCCACTGGAGAGGAGTGGACGCTTCCCCACGAGTGTCGGATTAGACGGACAGGGACGTGATTACAGAGATTCTCTCCATGTACTGAGGACTCTTTAATTTATAACCACCTATAGGATTGAACTACCTACATTTTTTTTAATAATAACTTCTATTACTAAGGTAACTTATCTACTTTTTATTGGCCTACTCTTGGCCCGGCCTGGCTCCTTAAAGGTCAATACTAGTACCTTTTACAAGGTTCAGTGTCACACTACGGACGGTGGAGCGAGGATTGTTCTGAATATCTAAGGGTGATCGAATGAAATTAGAATATCTGTGGAAGAACCAAAATCACCGACTTAGATCAACCAGCTACAAAGCTGACGTGACAAAGTGCAGGGTAATAGTTTTAGAACAGGGTAGTGCTACAATGGCGACCCCCCACCGAAAAATGTACTATTGGTCGATCCTCCCTCTAAGTGGATCGACGATATCAAACGGTGTGCCACAAGGCCGTTGTATTTCGAAATCCTTATAAGAGGTTTACATCGACTGATAATTTGAGAATGATGAGTAGTTGAGTGACTTATCTGCACCTTTCATAATCTTTCCGCTTAATCAAATCAAACATAAAAGTGAAGGTGAAATAATCGTGTTTTGTAATTTAAAAAAAATAATAAAATGTATCATTGTTAACAAGATCTTGGACACATAAGTCTTCGACCTTAAGTCGTAATCAGTTACAAATCGTGTAACATGCTAAGATTATTGGATTACATAACTTCCAAGAGTTGAACTCGACCTCGCTTAACCTTACAGTGCAATCTTGTTATCCAGTTAAACTATTAAGTAGATAGTTGGGGACGCAGCTCGAGCGAAATTACTTGGATGGGTTACTAGCCAAGTTACTCATCCATAACTCTATTTAGTCTTGGAGAAATATGATCAAGACATAGTTGTATTACTAAGATTTTTTTAATTATTGAGGCTCTGTTAACGCTGAGAAATGCGTTTACACCTCCCCCAGGAAACAGATCGGTCATAGCTGCGCCGAATCTGTAGGGGTATGTGGACCTCTCCGGCTGAGAAGCAGCTGAAATACCCACTAAAACCCAGCGATGTTCCATCGCCTCGCCTGATGACTGGGTCCCGGGGGCGTCGTGAATATTTCGACTTGAGTTAGAGGAAGTACTGCCGTCAAAGGCTCATCTGATACTATATTAATCAGATAAGCCTTTTTGTCATTTACCTTAAGCAAGTTAGTACAAGTTAGTACTATACCATAATAAATAATAGGGGTTAAAGAATGAAATTGCCGTTTTATTGTAATAGGTACTTCGAATTGACATAGAACCTTCATAGATTAAAATTTTAAAGTGAAACTTTTTTCATACGGTACCTGTGTAGTTCTTCTTTTAAAAAATGTGCAACATTCGATTATCAACTTTCAGTTGTTTTTTTTATTCAGCTTAGACAATAAAGATGGATACTTCGAAAATTCGTGTGATTTTTGAATACGAGTTCCGACGCGGAACTAACGCGGCAGAAACAGCTCGCAATATTAATGTTGCGTTTAGAGAGGGGACTGCTAACGAACGAACCACGTGGAAGACCGCCCACACAGGTGAATAACAATGATTTGAAAGAGATGGTGGAAGCCGATCCGAGGCAAACTACCCAGGAATTAGCGGCATGGTTAACGTTACTTTACCAACAATAGTGACTCAGTTGCGTCAAATCAATAAAATAAAAAAATATGAAAAATGGGTGCCTCATGATTTGATTGATCTGCAGAAAGAAACGCTTGTTGAAACTTGCGTTGCCTTGTTACAAATCGGCAATTTCATACTTTAACCCCTGATATCATCAGTTTTAAGATACAGTACGGCGTGCCGAGCCTGAAAAAACGACGCCCTGTTACGGCTTTGCTAGTATTTTTATTACCTCCAATGCTACAAAAATGACGGCTTAAACTTCGTCGAGACATAGGAGTGTTACACCCATAAACCTCATTAAACATTTCTCGAAATAATTGTTATATTTAAAGTAGCGTATTTTATAAGTGATACCTTATGTTCAGTCGATTCACAAACTAACCACTGAGCCGACAGTACTCAACATAAACACTCGTATATTTCAATAAAGCGTGTGTAAGACACTTTCGTGAGCTCTTCGCCCGCACGTGAGCCCAGGGGGGCCGCTACTCAGGGACGCACCCAATACAACGTGCACAGTGTATGTACACACAACGTGACCGGACAGCGGGTGTATGATTTTAAAGGATAAATTTATTTCAAAATCTAGAACGCTTACTGAATACTTAAACTAAAATAAATAATTTCACTCGTAAAACTTAAACTCAATTATGTTTATTTCCCGTAGGAATATCAGACTCCTCATAAATCTGGCTGTCGTACTACTAATATAAAGGTGAAAGTTTGTGAGTGTGTTTGTTTGTTACTTCTTCACGCCTAAATGGCTGGAGTTATTTTGATAAAATTTGGTATGGAGTTAGTTGACACCCTAGATTAGCACATAAGCTACCTTTCATCCCGATTTATTTTACGGAAACGGGAAGTACGCGGGTCAAACCGCGAGCGTTTTCTAGTAATTTATAAGTTAATACGATCCTACAGGTAGTTTCAGAGATTAGGCATAACACACAGACAGGAAACATTTAAAAATTGATTTCATGCTGTAAGTACGGTATACAAAGTATAAGGATATTTACGCAAATATAAATTAAAATTACAGACACATGAATGGTATTAATATCTAAAGATATGAACCCAAGGCTGCCAGGCTCCTGAGAGCGGAACTCTCCCGCCCCGTCAATGAGTGTGGTCGCACTATACAATAATTTGCAGATGTCTCCATAAGGAACAGTATACTGATACAAATGGACTCCATTTGCGTCTCTCTCGAGGTGTCGGCTGACAGTAATGTGAGTAGTAAGTTTGCTCTCGTGAAAGCTATGTTTGTTTATTTTTCTGTTAGAGTAGCTATCGCCCCCGATGGCGATCGCGTGTTACAATTTTTTGTATGCCTTAGATTTACTGCTTCCTACTTCTTTTTGGATTTTTTTACTAGAAATATAAATGCATACGTTCATTAAGGCCCCTATTCCACCAGCGATTTGCGAGCGTCAACGTTCCATCAACGTCTGCGCAGCATCGCTATCGCGGTAACGCAACGTCAACGTAGCTTTTCCGCGTACAATCAGGGAAAAAATAGACTCCGACAAGAAATACTGCTCGAACAAAATAACGTAAAAAAAATAAGAAATTATCGTCGTCACTTTTGGGAAAATCCTATATGGTCCAATCGATTACAAGAAAGTGAATATTTCGCACTGTACTCTGATAGTATTAAACATAACGAATCTGAATTTTATGAATATTTGCGAACGTCAGAAACTACATACGGCAGAGAGGCTTGTTAAAAATAATACATTTAAATTTGTTATACAGTTTATTTAAAAGTGTACGTGATTGTACCTGTTTTCAATAAACGCAACGTTGACTTCGCGTTACCGCGACGTCGACGCTGCGCAGACGTTGAAGGAACGCTAACGCTCGCAAAACGCTGGCGAAATAGGGGCCTTAAGCTTGAGAGTGTCATCCCCATGAAAAAGATAATGTCACCCCTAGTGTGATAGGGGAGCAAACTCTGAAATACAGTCTAATTACTAATGAAATATAACATTTGATATATTACTGTTTTATTAACCAACCCCATAAGGTTACATACTGTAGAAATAGTCAACCGGAAGTTTCTTAACTTATTGATTGATTGAAATGGTAATTTAATAAATAAAAGTCCACATTGTAGTAATATTACGAGAAAGGTAAATAATTTAATATTGTCTCGATATAGTGAAAGCTTTCAAATATACATATATGAAAAATATAGTAGGTTGTCAAAACTGACAGTTGATGTACCCAATATTACGAAGACGGAGTGTACATTTGCATGACGTGACACTGACAGTGCAAATTGAACACTCGCTGACAGTGCGTGATGGATGACAGTGCGGATGACACGACGCGATCACCAGAGTGACACCCGAGTGGTACACTTGTGCCTTTTCATCACAGTTGGTAAATTATTGTTTAATGAAATATTTTATTTAAATCAAATCTAATTAAATTTTGTCGTAAAATAATAGTAAATTAGACCTGTGAGCAGCGTTGTGTTAACATGAAGAATAAATTCGAGTTACATAGTTGTTAAAATAAAAACTCTTGAACTCGGTAATAAGCAACGCGGTAATAGCTGCAAATAATAAGTTAAAATGCGGCTTTCCAACTTCTGTCGATGGAGAACTTTAAGTTATAAGAGAGAATAAGTTATTCTTCAGACTATTTCCATTGCAGAAAGTTCTAATCAAATAATTAAAGATATTATCGCTTTACTACTAATGAAAATATATTGAAATGTATAATTCCATTTTCACAGCATCCTAAATAATAAGACAAAAGTGTGATTCATTGTTCAACCTATCCTTACATTTGCTGAATTAGACAGCACTGTGAGACATCAGTTTGTGCTCAAAATCGTTTGTTTGTGTAAAAACATTATTACATTACATCTCTACGAAAACCAATTTGAAACTACTATACTCGCAGAACAAACAAAGATCTCTGACTATACTAATATTTAACTTCAAGTATACCCACTAATGTTTAACTTATGGCATAAGCAACACGCCTCAAGCTATTCTCATTATCTTTATTATGATTATAAGCCTATTGTTAGCCTACTGATCTAATACGGGGCCAGGAGGCTTTTTATCTAGAAGATGAAATTTGGAACTAAAACTCGCTACGCTACTTCCATGCGGGTTGGCGGAATATTGTTTGATTGTTGATGTTGATGATAAGGACCGATACCGGCATGCTATCTGAGGCACGGGGGTATAACACCATCACCACCCCAATTCGGCCTTTGATTTTTATTTACTAAAAATTTTGTAAAAGAAAGACTACATTTTCTAATCTTAAAAGATAGAATTCAATAATTTTCTATAGCTCGACCCAGGGACTCGAAATAAGGACCACGTAACAAAGCTAACTGAAAGCTTAAGTGAAGCTTTTCATGAAACTCAATAGGATTATGATTATAAAACAAGCAAGTGCCTTGCATTCATTATAATAGAAACAACTCGCAATAATTTGAAATTCTAATTATAATTGCACTTAACTTCGTAACTGCCTTATAATTTCGTACCCGAAAGTAGAATTAATGGCGAAAAATTAATTATACAAAAACCCAAGTAAAGGAAGGCGAGAAGAAAATGCTTAAGAATGAAAAGTATTTGCGTTTAGAAAATTTATAACTTTTATTTTAAGTTTACGATTGAATAATGGAGTAATAAAATAATACTACATTTTACATAATAATAAATTGCCTATTGTTATTAGATTTAATGCAAAATAATTTTTAAACTGCTCAACAAATTTTAATGCGGATTTTAAGCGGAAGAAGAAATAGGACTGGTGTCACGCATAGTTTAATAAACAACGTCGTGGTACAAGGTTTAAATTAACTCGTTGAATGCCGGAAAAACAACGGGCAAATTCTACAGTTTGGCCACAAATCGCGAATAATATGTTCGTTATCCAAACAGCCCGCATCGACCTTACTTTACCATTATGATATCAACAATTTATACACGAGTAGGTACAAGTAGTTATTTCATGTGGACGGATAAAATTCGGTTCGGTACACTTTTTGTATAATAGTTTTTATCTTATGGTGTAAAACAAAGATGCTTTCCGCCTTCTATAAAAGAAGATATATTTTTGACTAAAATCGAGAAATGTGTACTGGATAAAATATTGAAGAGACTGAATGAAATAAGTCTTACGAAAGGAATTTATAAGGCGAGAGTGAATGGAAATTTTGGGAAAAAAGGAAGTCCAAGGCGAACGTTCCTGGTCCAAATTAAGGACATTTTGTTTAAAGGCCAGGTCAAAAATACCCTAAGCCGGCGCACTTGTATAAAAGATTTAATGAAATCGTAAGAAGCGAGAGATATATACAAGGTCTCTGCCTATAACGATGGGAATGCCGAATGAAGCGTGATGATGTGTAAACATTTAACCAAACGATCCATCCCAATTTCAAGACAAACGACATATACTAGAATTGCATTTTAAACACGTAAGACATCGACAAAAAAAATTGTATTCACATAAAATAAATGACTTTAATACTGCCATAAGTATCCAAACTCTCGTTCAGTGGCTCGTAAAGCAAACACGGGCGATCAAACCCGACGCCGCGGATGATTCATCGAGTAATAACGTACGAAATATCGATATTGAATACATCAAGCACTTCAGAGTCGCTCGCACACAGCACACAGTCGAGTGCTGGACTAATTGGGAACGCTTCAACCGTCTGTCTATATTATTGCAACATTGCGAAATCTCTCGATACGTCTGTTACTTTGCTTAATGTTTTCTATACTGGTTTTAAGAGTTAACAAAATTTGTTTGATTATTGAGTTTGAACTTGAGTGTTTTAAATTAATAAATGAGTAAGGACCCTATTCTTATTCATTTATTAATTTTTATACAACTTTCTACTTATGTGATATGCCTTTAAAAATAATTCATTCATGCAGAAGAAAAATCGATATTAAATTTTGTTTTGTTTTTTTTAGTGTCACCATTTATGACCTCAGAGCAATAAACTAGGACTAGGATGAATGTTGGCACAGATATAGATTGTAGTCTGTAGAAACACGAAGGCTATTTTTTACACCAAATAAGGCAACATGAAACCGCGTGACATACTCGTAAATATTAAAAGTACAGATTATATATTCCGATCTTAGTTAGTCAACTCATTGTTAGACATATATTAAAATGATGATTTATTAACAATCATTTTTTTACTAATAAAGTTTAAATTATAAACTTTTGTTATAACACTTGCACTTACTTGTATAGTATTGAAAACTTGAAAACCAGGCAAGTCCGATGCGAACCCTCACGCCAAGGGTTCTGTGCAACTTTGAAAATAGTTAAGTAACTTTTCTCTGATAACAAAAGATAGTGAAAGAAGGGCAGAAAACTTATTAGAGAGTGACTTAAGTTTACTGTTACTAGACTATTATCCGTAACATTGGCGTAGGTCGTGGTTTTTATCAGCAGTAAATAAGATTATTGTGAGTTATGAAAAGATAGTATAGATATAGATAAAATAAATTTTGATTTTATTTCGACTGCACGCAATCTGCATGTCGATTCTGTAACGAAACTATACGAAAGCCAAACTCGATTGAGAATGCTTCAACAAACAAATTAAAAATCAACAAACAAATTAAAAATGGAGGTAGAAATCACTAGGTATTTTAGACATATTTTTTTAAATGACTTGTTAATGACAAATTCATGACAATAAATTAGATTGGTAAGTTTAAAACTAATAAATATATTTAATATCTTTTAAATAAGATTTTATAAAAAAAGAAATATAATTTTAAATTTAATAGACATAAAATGTGTTGCGTTTTCTACCATCATTTTAAATTTGTTTGTTGACAAGCATTCTCAATCGAGTTTGGCTTTAGTATAGACTGCGTGTTTCGGCTTCGTCTCTATAGCTCTTTTTCTATAGTACTTATCGTGTTAAGTAGGGAGGAAAACTGATCGCACGGTTGAATTTGGTTAAAATCAATGTGTTGATCGTTGTAGGTCTATACCTAACTCTACTTATTGCTAAGGAAAAGGGTCATGATAAACAGACGATCAAAGTATTTATTTATTTATTGTGTACAGAAAATTTTACATAAAATACTTATTTTATGTAGAACTTAATTTACTACTTAAATAATAAGAATTTAGTTTTTTCTCAATATACTATTAGTTAATATTATCCCCTACATCTATAGGTAACTCATTAAGTAGGCGAAGTAATAGACAACGACGTGATCCGATAACAGTTTTAGTATATTTTCTTTTGAATTGCGGAACCCTAAAAACTTATAAATATGGAATATAAAGTGCGATAAAACACCTTTTACGAGCTCATCCAGAGAATACGACTTAACAACGGGCTGTAGCTCGCTATTAAGTTCGATTCATAAAGTTTTATAAAGTTGCCGGCGCACTGACGGGCCGGTGGGCCGGACCGGTGGTGACGTCAGACAGATAGACATCTGTTTATCGTTAAAGATAACATGAATTACCATGTTAATAGGCCTTTCTGTATACCGACATGGAAAACCTTTAGAGTTAATCTACCAAGGCCAAACGTGCATTTCATAAATGCACAAAAGCACTGTTTGTTATATTATATTAGGCATACTTTTTCTCTTTACAGGATGGATTTTAGCTTAACTTTTAATAATTTTAATAGGTCATTTAATAATACTGCGGTCGATGCATCGATGTGTTCATAGTTATACGCTTAGTAAATAATTATAAACTGCGGTTCAAATACGAAGATTATTTGCGTTTAAGTATAGGCCTCTACAAAAAATCAAAAATATCTAAGAATTAATGAAAACCTGCCCTTGCATCCATATAACACCATCATTTATGCAAAATCGTTTTCGGTGATGGCAGTGCGCCTATGAATTATATATTAGAGCAGCGTGGAGGTCAAGTCCCAAATACTTATATTAGCAGGGAGACTTAGTCATATATGGGACAAATCCAAAGAGCTGACAATGATTACATAATATGTATTAGTTGAATTATGTAAAGACTTACGACGAACTTGTATGAAAGGATTAATGAGAGTGGAAGAAGCTAAGGAAGTATGTAAGGACCGTGGCAAGTGGAGGGATGTTGTCTCTGCCTACCCCTATGGGAACGAGGTGTGATGTTATGTATGAATGTGAAGACTTTCGTAGCGTGGAACATGAACGAAATTCCAGTTAAATATAACATTTTAATGAGCGGATACAGATCCAATAAATCGGTGCGCCAGCTGCTCTGTGCTCTGCTTGCACAATGTGTATTATAAATCAAAATGTTATTTCATTTCCAAAACCCAAGTATTCTAAAACATTATATAACATTATCGAATTAAAATTCAAAATAAAATTTGTGTTTTATTAGCCATTGTACTAATAAAACAAATTATTGATATTACTCTCACAATCTTCTTGGTTAATGAATGACCTTACATCTTCGTGGTCGTGGGTTCGATTCTCGTCAAACAAGTTCAAAAAGAAGCTCATAAAAATTTCCGGAGGTCGCAAAAGCAATGCCATTTTTTTCTTTACCTGACTAGTAATCGTGAAAAATGTCGAGTCCTAACGTGATCCACTTAAATCTGTTTATTTGTTGAATACTAAAGTGACGTCTTACTTTACTCACAGCTGGACATGTTTATTTGCCTATAAGGAATAATATTCTATTTCAATCTTGATAATCTCCCGTTTTAATCTTAGAATCGTTCGCCTGCGCGGTATTCAATACAAGTGACTCGTGGCAATCAATGATGATACAGTCTTACATAACAAAGAACTGCTAATTTATATATTTTGATATTTTCCTCTACATATTAACTTTACTATTGTAGAACTATTATTGATTATTAAAAATATTACAGAAATAATTACCATTTACGTATAATTTGGCCATTTCTAACCTTATACCTCGTAAGCAAAAATGTTGTCAACTTGTCGGTTATTTAATAATTATTAATTTTTTTTCTGTCGCTTAAATGATCTTGCCTATATCGCAATCCACAAAGTAAATAAGTCAAATAATTAGGTATACCCAATAAAGAAGTTAATACAAATAAGTAGGTAATACATTAATGCTCGATTCGGCTCAGTCTTAATAACATTAGCGGCCCTTGAAGGGCTTTAACGAGAGCGGAAAAAGCAATTTTGTGCCTCGCCACAGCTTTCATTAGCTGACTGAGCGAATGTAGTGACGTCACCGATGTCAGAGCGATCTGTAGCACTATTCTATAACGATGTCTTTATTACTCGACAGTATGAGTCACGAACCAGTCTCTGTCTCACATCGATGAGTTATAAAAACATGGTTATTTCAAAATTTTTAATTGTATTAATTACAAAATTTATTCATCGCCGTGACGGACATTGGCTGGTAGTAATCAACGGAGCGATCTTTTAGTACGTTGACGTAATTTTTCATGCACCACAGCATCCGAGCGGCGCGCCTCCACAGCGTCCTCTTCAAAACTCTCCTTTATTTCGCAAATGAAAAGAACACTTTATTTGTCGGCCACTATCTGAAGTCTCGCCGCCTCTTTTTGTGAAGCCGACATTTTTTCATATTTATTTGACGAAAAATGAAGGTATATTTTAATTCCTTATCTCGGTTTGTATATAGAATATTTAATAAAAGGAGGCGTTACTTTGCGGAAATTCATGTTAGATAGGGAATTATCGATATTTTTTGCTATTTTCTAAAATACGGTAAAAGAATTGTAGACGTTAATTTATAAGTTAATTATACACTCAACAAATGAAGATTGTTCGGTTTTGGGGTGAAATATGCATTTATTTTTTTTTGGTTTGAGGAAACATTGTCTATACTATTGGATTTGTTGGTTTTATTCTCTATTTTTCCATCGCCCGCTGAATGACTCTGAGCCTTCTTATGAAGCCCGCAGTTAGCGTCCAAGTCTCGGATCCGCATGTCATCACTGGCAACACGCACTGTTCAAAGACCTTCGTCTTCAGGCACTGAGGAATTTTGGTCGAAAAGATGTCACGCAGTTCCCCGAACGCTGCCCAACCGAGTTGGATTCGGCGGTTCACCTCTTTCTCGAAATTGGGCCTACCTAACTGGACCATATGCCCTAGGTATATATACTTGTCTACAATTTCGAGTGCAGAATTTTCAACAATAACAGGATGGAGCGAAATATGAGCATTACACATGATCTTTGTCTTGCTCATGTTCATTTTAAGGCCCACCTGTTGAGAAACTCTGCTGAGGTCATTGAGCATAATATTAAGGACATCTAGAGATTCTGCCATTATCACTACATCGTCGGCAAACCGCAGTTGAGTGAGGTACTAGTGATGGAAAGAGCAATGCTCGGAGTTTCTCTGCGTGATCGAATCAGAAATGAGGAGATCCGCAGAAGAACCAAAATAACCGTCATAGTTCAGCGAGTCGCAGAACTGAAGTGACAATGTTCGGGGCACGTGGTTCGAACATCTGATGGGCGTTGGGGGCAGAAGGTGCTAGAATGGCGACCCTACACCGGAAAGTGCAGTGTTGGTCGACTCGCCACCAAGTGGACTGATAACATCAAACGGGTCGCAGGGAGCCGCTGGGCTCATGCGGCTCAGAATCGTTGTGTTTGGAAGTCCCTAAAAAAGCCTATGTCCAGCAGTGGACGTCTACAGGCTGGTAATGATGATTAAAATTGATTTAAAATTGAACTAATATACTACGTACTAATACATACGTACGTATGTATGTATACACCTGTGTGGTAATGTGTTAAAAATGTGCACAACCTTTTGAACCTTATCCATAATACTTATATTTTGCACGTAGATTAATTGACTATCCATTTTAGGGTCCATCCAATTTTACTTATAATGTCGCCAATTACCTAAATATGTTGATCCAAACTGTATGGCGATATAAAATATCAGCTCTATCGTCTAGGAATTTCAGTTTTAAAATTCAGTTGCTAGATTTAACCTAAACAAACTAATATTGCTAGTTAAATAAAATATAGTATATAATAACGCGAGTAAACACGCGGGCTTTTACTAGGCATGTAATAAATTATAACATTCTTGCTTACTTGTCGTAGACGCCCCATCTACGCCGTAGCCGCGCCGTAGATAGCGACTACGAGCCAAGGCGTAGCTCGTAAAAATCTACGCACTGACCTTCCTTCAGAGCCTCGTTACAAATTGTATCTTATGGCTCTTATGATATGAGCTAAAGTTGCTTAAAGACAAATTATAGATTAAAAGAGCAGACAGCGCTTAAAGCGAAATACAAGAAAATATAATTTCTAGAATTACGACTTAAAATTGAACATAGAGTCACAAGTGTCAGGAGCTAATATTTTAAAGGCAAAAGTTTGTATATAGGGTAGATGGATGTTTGTTACTCTTTTACGGAAAAACTACTAAATGGATTTTGATGAAACTTCACAATAATATAGTTTACATATATATACCACATTTTATTCCAAAATCCCCACGGAAACGAGAACTAGTGAAACTGCTGCCATCTTCTAGTTAACTATATATTATGTAGGTTTAGTAAGTGAAAAATAAAATTATGTTTTATGAATTTTATTTATAAAATGTAGGCATGACTTTAGGCTATTATTAAGCTTCAATGTGTCATATGTGGGTGATTTATACTGTTGACGTCATTTGCATTACACATACTGAAAACGTATGTAAAAAGGAAAATGTTACGTAAATGAATCACCAAAACTTTTTACAGATAAATTTTCATTTTTCAAATCCCTGCATGAAAAGCAAAACCGCATCATAATTAATCCATTCGCTTACAATTAGAAGATATAATGGTAGTTATACGGATAGACAGGCCAAACTTATACAACACCTCTCTTTTTGAGTCGAGTGTAAAACAACAAATATGAGTAAATAAGCACAATTAAGCAATCGCGTTTCATCTTAGGTCCTATCCATATTTAACGACATAGTAAAGCTTATTTCTTACTAGTTGTGACAAACAGTTTCACCCACGTAAGTCCGTCTCTCGTGAGAGTATCGGGAAATCCGTTCTAAGTGATTGTCTGCATTGCGAAACCTTGCACTGTCACTCAGACAGTGCTAAAATTTAAGTCAATCGTGTGTCTGAGAGATCTCATGATGAGTCAGGAGTTATGTTATAATAGAGATACATAAAATATATATTAGTACATAAGATAAAAAACAAAACCTACTTGCGGTAAAACAAAAAGGTTTAGAATTAGAAACAAAAAGCTGTAGCGACAAGCGGCAATGTGCGATCGACTGAAAGCTGGTCGTCCTTCGAGATGTTTCCACGGTTAGGATGACACTTTGACATTTGCGTCCCCCGTCGCGCCCGTCGCGCCACGCTGTATTAACTTAGCATTGATTATGGAAACAGTTCGCCTTAATAAACAAGAAACCTTGTTTATTATGAGAAGCAATGTTTCAACGTTTCACTCGTGTGGAATTTCGGTCAAAAATTATAGTGGAAGTTACTACTATAGTTCCTTATTTAACAAATATTTTTTTCTTTTATAACAACACAATAGGCTGAAGAGATCTTTAGTAGTAGTAGTATTATTATACATTAGTTTTTAAGGTATTTCTCTCTGTAAGTTTGTTTTTTGATTTGTACAATTAAGAATTTGGAACCCTCGTAACTTTAATTTTAAGTTTCTGACCTTAATTATCACCATTACTTTTCATAATCTAAAAATGACATACGGACGATTCAAAATAATCAAAAATATTTTGGAATAAAGATATTTTGACTTTGAATATTTCTTCATTCATTATGTATCGGTGAAATTGGCCAATATAGACTTGGAGCAGCCTATTATTACCGAGCAGTAATTGCTTAAAAAATAGCCGTGTAAGCATACCATTATTTGGCGTTGAGACAAAAATCCTTAACCTCTTAATAGTTTATTATAATAAAGAGAAAAATCACATAGTTTATTATGAGATTGTCTCCCGCAGCGTACACAGAATCTCTCTTCATAAACTACTGTGCGATGCTCTAACTAACGACCTAAAGTAGGTATTTATTATTTTTGTAGGCCAATTTACGCTTACAACTTCGCGAGATGAGAAAATTACATTATGCTGAATTCTCCTTTGGGGATTATTCTATTTTTTTGTGAAATCCACATGAAAAAAGGCTCAGCAATGCTCGGAGTATGTTTGGGTTGAAACAAAATGAGAAGATCCGCAGAAGTTACCGACGTATAGCTTGGCAAGAAAGTCGTGAAAATAATGGTGACGCCACTATCGTTCATGTGGCTATCCTATATAGTACGGCAAAAACGGTTTTGATACTTTGATTTAAATAAAATTTATAATTACGTGATTTCACTGACACAATTTAAAAATAATATTGGTTAGGATAGGAAAATAATTATTGAAACTTCCGAAAGGATGGTTATTTATTTTTTAATTAGAAAATTTGTATTCATACTATTATACATATTTAATCAGAATCAAAAATGCTTTCGTCTAAATATTCCACGCCAGATAAGTCTTTCCACGTCAGATAAGTCCACGTCTTGGCGCGAGCCAACTCCTGTACTTTGCTGGCTATTTTCGGATGTGTTACTACTGCCTTCATCTTGCAGGTTATAATTATTTTGTCAATATTATACAGAGATTGTCCCCTTTGGTAATAATCACTCTATATTTTCATTACTTGTCCAATCGTCCAATTCTTTTCTAGGTCGCCCACTTCAATGTTTCCCTGGTGTGGAGAAAACACCTTTATTTCTGTTTCTTTCGTCTTATAGTACTGACGAATTTACCTAAAAAAATATATTTACTTAAGTATATACAGGTTAATACCTACCATAGTTACATAAGCGAAATCATATAATCCACACAATTTTTTTTCTGTGATTTTTTTCTGTATCAACAAAAACGTATCAAAATTGTACAAACGCGCTATTTCGCAAATGCATTTTATAAACATAACGTTTAATTCCGGAATCTACATTTACATGCAAACAATCGTACTATGAGAGTTACTACAAAACTAGAGGTTCATTCTATCTATTGTAAATTAAACCACATATATAATATACGATTACTTTATTTAAACCACATTTACCAGTCATTTCAGCAATCCTTTTGTAAACATCGTTCAAATCGGACAAAATTTTTCCGGCTTCGAGTTCTGCCAAACATCTCTTAAATACTTTGTAAATGATCTCTCTAGCCGAGCTGCGGATTACAGTTCTGTCCATTTTGAGCACAATATCGCCACAATAACACAATAAAATTTAAAATAACACGAACAACGATTGTCGACTCCAAGAAATGAGAAATGACACAACATCTACCGACTTGACGTGGTTGACGACCCGCGAAAGGAGTGTTGCTTGGATCATATTTTTTAGTACCGTTTCACGACTTTTTTGCCAAGCTGAACTTGCGATAGGCGGGGCACATAGATCGATCGATGGACGTAAAGGTCCCAAGGAGCTGGAGTGACGACCCCGCACCGGAAGCCAGTGTCGGTTGCTTGGTTGGAGCGAGCTTAAAACCGTGCAATTCCTTAGAAAATATATGTCTAGCAGTGGACGCCCATCGGCTGGTAATGATGATGATGAAAGAAATAATCTTAGGACATAGGACTTTCTTTATCATATGTTGTGATATTGCATGAAAGAGAACTATATTTTGCAGAACTCCATTAAATAAAATATATATATATGTTAATGTATGTATAATTTTCAATTTTCGACATAAACGAATCCAATTAAGTGAACAAAGGTGATGTTAAATGAATGCATATATAAATAAACAGCAAAGCCGAAAATGTTAGTATTGTTCTGCTATGTTTCAATAATGTCATATTATAATTTTAATATTTTGGTGTAAATATTTTAATACTACTGCCACATAATACAAACGGAATATTATTTTAATCCGATTACATTGAACTATATTGTAAGGTCAGGCACAAAGAGCACGTTCTCGTCTTTATCTCGATATTTGTAAACAACCGTCCATCACTCGCATATCACCGGCAAATATGTTGTAATTTACGTTTCGACGTCTCACGCCGTCTGTTGTTTCCGCGAACTACCCACAGTTATCTCTACTTCTGTGTTGCTTTTGTTCCACAGATTTGGCGCGTGAGTCATTTATGTGCGTATTTTCCGCGTACATCTCATCAGGTACTATTAGATATTGTTGACTTAGTTTACAGTAATTAATAAAAATTCAGATTGTGATCTGTATTTTCATTAATTAAAAAAAAATTAAACACTATAGGGTAATACGGAAATCTGAGTATCCCATAATTAATAAATCAAATGAAAATGGAAGATACGTCATCTAATTATCTAAAAGTAATTTGACTAGTGTAAAAAAATCGTAGTGTGATCTAGTTTTAGTATTTTAGGATTTTTCAATTTTCTCTGTTCTTAGTTATATTTTTCAATCGCGAGCTGCTGTAGTTAAGATTTGTTATATCTGATTTTTGTTGAATATTACGGATTAGATGAATATAGTTTGATACCATTTATAAAACATAATTCTTTATTTTAATTGCTTAGTAAAATTTACTTTGAGTAATTATTTTTCTTTCATTCTACTTCTTCATTACAATCTCTTATTAGTATTGATCAAATGAGGTTAGGTTAGGATATGTTGTTAATGCGGACTTCCTGTGGCTAGCTTCAGCTCCAGCATCAGGCCTTGATTACCATTCAGAATCAAAGTACTCGTCAATAATTATCAAACGAAACCAAATTCGATAGGATTCTGTCGTTTAATTGTGGAGTTCCACCGGCAGGTTCCGGCCACCTGCCAGCTCCATGTCATCATGATATTGTATTTTTACACGATACACATATGCAATAAATATTACGCATGCAATATTTTAGCTCAATCGGAAACCAGGAAGTGGGGCAAATTTAACTTGCAAATATTACAGAGACCGGTGCAGATGTAAGCGCGCAGGTGAAGCTAAATAAAAGCTTGTAAAAATACAGATTTTTGTTTATGTTATACCTAATATTCATTCATTTAAATAAATGCATCATCATCATAGTGCCAGTTAATAATCCATTGCTGAATCTAAATATACTATAGGGACCAGAAATTCGTGAATAATGAATTCCAGTAAGTTATCTCATACGTCCGTTTGTCAGATCTGTTAATGTAAAATCACTAAAACTATGAGTAATATTATGCTATTCACACAATTATGAAATTATTATTTAATAAAAGATATCTAAAATTAATAAAGGCTTTTATAGAAAAGCGTCCAAAATCGATACGTAGATAGACATAGACAGATGACTTATTCATATAATCATTGAATGGAAGCTTAATAATGGAAGGATTTAAAAAATACGCTGAAATTTTTAACAGTCTTTTAGATGTCCTTGTACGAGTAAGTGTTCAGGGGAACGGAGAAAAATATTGATGCGAAGGGTACCTAACCACCTACATAAGTCGCATGTATTCACGTCTATTGCGTCATTTTATACAGATAACGCTGGTTTTTATAATATAACTTAACATTAAAACATATATTAAAACAGAATTTGTTATATTTACTTCTTTAGTAAATAGAATATTTTTTAAAGTAAGAAAAAAATTCGCTGCTGCTGCAAATGCTGCAGGCGGGGACAAACAATACTTTTTATGACGGGCAAAGAAATATCTACTAAAACTACGTTTGTCCCCGCCTGCAGCACCATAAAATATATAAAATGTTATATAGATAGAATGATAATTGTTTTTCTCTTTTTAGTTTTAGTTAGATAAATGAAACGGCACACTTTTTTCCATTTTTTTTGTTATAACAGTAATATAAACATAATATGATATATATATTTTTGAAATGGTCTTTTTACGACCTTTCATATGATATGCATATTGTTAAGATAAGAAAAAATATGCAGATCCCATCTTTTTTCCCCACTTACAGCCGCCATTTTGAAAATGTATGTAGCCTATGTCACTTCCACAATTCTGACAAATTCAACGACACCTAATGTGTCAAAATCCGTCCAGCCGTTTAGGTTGTAGCGCTAGCCAAAGAAATGGACATACATACCCACATACATACATACATACACTCGAGAAACATTACCCTCCTTCAGGTAAAAAAGGAGATTTTTCAACTGTATTTAATGATCCCTACTAGAATACTAACGTAACATAAACATCTTATACTGATGACCTTAACGAAAAAGACGAGAAAATACTAATAAATTATAAAAAATGTAATTAATACCTAGTAGTTTTAGCTTATTTCTTGTCTTACGCACAGTTGAGAACAAACAATTACTATTGTACTTCGGAATCAAGTACAACAACAAAGCATATCCTAAAATTGGAAAACAATGACGATGTAACAATGCACTGTGGATCAAATTATTAATATCGCGATAAAGGACAGTTATAATTTGATTCGATCAAATCTATAGGTAACAGATCCAAAAATAACAAAACAGTGATAGTGTGACAAAGCGTTGTTGACCAATTGACATCGTGGTAAGAGAAAATTTAATAATTTTGGTTCAAATTCCCTACGAACAGGTCTAGGTACAACAACAAAAGCACATTCAAGAGTAACAAAACATTGACAGTACAGTACGTAATGTTACAAGTAGACAGCGAAGCGTCTCACCTGGCGATGTGTATTCAATGCAGCCAGCGTGCTGGCAGCATTGCTGGCGGGCGCGTCAACTCTGCGAACTCGCTCGGACTGGGGCGGACACTCGCAGACACTGCGTACTGGCAGACGTGCGCTTGGTCTGGCGTGCCGGCCGGGACTGCCGCGCCCCGGAGATCGATACCCAGGCTACCCCCGCCAGTTCCCCCCAGCACAACAGGTTAAAATGCGTGCGCCGCCTGTAAACACCGCCCGACTGCACTGTTCAATGCCCTGCAACGTGTTTCATGACCTATTAATGCTCCGCGTCCGGCGTCAACACGGGACTCGCTGCTCCTTCACATTAGCCACCCCTACATAATCATTATCAGGGCCGAACCTCCCTCCTTCTTCTCCCAGGTGAGAGGATATGGAGCTTATACCCACAGCGCCGGGGTGTGTTTAACTAATTACTATTAGAATGTCGATTGTTAAAAAACGTCAGTATTGAAGGCGATGTACAACGGTTGCAAATCGAAAGTAACAGAAATCGGAATTCTCCATTGAAACTTTGTTGTATTTGACTGACATTTAACAGAGCAAGGAGATGGTCCACCAAAGGTAAGTGGAAAGCCATGTCTTATAAACAGAGCAATACTTTTTAGGACCTTCAAAGAATACGTCGTACATAGTGCTGTCCTGTGACCATCAACCTAGGGTGCAGGCGTTAAGCCACGTGCTCTGTAACTAAACCGGCGACCATGTCCTTTAGACCAACAGATAGCAATGTCTGGTAGTAGTTCTTCCTGACACAAGCTCTAACCTTTTTAAATCAATAATAATAGTCTTTTTGTTGAAATGTTTGTTTACATCGAAAATATTGAAGTAGTTTCATAACCGAACAACTTTTTCTCTGATGATGTGTTGTCATATGTCACTTAAAATAAACGATGTATGAAGCAGCCTTAACTTGGAATGAGAGTAGTTCATTGGCCGAATGACCCATATAAATCTGGACCTCGATATTCTCCAGCACTCGGGGACGCAGGTCCCGTTATAACCTAACCTACATACAGACAATCTATCCAGCGCGGATCGATGGCTAGTGGACACATACAACACTAACCTGATAACAAATTAACAAGATAATGGTTAAAATTAAATAATGTATAGCTAAGAACCATCTTGATCTCGTCAGCTTTTGAACAAAAAACTCTTTTTTATTCATAACCGATCTATTTTGAACGTAGTTTAAAAGCTACGATGCCAAACACAATAACACAGACAGACACGTCAATCTTATAACACTTCCTCTTGTTAACGCCGGGGATTAAATAAAAACATAATTTACAAGTATCACTCTTTGAGATGGAGCTCATCAAGTCAAGCATGTAAAGTCGGAAAGTTAAAATTAAAGCAATGATTGTTCTAAACGCACCTGAGTCTAAGAAGAGCCCACAACAAATTCAGCCAGGGTTTATTTCATAAAATATCTAACCAGATCCGCCACATCTACATATATAAAACTCTTCCGTTACTGAGTGATGTACTGACTAACAGACAACTGGTTGTAGAGAGCTGAAATTTGGCACGTATGTTTTTTAGGGGGAGTAGGCAACCAGTAAGAGAGGAAGAAAATGGGGGTAAATTGAAAATTTTAATTTCTTAATGGATTTACTTGAAACTTTGTATGTAGGTTCCACCAGTGACGCAAGTGACCACTGAGAAGATTTTTACATATTTTTCCCCCTAAGGGGAGAAAAGGGGGTGAACATTTTAGTTTCTTGATGGATTTACCTGAAACTTTGTATGTAGGTTCCACCAGTGAAGCAAGTCAGCATTGAAAGAGGATTTTTGGAAATTTTCCCCCTAAGGGGAGAAAAAGGGGGGTAAATTAAGACTTTTAATTTCTTAGTGGATTTACTTTAACTTTGTATATAGATTTCACCAGTGCAGCAAGTGAGCACTGAGAGAGGAATTTTGGAAATTTCCTCCCTTGGGACAGAAAAGGGGAGTAAATTGAACAGAACAGATTCATTTCAAACTTTGTATGTAGGTTCCACCAGTGAAGCAAGTGAGCATTGAAAGAGGATATTTGGAAATTTTCACCCTCGGGAGAGAAAAGGGGGTAAATTGAAAATTTTAATTAATGGATTTACTTGAAACTTTGTATACAGGTTCCACCAGTGAAGCAAATGAGCACTGAGTCAGCTTTTTTTGGAATTCCTCCTCCCCTAGGGGAAGAAAAGGGTGGTAAATTGAAACTTCATTGCTTCCATGACAACTACAAAGTTTTAAGTGAATCTATTCACATGAAACTTTGTATGTTGGTTCTACCAGTGAAGCGAGTGAGCACTGAGACAGGATTTTAATCCACCGATTTTAGCACGTGATCCAGCCAGCCTCCTGTCTCGAGCCACAGGTTCATTCTCGCTTTCTTTCGTACCCTGCCTTGCACCAGAGCTCAACGATGCCTCGTATCTACCTGATTTTATCAACGTGCCTGTCTTATTTTTGGTGTGGAATCCCTTGTGGTTACAGTTATACTAATAAAATTACTTATGGTCTTTGTAACTGTCATTTCTAAGAAAGCCAAAAAGCCCGTGAAAAATTTGGAGCATGATATATACCAGGACTGAGACCCCTCTAAATTGAAAGCTGGATCCGCCACTGGCTGGATTGATGACAGCTCTACGTTGCTTGCTCTCGCGTCACCAGACGAGATTCACTCTAGATTCTGGCCTCCGAAGGCACGACATCAAATGGTGTTAAGTTTATATAGTGGCTTTGTAAATAGTTTTTAGCAATACTAATTTTATTTATTCATATCAATACTAACTGTATCTACTGGTTACTGAATCGAAGTCCACGCGAACGAAGTCGCGGGCAACAGCTAGTTACTAAATAAAAATAATTATATAATTTTGTTGTTTTGAAGTTCTCAATCACAATAGTGAAGTCGTAGAAGAAACTTGACTAACCTGCTGTTCCTTCAAAGTGAGGTGGTTTCCTTTTGCCAAACTAAATTTTTCGGAAACCAAAACGTAAACTTCATGATTTCACAACCTTACAAAAAGCTGAAATAAGTGCCTACACTACAGAAAGGTCAAGTCAACATTGACCATTTATATTTCGTGGATGTTTGCGAGTATTATGTTAAACGTGTTTAGGTATGCAATTACTCGATATTTTGAGACAAAAAGCAAGTTTCTTGTTCATCAGTAGTACAGCGTTTTGTATCATAGTTCGTATATGGAATACCTTATGGGCTTATTTATAACACCAAGGACCATTGTTGTATCCCGAATCTTGATCTAAGGTCTTGATCTATCTATTTATATATAAGTCTCACGAAACTTCTACTTCGCTCTCAGTCTGAATTCGAGGCGTATAATTGTGCAATGTGCAAAATTAGCAGTTTATATTACATGTGAAATTTGCATAGTCGCTATTTCAGAGCGCTAACCAGTATTAGGCGCGGATTACAGTTGCAGGAAAACTAGCCTTAATACCTAATGGTATGCCCCATATTGGCTGACACTGATTTATTATATTTATAGCGTATTGTTATTTACAAGTAAATAGTACTATATTCTGCAAGTCGATTAGATAACAAAATTTAACGGAGCGAGTTTCGACGTTGTCTCTATCTCTCTCTGTCTGACATGTTACTATAGATAGACAGATATAGGGACGATGTAGCTCGCACAGTTTCGTTACAAAATCGACATAGTGTACTGAATAGTAATTTTTTGCTTTATATAACCTTGTCAAACAAACAGCGAACTATGTGCTTGCCGACTTAATCTTATAATGTATAGTATCACATGGAAATACAAACCGAAGCGAAGCGTTTCTTTCCTTCCGCTGCGTTTCGCCATCGCTTCGCCACGCATTCTATTAGTCGTGTGTTTGACAAGGCCTCTTTATATGGTTAGAGCTATTTCGGAACAATCTTGGGACTCCGAGAAGGGCGTATATAACAAGCTTAAGTATAAAATGTTGCGAAAGAATTTCCCAAGGTTTTAAGCAAGGTAAACTTTTCACTGTGATAACAATATACAAAGAGTCGGTGGTGCTAAAAGAATATTTTCCACATTCAAAGGGGTGGAAGCTGGGGAGCTTGCGCAAGGGATTGTTTAGACTGCACATCGTACAAAGGTATTTTGTTACGTCATCACAGGTGAATTCTCAATACTGATATCAGGTGTTCTGACTGAATACGAGTGGATAGTAATATTTTGGAAAAAGCTATTAATAGGTTTTATGCATTTAACTATATATGTACTTGTCGAAAGAGGAATTGCCTTTTGGACGCAGGTACGAAGACTGGAATCAGAGACACTGAGAGAGTAACTCCGAACGTGGCTGAGAGAATAACTCCGAAAAGAGCCCGAGACTTGTGACACGGGTGTAGGTTTAAAAGAGATCTCTTAGTGACGCGCGTCAACACTCACCTCCTCTGTTCAAGTTACTCTCCTTGCCCAGCCAAATTTGTCGAAAGAGGGTAGGACATTGTGATTAAATTAGGCCTTTGTATTCCAAGTAATTATAACTCAAGCTGAGAGTAATAATTAATTTGTTTGCACAAATTAATTATCAGAGTTGTCTAGGTTAAGCGATAAGCAAAGTACAACGTCTGCACCGTGCCACGCCAGAGCCTAGACTGCCCGCCAGTTGTAGACCCGCTCCTTTTATACTACTTAGAATGACTCAAGTAGTGGGGTATGTGGGGGTATCCCACGATGCGCAGCCGCAAGAGGGCGTAGCTGGTACACGTGCAGTTCACAGACTTCTTTCTAGTCGCGTACGATGACGCAGGCGCCGTCATACTTTTAATTGTTGGTTCGCATTCAGATCTCAGCTGAACTCCTGGGTTGGAGTATGATATACTAAACTTAGCTTCTTCTTTTTCTTGATTTCCGAGCATGATGCCTGAGGCGCGGATAGAAGGCGCGTGATGCGAACACGTCTTATCAGGTCTACAGCATGCCTATTTATGAGTTTCCTTCAGGAAAGCATGCTTATTGCTGACAAATGTGAACAGTTGCATGAGCATGCTAACTTTAGGCTAGCATAAAAGCATGCTTTTTGTAGCACGCTCGCGTCCGTACGTTTACCCATGCGTTTGAGTGACTTTGATTTGATAACACCATTATGTGAAATATAAAGGCACCCAGTATAAAATATAAAAAAATATTAAAGATACAAATGATATATATCTTTTGATAAATTAATTTAATTTGAGTTCAAAGAACACGCCTGTATTATATATAAAGTATGTTTCCAGCATTAACCCTCCTTTTATACAGCGTACAATAAAGAAAATTCGTTCATTCAGGATTAGATCCATTCAGTCAAAGGAATGGGAATGGAAAAACGGAAATTTGATTGATTTTCCTTACATTTTTCCATTTCAAATTTTCCTTATTGTTAATATCTCAATGCAAATGAAATTGAAACTGTATTGTGAGATGTCTTATTATAAAGTAACTAGCGGACACCCGCGACTTCGTCCGCGTGAAACTTGGTGTAGACTTGAACTCCCATTTGACCCCTTAAGGAGGTGAGCATTAAAAAAAACATTTGTTAGCGCTCGCCTACGTCATTATAATAGCTATATAGCAGTCGCCCGCGACTTCGTCCGCGTGAAATTCTCTTAGGTACCCTTTTAATTTTAAAGACCGACTTCCATATAAAGTGTGCTCTTTCCCCGCTACTCCTCTGAATTCATTTTTTTTATAGTTTCCCGTCATGCAATATCCTCACTCCCGTCCCGTGTACTAAAGATCTACATTTTTGTTAAACATTATACGATATTACAGAACATTAACATTAACAATATATATTTATGGCAAGCTGATGTGTATAGCTTGTATTAAATAGTCTATTTCACTTTTGAGTCTAGCTTTCATAATAAACATAATAATTTACAATCCGACATACAGATCTTGAGATTAGCCCGTGTAAACGAACGACCAAACTTTTTCGTATATTATATAAATATGGTCTGCCATGCCAAACAAGTTGAAAGAAAAGATCAAATATTTAAAAAATACCAGTACCAAAATGTTGACTATACCTATTCAGTACGTATAACATAACACAGAGGAGGTCAACTTAATTTGGACGATAAAGCGGCAGCGTTGTTTTTTAGAATTTTTGTAATATCTCCGAAACTATATAACTAATTAACATACTGTAAAAGGCAAATCTTATCTCTATAATATCCTTATGATTATTAAA
The DNA here is from genome assembly GCA_034621355.1 of Mycalesis mineus. NCBI lineage: Eukaryota > Metazoa > Arthropoda > Insecta > Lepidoptera > Nymphalidae > Mycalesis > Mycalesis mineus. The sequence goes on along the minus strand of CM067891.1, from coordinate 17,040,244 downwards.
TAATTTATTTTGATAAGGATTTAAGTTTAGTTGTATAAATAATGACGTAAACGTAAGCATATGAATTAAATGATTTTGTAAAACTCAAAAAGTTATATATCTGCCAAAATATAAAAGATAGATATATACTATTGCGGTCTTTTTTGTAGAACTTTTTAAGATGCATAAAGTTTTCATACAATGTTTTCAATTATATCCAATAGGTAAGGCAGCGTACGCGCATAAAGCTAAATTCAATAAATTTCCCGGCCCGACTCGCGCGACAAAAACTGTGTTAATTCGGGTAATAAATACAATATAAATATAAAATAGCCTATAGCACTCACCTATAACGTATCATTCTACTGGTAAAAGAATTTTAAAATTGGATCAGTAGTTCCGAAGATTAGCTCCGACACAACTTTATTTACAAACTTACAAACTTACAAACATGCAAACTTACAAACTTACAAAGTTTACCTGTTTATAATATTAGTAAAGATGAAGCGTTACCACCGTAGTTATCGTTCCTGAGAGAATATCGGGATAATAAGTAGCCTTAGACGTTTTAATCCCAGATATGATCTATCAGTGTTTTAATTTTAAACTTCCGTTTTCCCTTATGGGTAAGTTTAAGTCAAGAGTGCTTAGGCATCTTCTAAGCAAGCGCGTTCCACCGTAGAATGCATCTTCACTCATCAGGCGTAATTGTAGTCAAACGCAAGCCTATATTATTTCAGAAAAATCTTACTAATAATATGAATTTCATCTCTATCATTTAAGTGCGGTTAAAAAAAGCAAGTGCACGCAATCGTCCACGTAGGAATTCCATAAAGGATTTACATTCCCTCACGTTAGGGGTTAAATTTAACCATCTTCTTAATATACCAAGTCTATCTATGTTTTGCAAAGTGGCATTATATATGGCAATAATTATAAATCGAAATAAAATAAAGTCTTATACGCAGAATTATAAAACACTTATTGTTAAATATTTTACACAGAAAATCATACAATACTTAAATAGTCTGAATATACTGCCATACAATACGAAAAACACCAGAACTTTCTCTTATACATACCTACTAGACAAGCCGGGACCAGTCATTCGACTCTTTAAAAATTGGTCCAAATATTCCGATCACAGCGCGCCGCGCGGTCGATGGCTGTTGGAGTTCATTGGTACATAGCAGCGCGCCTCGCGCCACTCAATATGAAAAGAATTCGCGTGTAATATCGCGTAGAATTGGAAGTACTGGCCGCCATTCCATAAGTTCAAGTTATTTTTAAGCTATTGTATAGCTTCTATCGCGGGCCTTGAGCGTGGAGACCGAATTCAGAAATTCCATAACAAAAACCTAACACCCGCTGGATATCAAAAACATAATATAAAAACATTGACATATTAATACTATGGACTTCGGGTCTAATGCAAAATTTACGTCAAAAGTGTCCCAAGATATTTTATACACACTAGGATGTATTTATGTTTTTATACACAAAATAACATTGTAATGTATGTCTTATCGTATTGTTATACAGTTTAATTTGCAACGGTCTAATTGCATGCAATAAGTAATCAGTTTCGATTGACGGTTACCATGGCAGCCTTTTTTTGACATGACAGCTTCTCGTGAAAATAGGACAACATAAATGGTGTGGAGTCGGTAGCTTTCAAATTTTTTTGGCATCTTATATTTACATATCCCTGACCTCTATATGCTGGGATAAATCTTGTACCAAATAATAATTGTTGTAATTATCTTGTATAAAATAATAATTAGTTATAATAATAATTAATTACAAACCAAATCCACTAAAGTACAAAATGATATGCCACTCGACATAGTTCTTTACTTTGAAATTTTAAGTTCTCGATATTTTCCTCCTTTTAATTAAACTGAAAATATACTTTTTTACTTCAATGACGTTAGATCACTTTTTTAAATAACTGTTCCTAATTGTATGTAGATAATTCTTATAGTTATCAAATTAATATACCATTATGGTAAAAGTTATTTGATTAATATTCATGACATAAAAAATAAAAAATTTTGAATTGAAAATAATCAAATTATTTTCATTCAAAAATTAAGTAATTAAATAATTCAAATGTTAAACAACAAAATAACTCTATGCAGTCGTTGTTCTAAAACATTCTATTGCTCACGGCAAATCCGAACTAAATGTGGTTAATTAGATAAACATATTGCACTTCTTCTATCCTATACGCGGGTCGCGTATGGGAAAAGGACAGATAGATACTTTTGTTCATTTTGGTTGGTTATGCAATTCGTTTCTATAGTTTGTTAAAATTTTAATAAAATAGCCTGTTCCTAAGCAAAATAATACTTTAAAATCATCAGTAAATATTTACTTACTGAAAATATGGTACACCGTCTTCTTTTCTCACCTTACTCGGGTAGTTCTTACAAGTTTTTTATAACACATTACGGCATTATTGACGTGTATTCTGTCAGTCAGCTAATATGAGACTGAATTGCAATTGGAATACATTTCGCGTTTTGGCTTACTTTTGGTTCGGACACTTTTTATCGCTGACCCGAAGTCCATAGTATTAATATGTCAATGTATAAAAAGCATAGTTTCGGCACCGATGTCATTAGGAGCGCGGCCTAGCGGTAAGGCGCTCTAAGTGCACGAGTTGTCAGAGAAACGCGGGATTGAATCCCGTTGGTTCCGCAATTGTTTTTTTTTTCAAGCGTGATATTTCAAAAAGTCATTAAAAGTTCTGGTATTTATCGATAGATGGAAAAACTAAACGCTTTTTAGTTTTTCTTAAAAAAAATTGCGAAACCGACGGGATTCAAACCCGCGTTTCTCTGCGCCTTACCGCTCGGCCACAGTCCCGATGACGTCGGTAGGTAAAAGTTGATAAAAAATGCTATGCAATAGCTTTACCGCGGCAACCTCCGAGTGCCACACGTCTTTTTTTATTTAACGACCAGCCCTTGACTGCGATCTTATCTGATGTTAAATGACGATGTAGACTTAGATGGTAGCGGACTAAGTTGGAAGATACTACTTTATTGTTACAATATCTCAGATGCTTTTTAAAATATATTCTCTATTATCTCGCAATCATGCATACTAATATCATAAAATATGCGAAAAACGTCTACCTATCTTCCTTTTACCTCTCCACGGTTAAACCATTAACTCGATTTTGATACTAAGATAAGTGAAACCTTGGAGAAGCGAAAAGTGTAACGTCGCGTAGCCTGCGATAGGCTTCTCTTTGCGGCGAAAATTTTTCTTTCCTCTCTCTTTCCTAAGCCGAATTGAATTTCGTTTAACAGGGACCGTGTGTGTAAAATGAACGCCATGGTTTTGTATGCAATAATACACATAACACATATGCAAAGCATTCAAGTTATTTTTGAGTTTTTAATTTTGAAAAGAGTTTTTATTGCTTATATAAGTTCACAATCAAGCTGTAACCTACCTATGTCAAGTAAATATATTTAAGAGATATAAAATTTATAAATAATTAATCGTAAAAAAATAAAACATTTCTTTATATACATTTTTACTCAAAAATATTTCTTTACACAACAATAATTCATTATTTCATTCACTTAACAAAAGCTCCGAACTACAACGTCCACTGTTTATCACAAGTTGTACAACAACACAATTCAGCTGTCCTTCTTCCTCTGGAACAGGGCGGTGAACTTGCCCGCCTGGTACGTTGGCATGAAGGGCAGGTATTGTGTCCACTTCCATCTGAAATCCAGGCATGTACATTGCACATATTTATGTGCTAAACGACGCCCGCGGTTTCACCTGCTTAGTTCTCTAAATAAAATGTGGCTTATGTTTTTCTGATATGTAAGCTATATTATTGTAAAGTTTCAGTAAAATCCATTCAGTAATTTTTCCGTAAAAGAGTAACAAACATCCATCCATTCATACAAACTATCGTCTTTATATTATAAGAAAGGGTTTATTATCGGACGCCCGTGATTACACCCTCATAGTTCCCGTTCTCTTGGGAAAATCAGGATACGAATTAGCCTATGGCACTCTTTGTGAATCTCCTCTATCTTTACAAAAAGATTTTTTAGACGGTACAAATACTACGAGGTAAAACACTATCGGATTTACTTCAGGATGAGTCCAACATAACCGTTCTGTCTGCCTTTAGACAGTGCCCAGGTTAACGCAAAAAGGTACCTTCGTATGAGGCTCATTCCGACGGGGAAGTCGTAAGTGTCGCCGTGTTCGGACACACCGACCGCCTCCAGAGACATCTCCTTGGCCCACGCGACCAGCCCGCGCTCCTCCTCAGTGCCTGTGTATCAAAATATTGAGTTGAGACTTCGCCTTCATTTTACGAGACCGTGTCATTATATCTTCATGTCATATGTGTGTGATCTAAACTCGGTATTCCCTCTCCAATAAATAGGGGTGGTCTGGCCATGTCCTATATCAAATTGCCATCATATATATCAAATAGCCTATATCAAATTATTTAATAATCACAGATATAAGAAGCCAGCCAGCACATTATTAGTTCTTTGCTGATAATGGTGAATGTTTTGACAAAACAAAGTTTAAAATCCGTCCATATTAGCAGTGCTAATACTGTGTGCGGTTACCGTAGTTATTTGTGTCGGTACTCTCCCCCGCCTCCGTCTCCGCCTACCCCGTGCAGTATGTGGGAATGTATCGTTCGTCCGCTAAAAGGCTATTAGGAAATGTTTTCCCTTCACGGAGACCGTACAAAAGCAAACAAAACGATTACGAAGAGATTTAGCTCGACGAGCGGCGTATACTTAATTTTTTAGTATAAACTGTCCACTGGATCAATAAGCAAGTAACATATGAGTTGCTCGTCTGGTCATTAACCTGCTTGCATGTTATATTTTTTTTATCTTTAATTAATATTTTTTTAGTCTTATAAACAGGGCAACACTCTACAGAGTACGTCCTATAAATTGCTCCTTTGTCCATTAACCTGAGGTATAGATTCTCATTTACTAATTATTTCACTAGCAATTATGCCCTTTAAACCGAACCAGCAATGCATAAATTAAAGGAAATTTTGTTTTTTTGAAAGTTTGAAGGTGCGTGAAATTCGTGAGTGGAATCCATTTTTTAATTAAAACTTTTAGGGCTTATTTTCATGAGACAAAGTATAAATTTTCTTAACCTTTGTAAACTTAGAAAGCTTTATTTCATTGAAAACGTAAAAATCTATAAAAAATCAAAATTCCACAAACATAGAACAGTCGTCCGCTAGTCATATATAATGTATGTGAACTGTTAAATTGTCGTTTTGTCCTGTCTGTCATTAAAGTAACGCATAAACATTTATTAGTCTAGGGCGAAGGGCGGCTAATACAAGGGTCGCTTTTCATTACTAATTAATTAGCTGAAAATCGTGAGAAATTACTTCACGCATTTATTGTAGGTAAATGTTTATCGTTCTGTTAGTAAATATTATTTTATTTGACTAAAGTGGTCGGAAAATTAAGTAACAAACTTAAAGAGCTATTTTTAATAATAATAGAGCTTTTACATAACTTATATGGAACTTATCAACATCGAAGATGTTTAGATCTCAAAATCTACTTATCCAATTTAATTGAAATTTAGTTGTAAGTAGATTAAGTAGACCTTCCTGGTGAAGTAGTAAGGCTAAGAATTACAAGAGAAATGAGAACTACAAGAGAATTATTAAGAAGAAGATTACAAGAATTTATTTGTAGAACACGTTAAAACGTCGGTCCCAGTCACAATCGTTAATGGGTAAGCGGTTAGTTTATACGTAGTAGAAATAGATGCGAGAGGTATCCCAGCAAAACCACTCTATAACGTGCTGAAATACTACTACTACTACTAATAATAATAATTGGCCTTACTAGAAATGCAGAGCAGAGAAATTCAAAGGCTCTGTATTAGAACGAGTATCCAACGCTGCTCTAGTAGGATCTTTCCAAATTTGGCTGGGCAGGGACTAAGAGATCCCTTTTAAACCTACACTCGTGTCACAAGCCAAGCGTTGGACCCGGCACCCGCAAGGTGAATCCATGGAATGTTAAGATATGCATTTGTCTCTAACAGTGATAGCTACAGTTTTAAACATTACAACGTAACAGCGTCTTGCGTCTAGGCTGCAAAATATTATTCTATGGGCTAAAATGGGCTAATGATAACGCTAGATTACCTGGTATCAAATTATCCAGCAAGCAACCCACTATCCCTCCAACTAGGATAGAAGTAGACAATAGCACCTGTAAAATAAGAAAGAAATGAATGAATGATTAAACGAATGAACGAATGTATTAACAAATAAATGAATGAACGACAGACACCTGCAGCACGGCATCCAGCGCCTCGACGCCGGTGTGTATGAGGCCACTGTGCGCCGACATCCAGCGCGTCAGCACCAGTGGGAAGAACAGGCTGAACCCGATGATGTACAGATTCCGCGAGCTATTCAGACTCACGTACTGCAGGGCAGACAGACCTGGTGATTAACAGATAATATAATAATCGTATTAGAGTTAGAGATGACTCTCTGACTGACATATCAAGCCACAGCACAAACATACTTTCTCGTTACATAGTAGTTTAATACTAAGAAAGGGTTTGTCAAAAGTAAGCAACTAATATGGTAACATAATGAAATGGAAGTAAAAAGGAAGAAAATTAATATGATGTAGTATGATGATAAAATGTGATTTTAAAAATTTGAAGAAATTCTAGTATCTTCTTAACACTTAAAAGAATCGAGCCCTGAAGAAAAAAAAGTTTAATCGTCATTTTTCAAAAAGTTATTCAATTGTTAACTAACAAATTTTTGCCCAATCTCCATTGGCATAAACAATGGAATGAAAGGTATAAATAATTGGCCTAAAAATTTTAAACTTCGTGGAGCCCTTTTGATATAAGATCCTGCGGTATTTTTTTATAAAAGTTTATTAATTTGTTAATTATGAATTTCTAAAACTATTGAAAAATTACAAATCTTTAATTTCTCAATAGTTTTAAAAAAGAATTTTTAAAATTTTTAAAACCACATTTTATGTCATAAAAAAATTATTTTTATTGCTGAAGTCTCTTTAGCGGCGGCGCGAGAATGCCGTAACAGCCGCGCGGAGCGCTATTTTCAACGTCTAATTAAAATTATAAATAATGGAGAAAGAGATCCGGGAGTCAGGATTTTTTTATTGGAAATTTCCTCCTCTTTAACAAACTTTTTTCAAAATTGCTTAAATGTTAATATTTTTTAAGTTATGTACAAAATACGAAATATAATTTTTTTCATCTTATTTTGTTAATAACAATTGCAATTTTTAACCTGCACCAAAATCCTTCAAAAACATTTTTCTAGAGGTGATTCCGAATCGAATGAGCCATCGCTCATATTTTTAGAACCTTTATCTCTATTTTTCACGTTTTTGAACTAGCTGACTAGAGTAAATGCCTACTACACTAGATATAATTGAAATAATAATTGTACTAACCAGGAGACGACGAGGGCGGGCGGCTCATCTCACCCACAAACAAAAACAATCATCAGCTCACCGAATGCGGAGATCATGCCGAACATGACGCAGAACAGGCCACCCACGATGGGCTGCGGGATGATGATGAACACAGCGCCCAGCTTGCCCACGGCGCCCTGCAGCACCATCAGCGCGGCCGCCCACTGGATCACGCGCCTCGACCCTACCTGACAAACAAAATAACTAAATGATGGATGTGTGTGTGAGTGGAAGTAATGCTCACTCGCTCATTTGTCCACCTTCCCACTTGCCCACTCATCACCCACTCAACCACTTGCTCACTAGCTCATTCGCCCACTTGCCCTGTCTCCTACTCATCTTGTCATCGGAAGAATGTCTTATTACTATAGCCACCATTTGCTTAAAGCATTAAGGATCATCATTCTAAAATTAGGAATGTATACATAGAGAGAGAGCGAGAGTATAATTAATTTTATCTAATCTATAAGATTTATTAGCTCACTTCTGCTCGTAAATAATCATCTATAAATAGATCTTATATCTAATAACAGTATTATTGGCTAATCACTATTAGTCGAAATAATAATTATTGCTGAACATTAGTGCGCCATATTTATAAATATCGTTCACATAAATCTGCCAATTATTTAGCTAGTAAATTCCGTATACAATAACATTTTGACACAAGCCGCAGCGGCGGAACGTTTTCACTGAAATAACATTTCAACAAAACAACGAACGTTAAGGGAAACTCATAAATTACAATAAATATTGAACATTGATTGACCCCGAACACGAAATGCCATAACTATAAGAAAGGGGAAACAACGCGTTTAAAAACTCTCGGTCGTTAACTGTAACACGGTACATATTACCATTCTTTGGATTTTATGATATAAGTAGGTATTAAGACTCAAAAGACTAAATTGAAGTATTTATTATGAAATAATAGTGTCTATACTAAAGCCAAACTCAATTGAGAATGTTTGTCAACAAACAAGTTTAAAATGAAGATAGAAAATGCTACACATTTTATGCCTAATAAATTTAAAATTATGTTTTGTTATTTTAAAAAATCTTATTTAAAAGATATTGAGTATATTAGTTAGTTTTAAGCTTAATAATCAAACTTATTGTCATGAATTCGTCATTAACTAGTTAATTAAAAAAAATAGGTGTAAAATGACTAGTGATTTCTACCTTCATTTTTAATTTGTTTGTTGACAAGCATTCTCAATCGAGTTTGGCTTTAGTATACAAGTCCTGTCAGGAGCAATTATATTTTATTCTATTGTTGTGATTCTATAATGACATCCCGGGTTCATACTCCGAGATACAATATCTAGCTATTTCTTCTTGTAAGAAAATCTTAGTAGGTAATTGCTGGGATTTACTTGGGAGATAGAATGCCACCTCGTGATTCATAAAGCACATTAAGCCATTGGTCTGTTATCATTAACATCTTATATTCTTCTTCCATGATTTGGAGTACCCCTGTAGCTATCCACTCAAGCAGGTTGATGATGTACCGTACCTTAGTGACTCCAATAGCACCGACGTTTTCTCCAAAAGTGTTAGTGCCGTTGCCGGAGCCCCACAGGCCAGCCAGCATGGTGCCCAAACCCTCGGTGCCCAGCCCGCGGTTGATGGCGTGTAAGGGTGGTGGAGGGGCCGCTGAAAGTAACGGGCATTTTATTACCTCAACAGTTACATATCACTTTAAAAACATGACCAGGGCGTAGTCCGAACCGATGAACGTTTGGGTTACAAGGTGCTGGAATAGTGACGTCGGAAACATATTGCGTCCATACCGTTCTAAGTAGAGCAATATCAAAGGGCGAGCGAACGAATCGAGACCGGAGAAATTGTAAGACCGTGGCAACAAGGACATGGACTTAGGTCTTATGGTGGACTCCATTAGCTAAATACGAGTTACAATTATTATGATGATGGTAATGAAAAATACGCTGACTCTTCCCCCTCCCCACTTATCTACGGGACAGTAACCTTACCGCACATCCTAGCCATGGTTGGGTAATAGCTGATAGACTCAACGGTGCAGGCCAGCATGCCAGGCATGCCCGCCACGCTCACTGTCGGCACTCACCATTGACATACGGGACAGTAAGCTCACCGCACATCCTAGCCATGGTTGGGTAATAGCTGATGGACTCAATGGTGCAGGCTAGCATGCCCAGCACGCCCGCCACGCGCACTATCGGCGCTCACCACTGACCTACGGGACAGTAAGCTCACCGCACATCCTGGCCATGGTTAGATAATAGCTGATGGACTCAAGGGTGGAGGCCAACATGCCCGGCATGCCAGCCACGCTCACTGTCGGCGCTCGCCACTGACCTACGGGACAGTAAGCTCACCGCACATCCTGGCCATGGTTGGATAATAGCAGATGGACCCAACGGTGCAGACCAGCATGCCCAGCACGCCCGCCACGCTCACTGTCGGCGCTCGCCACTGACCTACGGGACAGTAAGCTCACCGCACATTCTGGCCATGGTTGGATAATAGCAGATGGACCCAACGGTGCAGACCAGCATGCCCAGCACGCCCGCCACGCTCACTGTCGGCGCTCACCACTGACCTACGGGACAGTAAGCTCACCGCACATCCTGGCCGTGGTAGGGTAGTAGCTGATGGACTCAACGGTGCAGGCCAGCACGCCCGCCAGCATACCCAGCACGCCCGCCACGCTCACTGTCGGTGCTCCCCACTGACCTACGGGATAGGTAGATACTTCATAGTAGATAAGTTGATGAAATGACTAGACTCGTACTGAATACATTGTTGTTGACTTACCTGGATACGGTATACGGAACCAGGGCGCGTCTTCTATAACGTTGAGCTTAAGATCAGTCCGAGCGGGGTGGCCCTTTTCTAGCACATCGGTGGCAGTTAGCACGCCACACACTGCCCACATTATTGCTATCGTAAGAAGTACCTATAATTAAAAAAAATTAAATTAAAATACACAACATGTAAAAAAATGTAGTCCAAAAGAATGAAATTGAGATGAAGAAAATGTTATCTCTCAAGAGTTCTATATACCTAGTTACTAATAGGAACAGAGATTGGACCTATATTTTGAAAAGTGTGAGCCGAGGTAAATGGGTGAACAAAGACGCCTGAATCTTAGCTGCGTTAAAGTTAGCACAATTAGCATTGATAAGAAAACACTTAAACTTATATTACATGATTTCAGTTTTTCCGTTTGCTAGCCAAGTACTGTGTCACATTTAGAATTTCTAATACAATTTAACCTTAAGGAAATACACTTCAAATTGACATGATAACTTACCGGAAAAAGTTTAAACAGAGGAAACCATATGATGGTAAATCCAACTCCGCGCCGCCACACCAGGGTGGGGATCTTCACCTCGCCCATACACTGAGAGAATACCGTCAGCAGGATGAATGTTCTGGAACAACAGCGTTAAATATAACAGGACATGTCTAGAAACTAATAGGAATTGGTTCGTTCAAGTCCTGGATCGAGTATGAAATAGTTTTCTTTTTCAAGAATTTTTTAGCAGCACTTTGAAAGTTGTTGATATTCCACCAATGTACCTCGGAGCGTATATTAAGAACTGGTGATTATTTTAATTATTCTTAAAGAGAGAAGGCTTGACCCTGTAACGAACACTATCAGATTTCAGACCATTGTAGAACAAGTTGTTGGGTAAACTACCCCTCTTCAGTAAGGAGGAGGCTGATAATATCACAAGTGTTTTGTGTTACCGTCCTTCGAAATTTATAAAAAATATAATTTCAAAAATATAGCACCCCCTATACATTCATCATCTTTATAGATAAACAAAATCGGATAAGATATTAGTAATTCGTTGTTCTTCATGTAAATTCACGGAATTTGGGGAAATAATATCCCTATTCTGAGACGAATTGACTACCGTCAGGCCTATATTTTTTCCCTAGATATATTTCAAACGTGTTACGAAAATGTGATCAAAGTGTTTTCCTGTCACGTAATATGCGACACGACGTGACATATACGAGTATAAATAGGTTAGTTTACTTACTGGTATAATACTACTACACTAATGAATGCCCTCGACTTTCTCTACACTTTAACGTCTATTTTTTTCCTGACGTTCCTTGTGCTTCAAACTTTAAGTTGTAAGAATTAAGAAAAACTGATCTCGGAAGAGCATTCCATACCCTTGCTACGCGTATAATAAATGATGACGCAAAACGTTTTGTACGAGTTCTGGGAACGTCAACGACGTAGGGATAAAATCCCAGCCGGTGTCCTGCAGTGCGGTGATAAAAGGGTGAAGGAGGTATGAGGTCAAATGACTCCTGACATTTTCCGTAATATATCCTGTAAAATACTACTAAACTTGCAACTAATCGACGATGATTGAGGCTGTGGAGATTTACTAGAAGTGGTTCAGAGCCAAAAAGTCTCCTGGCTCGGCGGTTCACAGCATCCAGAGCAGCCAAGCTGGTATTTAGCGGATCCATCTAAAAGGTGACTGCAATATTCCATGCACAACCGGACTTGAGCTTTATATAGGTTAAGCAATTGGTGTGGCGTGAAGTACAGCTTCACCTTATTAAGGATACCAAGGTTTTTGCAGCGGTTTTGGCTTTTTTCTCAATGGAACGGCCGAAGTTAATATTAGCCGAAGTGTCGACACCAAGGAGATCTATATGATCAGTAATAGGTACGGATATATTTCAGAAAATAGGAGTCAATGAAAAAAGACTCCGTTTCGTAGTGAGCAGAGACGCCTGCGTTTTGGTTAGATTGAGCGGCATCAAACTGATGTCACCCCAATCAGAGACTTCTTTAAGGGTGGCGTTCAGTCGAGAAACCACATCGCCTCTCTGAGTTCATTTGTCTCATTACCACCGATTCGTGGACCAGACAAGTACCTCTCTGTCATTGTGCTGTGATCTACCTATCAAAAGATACCAGGTTTCAGCAACAGGTCATTAATATGTAGTAAGAATAAAGTAGCAGAGAGAAGTGACCGTTGAGGAACTTCAGCATTAATATTCATTAGATCTGAAGAGCAGCCATCAGTGACCACGAGGAATGTTTGATCACTCATGAAATCGGATATCCAATCGCACACTCTGTCGTAGACCGGAAACAGAAAGCTTATGAAGAAAGCTGCCATGCATTATATACAGCAGTAGACGTCAGTTGTACGATGCTCCTCTAAAATGTGTTTGTAACTAGACATTGTAAATTTCTGATCGCTAGCTATCGTTCTCTTTCTACTTTTTAGGGTTCCGTACCTAAAAAGGAATAAAAGGTACCCTTATAGGATCACTTCGTTGTCCGTCCGTCTGTCTGTCAAGACCTCTCAGGAACGCGTGGAGGTATCGAGCTGAAATTTCTATGAAATACTCAAATCTGCTGTCCCTTAGAGTCGTCGAAAATCAAACTTCTAAGCCAAGGCAATCAAAAGATGCAGCCGTTTATGCCAAAAATTTCCCCAACTTTCGACACGATCACGTAAATCAAAACAGTTTCCGCAAACTTAGGATCTTGAAATTTGGTGCGAAGCTATTTTATTGATAATGTAAAAATTACGAAAACAGTTTTGAACTTACCCTCTTTGCTCATAGACGCGTAGAGGTATTCAAATAAAATTTATATCTAACAATCAATCAATAATCAAACTTCTATGTCAACGCAATCAAAAGATACATAAGCCGCATATTTGACTTTCTACCACTCGTAGCTAGTCCTAGAATCTTAAAATTTAGCAAGTAGCAATTTTTTATAGTACACGGAATAATTCTGAAAAGCCTAAAATTTACGGAACCTTTAGTGCGCGAGTCCGACTCGCACTTGGCCGGTTTTTTTAAACAGCGGCACAGACACACAAACTGTGGTTAGAGATAGAGATGAATTCGGGGCTCACATTGTCAAGTTGTAAAAATATTGTTATATACAATACAGCGCTACATAGAGTATGCAGTAAACGTATTAAGTTTCAGCGTTCAACAGCCAGTGTTCCGGGAAATGAAGTGAAAATTGTGGGCGTTGCACTATTGCGAATAGGATTACCATCTTACTAAGTCTAATAGCCGGACAGACCAGCCAGTTTTGTCGGTCATTTGGGTCCCAATATTAATATATAGAACAATATTGGATGTAAAAGCAAGCTTTCTTGGTTATTACCATTTTATTCATTCATTACAAATTAGCCCTTGACTCTATTATACCTGATTTTAACTGATGAAGCAAGATGGAAGCGGACTAACTTGCTAGGAGTAGGACGAAATCCACACCCCTTTCGATGTCTACACGACATCCTACCGGAACGCTAAACGGCTTGGCCGTACATCTTCTTGGTAGAGTGGTAACTAGCCACGGTCGAAGCCTCACATCAGACTAAAATCTAAAAATATCTTGTTTAATTCTAATGAAAAGTACAAAAATCTAACGAATACAGGACAAGTTGGACACCGTTTATTTCAGCCGGACATGCAATCAAATAGCTTAACTATGTCCGGCTTCATCCGGACACCTGGCTACTCTAGTTGTGCACATCGAGTGAGAGAGCGGATTATTAGCTGACAGACAGACACAAAGGAAACTCTGTACAGCGAACAAAAGCCGCTATTTTTATTTTATCACTACAATTGGAAATGAAAAGTGTAACAATTCATGGGGTTGATAATATTTTCAGCTCTATTTTTATAAATAGAGCTCTTTGTGTAGAGCTCGCGGAAGTACTATCGCCAAACTTATTTCTACTAATTAATTTTTTTATCTAGACGTCTGCTAAAACCAGACGGGAAATTAAGTGAATTAGAATCTGAATCAGAATTATTTATTTGCATGAAACATTACAATACTTAAGTCTTGTTATATTAAAAAGATAGAATATCTCTGCGGTAATTGGCATGCAAATATAAAATGTACATGTAATAATTAAAACAAAAATTTAAAATTGTGACTAGGTCTGAACACATCATATTCATCGTTTTGAAACTACGATACCATCGACAGGAATCTTCTATCTTTTTAGGACAGGGCTTAAGTAGGTATTGAAGCTCAGATAATAATTTTGATTAAAATAAGTTTTTTTGTAGCTCGTCCAACTACGCTAAGAAGCTTTTACTAGTGCTCCTACTGACAGTAGTTTATTTGTAATGTTATAAAATTAAAGTTGCTCTTTCAGTAATGAATCATTTCATCTATTTACTCGAACAAACCCGTCAAGTCTAAAGTTAGCTGAATGCACGCCGGTATGACCGGATGCTGAATGCAGATGAATCGATAGTGCTACTTGTTGAACGACCCGGTCACCATGGCAACGGCCTGACGTCCCAGATGTTGAATCTCTATTTATTCCGCCACACGTCCAGTTCACAGGTGCTGTATCGATTGCTTCAAATGATATGGGACGCAATTTCATAGTATTGTGAATGGACCGTTTTACATTACATTTGTGTTATTTATCATTATCAGCCTATTAACGGCCCTCTACAGGGCCAGACTTCCGTCCTTGTAGGAGAAGGAATATAGAGCGTAGACCCACCACGCTGCTCCAATGCATAGGAGATGATTAGGGTAATAGTAGATGCTTAGGGTAATAATGAAATACATTAATGATCACTATTAGATGTTGATGACAGTGACCGGTTTGTAATATTATTAACCACAAAAATTATTGTGGTTACACGTAACTGATATAAAAAATAATAAATTAAAAAACTTAAAAACGTGGCTCATCCATTGTGCAGGGAGCAGCCTGGCTATCCAACGCGCAAATGCAGCTAGTATTCTTGACTTGATTCCACGTGGACTTGATTTGTACATTTATTAGGAAGTTACGCGTAGCTTACGTTTCTTATTATATTCTTTCCCAATAAAAAACAGCGTTTTTATTTGTTTTAAGGGCTCCATACCATTCTACAACATTAATGTACAGCTACATTACATTGGCTAGAATGTGTAAACAAGTCGTGTCTGATCTCAGGCGAACGGGAGGGAAGTAATTAGTCCGTCAGGTGCCGAACATGCTTCAGCTAAACTAACACCGGAGTGGGCGTAGGTCGGAAGGGCAAAGGTCAGCAGCCGCGCTACTATCGATCCTCCTACCTCTTATCTATTAATAATTTTATTTTCAACATGTTTGATTACGATACTTAATGCTTGGCTGCGATCTCAGATGATCGTGGGATTATTTCTTGTATGTATGCTTTGTTCCCATCACTTAGCAATAATCAAGATAACTTTAAACATGCCGCCTTCTTTCTGTATGACAAGTTTTTTGTATATACTAGAGGCTGCCCGAAATTTCATTCGCGTAGTTTTCATTCCTGTGGGATAAAATGTGCCCTCTGACTGTCTGGCCTGTTTATAAAAATTAATTGACTTCGCGGTGCCTTGTCAGCCGTACCCCTCGTGTTTTTAAAAAGCGTAAAGTCGGAAGTTGAAAAAGACCAATTTAGATCACTAGTTATTCTTACTTTTAACCAAGACTTTCGTAAAAAAAACGCCTAACCAATAACGAATTCTAACGGAAACACATACATATAAACTTCAAATAAAAAAATTGGAACCCTGTTAAAAAAATTAAGATAACAACAAATCAACAGTACGAAGCTAGTGCTGTTGTTACAAACTCATCGAGTCTCTCTGTGTTAGATATAAGTATAAGGGTCCAGGAAACTCACTGGTTAATACAGGCTACACTTTTTTATGGAGAGGGTGTTAAGACCGACCACAAGCCTTCAATGTGGCTTACGGGCTCAGGGTGATAACGTTCAATTCTATAACGACGAGTATTAGATATTAAACATAATTACCAGGATCGTGCTCAAAGTGCTTTCCATGGCAAGGGGTGTAAGTTCCCAACTTAAATTGGTATTTAAATTGGTATTTTTAATAATAAAAATATCGCACCAACTTACCCCGCCGCTATACCCCACTGCTGGGACGCCGCCTCGGCCGCGTGGTCGAACAGAGTGAGGCCGACTAAGGCTACAGTGGGCGCTATCGTCAGCGGAGTCACGAAGCGTAGCAGAGACCCTATTATGCCGAAATATCCTGAAAAATAAGCTCGAGAGTATTGTAACTATTCGGATGTAGCTAATTGTTCTTTGGGCGTCACAAAGGGGCTTCTTAAACCTACCTCCGATCCACACGATAGCACCCGCATGGTGACTCCATGGAATGCTAAGATATTGGTCAATTTATAAGACGGAGGTTAGCTCGCTTACATCTTAGGTTGCATCATTACTTCAGATGAGATTGCAGTCACGGGCTAAGTAAACTAAATCAATAATAAAAAAACTTAATATAAACGCAGCAAATATTCAAAGAAGTAAAGATATAATTCGCCATTAAACAACTTACAAAAAACTTATTAAAGAATTAAGGATTTAATCAAAATTGAGATTAATTTTAATTTGCAACCAACTAATCTAAGTATTTAAGAACAATTATAAATTGTATTTATGTGAATAAATAATTTATATGAAACATTATTATAATTAGAATTTTTTCTATTCATAATAATCGTATTTATAACATGAGTATAAAAGATTCAAAGTATTTTTGAATATTTTAATATTAATATAATATTTAATTTACATAGATATTAGTACGTGATATAGTATACAAATTTTTAGCAAAAAATAGAACCGACTCGAAACGCACTAAAAAGTAAAAAATAACTGCGTCATTTAGTTGATTTACTTAAGCATATCTATGAAGTCGGTTTTTTATTCTGCCGCCATTTTTTTTCGTTGCTTAGAAATATACCGTCAAGCGATTTAGCGTTTCGGTACGATGTCATGCAGAAACCGAAAGAGTGTGGATATTATTCTACTCCTACAAAGTTATTCCGCTTCCATCTTATATTATATCATCACTTACCATCAGGTGTGATTGCAGTCTTAGAGATAGGGAATACCAACTTACCTCCTACAACTTGAAACAAAGCGGATACTGCGATAGCCCCGGACAGTTCACACATCCTACTTGTCCAAACGGCCCGCCTCTCGTCCGGGGGCATGGACGCCAGCACGTCAGGCGCCGGACACTTCCAGGCAGGCAGGTTCAAGATCGCCAGGGTTGGTACCAGGAACGATATGGTACCGCCTTGTACTATGGGCAGACGACAGCCGAAGGTTGACTGCAACCAAGTTATCAGCCCTGGAAACATTATACATGGTGTCTTATAAGCGGTTAATCAATCAAATGTAATTAAATTAGTTTTGAATGTTCAGGTTAATACTAATAGACCAGTGCCAATAATTTTTGAAACTAAAAAAAATCGCAGTAGGATGAAACCCATTGCAAAAGGAAGAGAATATCATAAAAATTAAAGGTAAAATAAATTACGGGATATAAAATGGAATATTAAAGATCTGAGGTCCGGAAGGGGGTGAGGGTTTAGGGATAGAAAACGGATTTTCTCGATTTCCAGCAAAACTAAAAGTCCTATAAAAAGAACAAAAGTTTTAGATTTATTTATTACCTACAACTTTGCTATTCAACTCTTTCACCTTAAATCTTAAAACCTGCCGTAATTTATTTTTCCTTTAATTTTTCTCTTCCATTTTGCAATGGGTTTCATCCTATTGCGATTTTTTTACTTTTTATTATTTTTAAAGCTATCTGCACTGAATAATTGCTTATATGGCTACCTGTATAGGTGCAGCTTGAAAATTTAGGGGTAAACAAAGATACCTCAGTTAGACGTATATACTCGTAAAATTATAATATGATAGTTGTAATCAATATCAGTGACAATTATTACAGTAATTTATCACCATCATCAGCTTATTAATAGCCCACTATAGGACCAGGCCACATTATAGGAAATTACAGGAAAGGGAATAAGATACGTTGCTCTAAGGCGGATTATCGAACTTAGGTTGATAATGTTTAATCAGGTATTGATAATAGTGAACGGGGCCGACGTCTTAGCGTGTTTTAAGTTATTTAAGGTAATTCGTATCATACAAGTATAGTAATTTCACCTCTATATTCATCAGGGGGTGTAACTCAGTGGTAGAGTGTCTGCTTCGCATGCTGAAAGTCCTGGGTTCAAATCCCAGCACCTCCAAATTGAATGAATGTTTTTTTTAATTTTTTTACTTTTGCTCTTTACAATTTATACATTTTATCTATAACCTGGATCTACATTTACTTTCTGCTACTCATGTTTCTTTTTTGAAAAAATTTAATTTACTTCTTGTTAACACTCTTATGTTCTAAGTTATAGCAAAACTGTTAAAAAAGAGACTTTCAAAAATAATGTATAAATCAGCAACAGCGCTTATAGCAATATGTATATTTATGTATGCCAAAGGATTTTTATTACAAAGTCGTGATCCTTTGATAGAATTCGTGCAACAAAGAGATAGTTGGTTTTATGAGTCAAGTGTAATAATCAGTGTTTATCTCGCTAAGTATTGTATATCCAAGTCAACAAACACCTTCGGTAAACGCAGATTAGCGGCAATAAACTATGGAAAATTCTGTTTTTAAGAAATATCTATTTATTTAAGATGTTATACCTGCGATTGAGTTCAATTTCGAGGTCATATTACCTATGGGTACCTAAGCATAACCGAGAAACGAAACAGTGTACCAGAATTCATTCTATTCTCTTAATCCTTGTAGTTCATCATCATAATTATCAGCCTATTAACGGCTTACTACAGAACCAGATATAGGGGATTTAAATCATTGATGCTCCAATGCGGTTTTGCGAGCTTGGGGTGACAATGTTTCATTTATTAACGATCATTATCAGATGTTGATGAAAGTGACCGGGATCGACAGCTTAAAGTGCTTTCCGAGGCACTGGGGTGTAAAAACGCCAACTTCTCTACTTGGACTGTACTGAAAATTTTATAGAAGAATGAAAATCTCAGAACTATTACGCGACCAAGGATTCGAACCAAGGATCTAATACTCGTAGCCACACAAGTTAATCACTAGACTAATAGGACAGTCGTTCGTAATGCAGTGTTAATAGGTATACTTATAGAGGTCTATAAGTAGAGCAACGAGTGTTAGAACGAACACATCGTACAAAGAGACGCCAGGTGTCTATCAACCTAAGCCTACTGTACAGGCACATGAGACTAGTAGCTAACACCTACGGGAATCACCTAGTTTTAGATATATCAGTTAGTCTCCTCTCATTTCGCCTATATATTTATATATTCATCACTAGATTCATTAATGTACCTATTTTGTTTATTTGATGATACCTGTAACAAATATCATGGTGGAGATGACGTTGGAGCGGTCAGGGTCCGTCTCCGCCATGCACAGCGCGGGGCACAAGATAAACGGGATGGCGACGATAGCGCCGATCATCGTGAGATAATGCTACAGAACAAAAAAAATAGCTTATAAATAAAAATAAATAAAGTCTATTTTCTTATTCTGTACAAATTAGTCCTTGAATGTAATCACACCTCGTGGTAAGTAACGATGCAATCCTAAGATGAAAGTGGGCTAACTTGTTAGGAGTAGCATAACATCCACACACCTTCGGTTTCTACTCGACATCGTACTGTAACGCTAAGTCGCTTGGTAGTACGTCTTTGTCGGTAAGGAGGTAACTAACCACGGTAGAAGCCTCCCACCAGCCAGACCTAGACTAATTTAGAAAATCTTTTACCGCCCAGCTGGGAATCGAATCCGGGGCCTCCGTCATGTAAATCCACCGCGCCCACTGCGCCACGAAGGCCGTATGTTGCTAACACTGTAAAATGTTAAAGATAGCTGAAAGCCAGACTCCAAACTTCTACCCTTCACATGCTCTGCTGTTCCTCCTAGATTCATTTTGTGATTCAACCCCAAATTTATTTTGAATGGATATTTTTATTCCTACCTTGAAAAAACGCTACAATTACAAATAAAAATATGAAATAAATTTATAAACATCATGGTATGGCTTAACTAGTACCTGCAAAGCCAGGAATATGCACAGGTACCACGGCGGCGCATCGTCGATGCCGTAGGTGACGTTACCCTTGCGCTCCTCCGCGGCTGTTCCATTGGGCACGCTGCTGGCGGTCTGACCAACAAACAGATGCGCTATTTGAGATGGTGATCACCAACAATACTTGAAATAATTTGATGTTCTTCAGACCATTCACATTTTTATTTATCTGATCGGGCTACAAGACTTTTATAGGTACTATTGTTCTTACTGAGATAAATTTATGATAGTGGAAGTATAGAAGTAGAACATCACGTAGTTTTATGACTAATAAAGGTTTATATAAGCTTTTATCTTTTATAAAGTTTATGATAGATTGCAAACAATTATCAACCTACTGGCTTAAGGCCTTAGCTCACCGGAACAACCCACCGCCCGATCAGCACCTCACGCTTCGAGCACTTAGTATTCTCTGTATTAAGTAGACCACGAACGGATGCGGGTGGACCACTCGGCGACCAACCGTTGCTAGCATTGGCTTTGCGAGAGGTCATGACCTATATAAGCAACTCATCGTTCTGTTCACCAGGCGACATTCACTGCTTAATAACGCCGCATCTAGTCGTAGACAACTTGTCGATAACGACAGAACATCAAGCGACGTGGTGAGCGATGCATCCAATGAGCTATGCCTTTTAGTTTAATTGCCATGTAAATTATTTAATAACTATATTCATTATCATATTGTATGAACTGTGAACGTCTCTGATTCGCTCCTAAGTCCCAACAGAGCCAGATTGTTCACATTACGCAATACCCGCTAACTATTGCGTTCTAGTGTTCACAGAGACGTAATTCCATGCATTTTGCATAAGCAGCGTATACATCTAAAGTGGCTGGACTCTCAGGGAATGCGCCAATCTAAATTCAGCGTGCACCCTGGATTAATATCGTTTGGATCTTACAGCTGTTGCCTGAACTGATATTGTATCTTGTGTTTACAACGACGTACCTTAACGCGTACCTCAATAGTTTCATAACGTCGGACTCAACACAGTGAGGTCAACCTTATCTTTGACTATTGTCGTTTTGTTAGTATTGTCGAAAGTTTTTACAATTGGAAGGGAAGGGGAATACTCATCACAATTACCACAGGATCCTCTATATATGATGTATTCGATAACTCGGCCTATTTCAACAATTTGAAGACAGTTTAAAATGGTTACCATCACAGCGAAAAGTGAAACTTTTTATGTTGTGTGTGCTATATAAATGTTACTTCTTGAAGTCTAGACTATTACCCGATTCGCCAGTAATTTAGAGAGATTATACCCTGCATTATAAACATAAGATACTTTTATCCTACTAACTACGTGTGAAGACCCGCCAATCAATGTTGAAAATTGGCCCAGGCCTGCTATTAGCAATAGAGTCAATTAGCTTGATTAAAAGAAATATCCCATGTGAAAGCTCTTGGTCAAAGAGGCATACTTGGGCTACTTACCAGTTTCATCATTCTCTGCTGCTGCCTTCGGTCTTGATTTTGTCTCTCATATGACATGGAACTAATGTTATATGTCATATATAATATATATTGCATTTTGGTTTTATGATTTCATCTGAATTCGTATAAATCTCGGGGTATAATATGAAGGTACTGACATTTTTTGCAATAATATTAAGGATCAATTTATTTAAAGGTCTATTATTTGACGATATAAAAAAAGTGAATAAATATTATGATCTTACTGATGAATTAATTAAAAATGGCTATGTGGTTAATCTATACGCAGAAGAAGTGGGCGCGTGAGCTGTACCGGCAACATCACTCCATAACCTGCTAAAAGACCTTGGCCTAACTAGAAATGCTGCCAGTTCCATTTTTGAACGAGTATCCCAAGCTGCTCTCGTAGGATTTAGAGTAGGAGTAAAAATTTGTCTGTGCAGGGAAAATAACATGAACAGGTGAGTGTTGACACGCGTCACTAAGAGATCTCTTTTAAACCTACACCCGTGACACAAGCCTCGCACTCTGTTCTGAGTTTTTCTCTCAGCCACACAATGCACCTGGCACCCGCACGGTAAATCCATGGATAGCTAAGATATTCCTCTTACTTACCAAATCGTTGAGAACATTTTCAAGTCCAATTTGAATATTGTGATGCACCATTTTAATTATTTATTTACCTGTAATAAAATACCAATAAACATATTGTGATAAGGGATTTCGATATTCAAATTAGTTAAGTGTTAATTAGGCTAATTAGTAACCAAATTAATTGATTAACAAAGTTTTTGTAGCAGTCGGTATTGCTTTTGGTTTAAAGGAACTGGTTTTTTGTGGCAGTCGGTATGGCTGGTTGCCTGGGACTTTTCTGTCGTGGGTAGGTTGATTGTTACCGTGTTGGGGTTCTAGGTTAACGTATTACGCTTATACTTTCTTCATTATTACTTACTAGCAAATTATTGCGCAGCAAAAATAATGTACTACAACCTCCCAAGAACAAATAATTGCATATGCTCCTTTTTAGGAAAGAATGAGTATAGCTGGTATCCTTAAAAGGTATATCACCGCAGATTTTTTGTAGCCCTTATAAAGAGGAAGAATCCTTCCATACATTATTTTGTTATAACTCAAAGGGTTTAGGCAACGTTTTCAATGAAAGCTCTCAGGCGCTGCGACCCTCCCCACTTTTATCGTCATATTTCAAGCAATTTACCTAAAACCTTAACAAATCATATACTATTGGTCCAAACCACATGGAAATCCGATCAATAATCTTTGAGTTTATCGCGAACAGACAGACAGACAGACAGACGCGGCGGGGGAAGTTAGTGTATAACACTATATATCTTTATCACTTACTAATTATGAGATGAGACCCCAAAGTCAAAGAATTGTATTAGAAGCACAATGCTTATTCATCATCAACATTGTCAGCCTATTAGCGGCCCACTACAGGGCCAGGCCTCCCTTCTTACAGGAGAGGGAATATGGAGCGTACACCCACCACGCTGCTCCAATGCGGGTTGGCGGGCTTAGAGTGATAATGTTTCATTTATTGACGATCACTATCAGATGTTGATGATAGTGACCGGGACTGAAGGCTTAACGTGCTCTCCGAGGCACGCGGGTGTAACACCACCAACTTCCAGACTCCGGGCTTGGAATGTACTGAATATTTCATAGAAGAATGAAAAATTTCAGAATTATTCCGTGACCCCACCTAGGAATCGAACCCAGGACCTCGTGATCAAAGCCACATAGGCTAACCACTAGACCAACGAGGCAGTGGTAGCAATAAGCATTGCTACCACTGCTTCGTTGGTCTAAACTGTGTTGTGATTATTGTTGCCCTTTCCCCTTTCGGTCCAGGTCATTACCATTAACATCTGATAGTGATCGTTACAAAGTCAAAAAAACACTCTTAAACTGCCAACCTGCATTGTAGCCGTCTGGTGGATCTAAGCCCTCAATTTGCTTTACTATAAGAATGAAGGTATTCTGGCTCTTTAGTAGGCCGTTCAAATAAGGTGATAATTTGAACAACCTACCTACAATAGCCGGGCAACGGCGGCATAAGGCCTTGCGGCGCAAAGGACCTCGCGTCTCACAGCCTAAAATAACTTTTAAAAAGTGTGCAAAATCCAAAAGTATACGTCACAAATTACGAACCAATCAATCAAGAGTTCTGTAAAGAAATTCCATTTGTTTTATTGATTTATTCTTTATTTATTTTCATTTTTGTAACATTAAGTTTAGGTTTCGCGCCGTCACTGTTGTAGGTGTGGTTACCTAATAGCAACCTAATGTATATTAAGGATACCCAATACAATCGAAACTTGTAGGATACCTACCTACATTTACGTTCAAGTTAGTAATAAGTAGGTCATACCTATACAAGGCGGAAGTCCTGGATTCGATTCCCATTCGGGGCAGATTGAGATATTTCTTAATTTGTCTAGTTACCATCCTACAGGCAAAGACGCCAAGCGATTTAGCGTTCCGGTCCGATGTCGTGTAGAAACCGAAAGGGGTGTGGATTTTCACCCTACTCTTAACAAGTTAGCCCGCTTCCATCTTAGATTGCATCATCACTTAACATCAGATGTGATAGCAGTCAAGGACCAACTTGAAGTCGATATATATATATATATTCATATTATATAGGGCAAGAACTACATTTTATATTTAAGTTCATTAATATGTAAATAGGTAGGTTTCAAGCAATTAAATGCCGTCAAGGGCACTAACTGTCAACTCTGTCATAAAAATAAAATAAGTATGAAAAAGGTATCTTATTAAAATATTTTATTGTTATTTTATATTTTACAAATATGTACCTACCTGCTTATATTCGTAAAAAAACTGAATATTTTAAATCTTATAAAGATAAACATAAATTACGTATGCAGAAATATAAATTAACTAGCAAATATGCATACTGTATGGTGGTCATTATCTATAATTAGAGGACGCCCGCGGTTTCACCCGCGTAGTTCTCGTTCCCGTGGAAATTTCGGGACAAAATGTGGCCTATGTGTTATTCGGATATGTAAGCTATATTATTGCCAAGTTTCATTAAAAACTATTCAGTAGTTTTTGCGTGAAAGAGAAAACATACACACTCAAACGCTTTTAAAATTTCGCCTTTATAATATAACTAGCTTTTGCCCGCGACTTCGTCCGCGTGGAATTAGTTATTACGGCAGCCTAATTTTTCTAAGCTTTGAATGTCATATTTATTAATATCTAATCAACTGCCTAAGAAATAGGTCTTGAGCTTTCAAAATGACGACACTTTCATACAACATTTCATCCCCCCTTTAATCCCTTACAACCCTTTTTACGCAATTAAAAGTAGCCTATCTCCTTTTTCAGACTCTAGACTTACTGTGTACTAAATTTCATTTAAATCGGTTCAGTAGTTGTAGAGTGAAAGCAAGACAGACAGACAGAGAGAGTTACTTTCGCATTTATAATATTAGTTAGGATATGTAGTACTACGAACACCTGCCCTTGACTGCTACCACTAGCGGCCTAACTTGTTAGCACAGTGGGATGAAATTTACACCCCTTACAGATACTACAATGTATCGTGCGAGAGCGCTAAAGCGCTTGGTGGTGCGTCTTTGCCGGTAGGGTGTTAACTGGCCACGGCCGAGGCCCCCATCAGCCAGACTTGGACTAATTAAGAAAATCAAAACTGACCTAGTCGGGAATCCAACCCAGGACCTACGTCTATAAAGCTGTCAAACAATTTATATTTTTATTTATTTTTTACTGTAAAGTATACAGAATAAACGTATGCAAAGATCCGATATGTGAAAGCGGTCGAGTATTATCTCTGCCCTTATTTCTTATAAGTAAAAGTATTGCCAGTTTGTCAAGAATGGTACATTAATTTTCTTTTCTTTTGATGGCCAAGCTAATAGTTTATTTAATTTGTGATTTTTTGATTTTTTACCTAAGCTTTCTCTTAGTAAATCTAAATAAAATAAAAAGTTAATTCAAAGGTATTAGTAATACCTTAGATTAACTTTTTTACCTTAGCTTAGCTTTCTCTTTGTTTAAAATGTTAGATTACCAGTTTTCATACTGATTTTTAAGCTAAATATCTTTCGTGATTGGTGGACACCAACCATGGCAGGAATCAGGAAATTATATTGTTCAACTTATTAATTTCTAAGATCTATGTTAATACAACCCACCTGCCATATTCTTGCAAAAATAAATAATCATTATTATTAACCATATAATTTTTACCCTGTAAGAACAAATTATAATTAAACACAAAAGGCCGCCTTGTAGACAAACAGCGATGGGTACCTAGCTTTCTTGTTAAGGGACCTTAATCAATGGCCTATTATTATTTGGAATTCTTACCATACAGAATTTTAATTATGTAACTTAGTATTATATAGTATTGCAACATAGTTGAATTATTAAGGTTTTAGTTTGAAAAAATTCCATTTATTAGTAGCCTTTTAATAACGTAACAAACAAACAAATGTGATTGTAAATATTGACCGACAAAGCCTACCTTCCATTTACGTTTAATTTAAACATAGTTAAATTTAAGATACTTCGAAAAAGTCCAAATTTAAAATCAACTTACCGAAATTTATCTAACAATAGATCGTATAAGATAGATCAGTCTTCAGCGAAAGCACTTTCTGAATACAAAAAATAAACAATCGGCGCGTGCGCACTTGACAGTCCAATTGTAACTTATATAGATTTATATTCAAGTCTCACGTCAAAGCCGCGTGGAGCGCGCGATGTTATTGAAGATTGGAGTCTAATTGATTGTCACAACGAGCGTGTACTACTCATACTACAGTGTAAATATTGAATATTGTGAGTAAGTAACGAATTTATAGCGGAATATTACTGAGTTCGATGCGCTCGCTTCAACAGTTACTCATCTTGGGAGCGCAAGACGAGGGGTTATTCTAGCGCTTCATTGCAATTACGACGGAGGTATGCGTAGATGCGGCCTACGGTGGTACGTGCTTATCTGAAAGATGCGTATTCACTCTTGACTTAAACATATTGTAGGTGGCAGGGAAAAAGAAACTGCATTAAAAATTTGAGCAGTGCGTTCGGGGAATGAAGAACAAAACCCGCTTAGTAAGCGCCGAAGATGATATGATAGATGCTAGTTCTGCAATTAAGAATATACCCCGCAGTATGCTCTTTAAATGCTCAGAGTATACTGACCTAAGAGCATCTGCCGAAGAGGCAAACACCGCGAGAAATGTTATTGCATATATGCTTTCGGACGAAGACTTGTAGCAGAAGCATGCCCGAGTGCTCCGAGGTATAAGGAAAATCCGAAAATTACAAGATTAATAAAGCAAGAGTCTTGATAACTTTTGTTATTTTATCGACTACAAGTTGGTTACCTTGACTGCTATCACACATGATGTTAAGTGATGATGCAATCTAACATGGAAGCGGGCTAACTTGTTAGGAGTAGGATGAAATCCACACGCCTCGCAGTTTCTACACGACATCGTACCGTAACGCTATATCGCTTGGCGGTCTTTGTCGGTAGGGTGGTAACTAGCCACGGCGAAAGCGTCCCACCAGCCCACCAGCCAGACGACCAAGACAAATTAAAAAAGCTCAAACTGCCCCGCCGGCAATTGAACCCAGGACCTCTGTCTTATAAATCCACCGCGTATTCCACTGCGCCACGGAAGCCGACAACTTGTACAGGAAAGAAGTATTTTTTACTTCTTAATTTCATTACTACCTTGTTTATATTGAACAAACTGCCATGGCTTGAGACTGACAGATTCTCCATCACAAAAAAATTACGAAAAGAAAAAAATCTCAATATGTGGAAAAAATACTCGATCGATCAATCAGTGCGCCGTGCAATGATAGTTGATATTACTGTTCCACATGACGATAATCTGATGAAAGCAGAAAAGGAAAAAGTATCAAAATACTTGGACCTTGCTCACGATATTACCGCCATGTGGAATGTTGAGTCGACCATTATTGTTCCTATAGTTGTTTCAGTTAATGGTCTTATAGCGAAAAGCTTCGACCAACACCTTATAAAGCTTTCGCTTAGTTGTCGAATCAAGGGTCGGACACAGAAGGCAGTAATCCTTGATCGGCGCGTATTGTGAGGAGGTTTCTCACTCTGGAGCCCTGACCACCGGTTGTTTGGGCCCCCGAGCCCCGCAGCAGGCGGATTGGATTTATTTCATAACTTTTTAATAGTGTTTATTATAAACATTGTTGAAAGTTTAAATAAAAAGTTGTAAATAAATAAATGATAGAAAAAAACAAAATCAAGACGGCTGTTTACAATTTCAGAAGTTTCGGTACCTTAAAAGGTTTAGTCGGTGTTTTTTGTAACCTGACAAAATAACAAACAATAATAGATCGTCATCATCATTATCAGCCTACTAACACAGTTATTGTCATGTGTGTAAATATGAACACATTTCTTCGTAATAGAGAATGGCTGCTGCGCTATCAATGTGGGGATTTTAAGGTAAACCAACCAAATAGTGCTCTTTTCTACGTTATACACAGTTTATCGTTATAAAGAATAACGTTATAAAAAATTTACACTGTATGCAATTAAAATTCATACGAAATATTTGACTTTATCTTGAAGTCTAAGGTCAATTAGTTAGTAATAAATATCATTTTAATTAAGAAAAATCAGAATTTCTTACAATATACAGCGTAGGGACAAAAATAAAGAAACGAAATATTTTCAAAAACTTATATATTTCCAGCAATTTCATAACTTAATTTACAATTTGTTTAAAAATAAAACTTAATCTAAATATTAAATTATTTGACATAACTGAAAATATAATCTCGAATTTTTAATTGTATGGAATTCTGACGTATGTCACTTTTTGTCATTTATAAAATAATTAAATATAAACTAAAGCCAATGTAAATTTATTCTTAAAATGCAATGTATACATTGTGTTTTCTTACAATAATCACTAGCAGATGTTATTGATAGTGAAAGCCTAACGTGCTTTAGGCAGAAATTAAAATGCATACATACATAACATCACGCCTTATTCCCGTAGGGGTAGGCAGAGACCGCATCCCTCCACTTGCCACGGTCTTTGCTTCTTCCACTCTCATTAATCCTTTCATACAGTTCGTCGGTTTAGAGTACTCTTGACCTGACCATTATTTAAAATGTCCTGAATTTGGTCCAGGAACATTCGCCTAGGCCTTCCCCTTCCTACATTTCCATTCACCCTCGCCTCGTAAATCTCTTTTGTTAACCTCCTTTATCCATTCTCTCTACATGTCCAGTTTCAACGATTCATCGCAGTATCCAACAGTTCAGGAAGACTGGTACTTATAAAAAGACGCACTTCGAGTAGGGATGATCGTTTCATTCGGCTTCGTGTACGTAGGGACCCCCGTTTGACGGCCGTCCAAGCGCGATATGAGTTAGAACCAGTGCGGAGTGTAACCGCAAGTAAGCGTACGGTACGAAGAAGGTTCGAAGAAGCTGATTTGGGTTAATTTGTGCCCGCCAAGGCTCCAAGGCTCGAGGTAAATCATCCTAGAAACAGGATAACTTTTGCTCAGGAACATCGACTGGAACGCGGACCAATGGAGTAAGGTGTTGCTTAGTGATGAGTGCAGAATACTCTTAAATCAAATTGACGGCAGCCAAAGAATATACAGACGCTAAGGAGAACGATACATTCAGACAAATTTTGAAACTACAGTTGCATACGGCGGTGGATCAATAATGGTTTGGGCGGGCATCTGTTTGGGAGCTTGCACAGACTTGGTAGTGATTGACAGAGGGAGTCTGACTGCAGACCGCTATATCAGAGAAGTTTTAGAAGAAAATGTCATACCGTTTGCCCCATATATCGGTGACGATTTTGTTTTTATGCAGGATAATGCTCGGCCGCATACCGCTCGGGTAACTCAAGCTTATCTTAATTATATGAATATCACTGTTATGGAGAGGCCGGCGAGATCACCGGATATGAACCCAATAGAGCACGTTTGGGACTTGCTGAAAAGAAAAGTCAAGTCCAGAATTCCCACGTGGGTGAATTGCGAATCGCCATAGTTGAGGAATGGCGGAGACTATCCCAGGAGACCAGCGATAACATCATTCTCAGTATGCCTAGACGGGTAGAAACTTTAATAAGAGCATATGGAGGAAATACGCGATATTAATCACCATTTTTCTAATTTAATTAATTGTTATTTTAATATTAATTTTCACTTTTCCCGGTTTCATGAAAAGTACAAAAATGTACCATACTCGCAAAATCTGTTCTTAGTGTGATCTCATTTTAAGTAAAAAAAAATGAAACTATAACTTTAATAACAAAAGAAGTGTAGTAAGTAGATTAGAAAATAAAACCATATTTTTTTAATTATGGACCTTTTTTATGTTCCGCTGGTGTGTTTAGTTACCATTTTCTGTAACACATTAGCAGACGATGCAAGTAATACTTAATCATCGGCATAGAGAAGACATTTGATGAGTAACTCGTTCATTCTTAGTCCAAATACACTTTCGTTAATATCTTTCAAGCAGATGAATAAGTTAAACAGCCATGGCGACGCTACACATCCCTGTCGTACCCCTCGCTCCACTGGGAACCACTCAGTGTATGCCCCATTTATTCTGACACTAGAATTTTCATAAAGAGATTTCAGTGCTCGGATCAAACTGTTGCTCACCCCATACGCGGACAATGTTGACCATACCTTATTCCTCACCACACGGTCATATTAAAATGCTTGTAATGCTTGTAAGTTAAATAAAAAATATATTAATTAAATTAAGTTTCCACATAAAAAATACTAACAAATATACCAAGGAAATATAATATACATTTTTAACTTAAATATAATCTTATAAATAGAATTGTATTTCAATAAGAGTTTGTTCATATTATTATATCAATTTCACAGGTGGTGAACAAAATGGTGAATTCCAAAAATTTTCTAAATGTAGTTTTGGAATTAACCATTTCTTACAACACCAATTTCCTAGCCCCAAACGGAAATTATAATACTTGAAATTATAAAAATTAATAAAATTATATTAGAATTAAAGTAAGTTCCCTCTTATAAAAAATTCTAACAAATAATGAATTTAATAAATAGGTTTCTATTAAAGATCTTATTGATGTCTACATCAATAAGATCTTTAGTTTGTATAATCACATCAATTTCACATTCTTCCAATATAATGTTTTGGAATTCGTCATTTTATAATCTATATTATTATATATTATATTAAAATTAAAATTATAAAATTATATATTATATTATACATCATAAATTATTATCAGCCTTTTATAAATGTCTATTTTAAAAATATTGAGCTTAGACCTACCACGCTTCTCCAAATTGGGTTGGCGGGGTTTACGAGATGTTAATGACCTTGAATCAATCACTTCGAAATTATTAAAAGACCTAAACAGACGAGCGGCAATTTATTTTTAAATATTTGTCTATGTAATCTGAAAAATCCTTCGTCAGTAAATAAAATATCTAAATGTAAATATATCCCACCAATAAGATCCTTGGCCTCCCTCCTTGTAGGAGATAGGATATGGAGCGTTGACCCACTATGCTGCTCCAATACGGGTTGGTGAGCTAAATCTAAATAATATAAAAATAAAATATTTTTGTACATACAATACAATCCGTTTTTCATAATATCAAATCATCATCAACATAAGTAACCTATTTTTAATATTCCACTACCTGGTCCTGACCAGGTCTCCTTATAAGATACTTGTTGCTTCACCCACCACGCTACTCCAATGCGCGGTGGGATCGTTACATTTACCTTATAAATAGTCTGTATGAACTGCATGGTTGAATCATCAAATGACTGTTACAGGGCCCATTGCACCAGGTGTCCATAGAAACTTGTAGCTTCAACCCACCATGCTGCTCGAATGCAGATTGGCAGCTTTGTTTTCCTAATAAATTGGTTAGAACCCTCGTAGCTTTAATTTTAAGTTCTCAACCTATTATTATCACCATCGCTTTCAAATATTTTAACATGATGTTGTAAAAATGCTAATAAACAACTTGGTTTTTCCTTATAAATGTATACATATAACATTTTTTAATTAATTACAAGTTACCGATAGACTGCAATCTCACCTGATGGTAAGTGACGATGCAATCTAAGGTGGAAGCGGGCTAACTTGATAGGAGTAGAATGAAATCCACACATCTTCGGTTTCTAGCGGTACCGGAACGCTAAATCGCTTGGCGGTACGTGTGTGTCGGTATGGTGGTAACTAGCCACCAGCTCAAGTATGAAGGACCAGTCTAATGACTGCGGCCGCTGCTGCTGCTAATGCAGCTAATGACTGCTGCTGCTGCTGCTACTGCTGCTGCTGCTATTGCTGGTACTACTGCTGCTAGATTGTGAAGGCTTGTACTTGCTGCTAATGACTGCTGCTGCTGCTGTTGCTGCTGCTGCTGCTGCTGCTGCTGCTAAGTTGTGAAAGCTTGTACTTGTTGCTTATGAGTTGGCACACCACGCAGTTCTTAGCCTCCACGTACATGTGCCTGTGTGCTGCCAGCCGAACCAAGTCCATGCCTGAACAGTAAACATTTACTTTTAAAATATAATCATCATCGTCATTATCATTATCAGCATAATAACGACCCCTACAAGACCGAGTCACCCTCCTTATAGGAAAGGAGATATGGAGCGTAGACCCACCACGCTGTTCCAATGCGGGGGGCCTCCCTCCTTATAGGAAAGGAGATGTGGAGCGTAGACCCACCACGCTGTTCCAATGCGGGGGGCCTCCCTCCTTATAGGAAAGGAGATGTGGAGCGTAGACCCACCACGCTGTTCCAATGCGGGGAGCCTCCCTCCTTATAGGAAAGGAGATGTGAAGCGTAGACCCACCATGCTGTTCTAATGCGGGGGGCCTCCCTCCTTATAGGAAAGGATATATGGAGCGTAGACCCACCATGCGGGGTAGCCTTAGGGTGATAATTTTAGATTTATTAACGATCACTATCAGATGTTGATGATTGTGACCGGGACCGACGGCTTAACGTGCTCTCCGAGGCACATATGTATATCCTTACTTAGTATTATAAATGCGAAAGTAGCTGTCTGTTTGTCTCGTTTTCACGCTAAAACTACTGGACCGATTTAAATGAAATTTCGTACACAAACAGTCTAGAGCCCGAAAAAGGACATTGGCTACTTTTAATCGCGAAAAAAGGGTTGTAAGGGGTTAAAAGTGGGGATGACATGTTGTATGAAAATATAGTCATTTTTAAAGTTAGAAACTTGACGTATTTTAAGTAGTTGATTAGATATTGATAAATATGACATTCAAAGTTTTGAAGAATTAGGCTGCCTTAATGATTAATTCTACGCGAACGGAGTCGCGGGCAAAAGCTGGTACATAATAAGTTAAATACCATGTGCAGTAGAATCTCTTTGCTCGCTGACACTAGTCTCTGCTGCTTGCTGCCTTCTGAAAATAAAAGATGACATATTAATGATTCACTGCGTTCTTCCGCACATAAGATGGGTAATTAGTATTGTAAATTATAAAATACAAATTACAATATTCATTTTCAAAGGAGTAACAGCTTAGTTTCTTGCAGACTCTTCTCGACAGAATCTGTTTTCCGAATCGGCCACACTCCTTTCGGTTCCTGTTGGATATCGTACCGGAACACTAAATCGCTCAGCGGTACGTTTTTGTCGGTAGGGTGATAACTAGCCTTGGCCGAAACTACTCACCAGCCAGACCTCGAATAATTTAGAACATCTTATCCGGTGCAGCCGGAAATCGAACCCGAGATTTTTCATCCATATAGCCATACCTTTTGTCATCTATCTCCTTCATCTGTCGCTCTACCCGGCTCCAGAGGTCTTCCCGTGCTCGCTCCACCGCGCGGCTGCGCTCGCTGTACCGCTTGTACAGGTCGGACGCGTGCTCCGAAGGCACGAACTTTGAGACCCGGTCCGCTTCTGTGTCTGACAAACATCAATTAAATTGTTTTACACTTTTTAGTTGCGATTTCACGTTAAAAATAATTATTAAATACGAAATTGCTTGTTTTTTGCATCGGTATGTGCAGTGGATATATAAGACGGAGGTCCTGGGTTCAATTCCCTGCTGTGACTATCACAGAATTTCTCGCCAATTTAATACAACAACAACACAATAAAATAAATCAATTATTCACCATTTCAAAGCGGAAAATAAGAAAAGGGCATGAGGAGGCTGTATGTTGTCCACACTAGACATTACACAAGATACTAAAACTACCACAAATATAACAACTCATTCACACTTAATACAACCACCATATTAAATCAAATATTTACCAGATGTTGTTTGAGATACATGTGTAGGGCTGGTCTCCAAAGGTTTATTTTTCTTTTTACTCGTGAACATGTGTATGCTTGGACCATCGACAAAGATGGGACTGGTAGAGTCCTCAGTACGAGCCAGGCTGGGGCTTGGTTCTGCAGCATGAACCAGGCTGGGGCTCGAGTCTTCAGTATGAGCCAAACTGGGGCTTGACTCTTCAGTACGAGCCAAGCTGAGGCTTGACTCTTGAATGCAGCTGTCATCTGTTGGTCGGTTCACCTGATGTCAAATCAATATACTAATGCTGACTGAAATAATATTTTTTGTTCCACAAGCAGACACCTTTGCCTTCGCCCGTGACTAACATTGTATATTGCAAACATTGAAGAACACATGTGTTACATATAAAATACCTAGTTTTTGTAAGTATAATATGAAATTTCTTTTTTTGTAATAATAAATGACCACTTAAATTTGAAAGTATCTACACTAGTTGAAAAGCAAATACGGCTTGTTTAAATTTTTAATTTTATTTAATTTATTTCTTTAATTGCTGAAGATTATTTTGGGAGTGACGAAAAATTTTAAAATATTCTTTATAATAGCATTGTACGAAGTCAAAGACAGATATATATTAGATCAAAAGTAACAGTTAGATCAATTATAAATAGGGAATTAATCTTTTTTAGGGTTCCATTGCCAAATGGAAAAAAATTAACCCTTATAGATAGAGAATATTTTTTTTAAATACAACTACTATTTGGTTTTAACAACTTCGTTTTATTTAATTCCAGTTGTTGCAGGGGACATTTTTGTTAAAAACAAAATGAAAATTCCCATCAATTCAAATATAGTGTTTAACTTATATGCTATATATAAAGTCAAGAGCAAAAACTATACTACAGTTCTATATAGAACTATTGGGATATAATTTGACAGCACGGAAAATATCCCAACACTTCTATAGAACTACGGCCTGGGGTACTACTGGGATGCACCCTATAAAATTTATGATGTCAAGGACTTTATTGTATTTAATAGATTGTTTTGTTGTATCTCAAATCGATAAAGATGTAAAACTCTCATAGGGCTTAAAATTTACCAACTTGAACATTTATCGTTATATTTCAGTGAATTTGTTCAAAACCTGAATAAATCATATACTTATACCTTCCTAAGGAGCCTGGCCCTGTAGGCAGCCAGTAATAGGCTGATAGTGATGATAAATAATATTGTAAAATCTATGTAACTATTATTTTGAAAATAAATATATATCTGCTATATGATATTTTCAATGGGAGAAATTAATAGTAAAGTCACCTCTCTCAGCATTTGTGAAATCATATCAAGGTCAGGGCCACAGTTTATGTCTTCGCCACCAACATAGGGACTCAGAAATGCCTCCTCTGTTTCTGAAAATATTAAAATAAAACAAGTATTTTAAATTATAAGCATTTTTTTTGGCCACTTTGCATAAATAACACTAAAATCTTAATGGTGCAATATATGTGTGTTTTATACTATTTTATGCTACAACTATTCATTTAAGTTATATAGTTATAGAGCAAAATTTATTTTACTTTATTTTTAACTTTATAAAATAAACTTAATTTAATTAATATAAAATAAATTTGTGGACAGATTATAACCTGGTTCAAAACATTTTATGATAATTTTCCTCTTGATTGGAGACCAAGCAGGTGAAACCATGGGGAATCAAATGTTTGAAGTAAATAATTTGTAATAATGTATACTAATTTCATTATGTACAGATTTTACAAATTAAATCTTTCTACATTTTATCTATCACTTATGGCTACTTAACAATTACCTTCATTTATGTATACAATGGGTGGTGGCTTGTTCTGTGCAACTGTGTCGATCTCCACGGGCACCGCCCTGCCCTGTGCTATAGACAGGTCCTGCCATATTGCATACTCGTCTGTCCAGCAGTTGGCCATAGGAACTTTTTTTTTTTCTGTTTTAACTCATGCGATCAGTCTGATGACTATGAGCAGAGGCATTGTAAGACAGTTGGTGATCAGAGATAACCTCCCCAGCGGGAGATGCTCTATATACATTTCAATTGCGGCTTTCTCTTCAGATTAGAATTTGCCGTCGCTTTAAACGTCGAATCGCCTGTGGTATCGTTAACTGCACAGCCAGATGATTCGGATTATGGCCATAGGAACTACTAAAACAAAACTAAAGTAAATCCATCTTTGCACAGATTACAATATGATCAGGCCCCAAATATGGATGAAGGACAACTGACTTACATTTCGAGCTTGTTAAGCCAAATACCTTGTTAATTTAATTAAGCTACATCATACTGGATTTTCAGAGATAAAAGTTCTGAGAATGCCAATGGATCTGAGATATAGATTCATAATGTCTATTTTGAAGTCCCTACAAGTAACTTATAATTCAATGGATGTCTATAGCTAGATCTGATAGAGATTATAAGACCACACTTAATGAAATAAACTTAATACTCTCAAAGTAAACTCATCATAACTATACCTCCTTTCTCTCTAATTATAATTGACTGAGCCCAAGTATATCATAAAATAGTCTCTTTTAGGTTATTAATTAAACTTTGTTCAGGCGATAATGACAGCCAGATAAGAACATTTGTTAATTGATGGACCATTAGTTAATTAGACACTAAAAATAATGATGAAACGGACATGAAGTAAGTCTAATAATACCTTTCACCCGTCATTTATCCCGAAATTTTAAATGAAAACGATTACATAATATTGATAGCTTTCATGTATCAAAATGAGAGTATGATCAAAACATTTTAAATCTTTATTACTTTTTGAAAAATTTAGAACTGTTGTAGGTTAGGACAATTTACTAAAACTATTGATACGATGTATTTTTTACAACTCATTACGTACCTGAAAACAATTACTGCAAGTAGATTAATCAGTTTTGCGATAAAATTGTGTTTATCTTATATTATTTTTAATAAAATGCACTATTTTGTCACACGAACTTATACCTGACCTTCACGATTCACGAACGGTGAACGTTATGAGCATTGAGCAAAGAGTATTTAATCACTGTTTATGAGAGTCGAAAAGTTTTAGTTTATTTATATGTAAAACTAGAAAATAACCTCTCACGGTAAAAGTGACGTTTGTTCTATTGTCTATTTTTTACACCCGGAGACTGAATTGATATGGAATTGATCATGATGGACAATT
This sequence comes from Mycalesis mineus, assembly GCA_034621355.1. NCBI lineage: Eukaryota > Metazoa > Arthropoda > Insecta > Lepidoptera > Nymphalidae > Mycalesis > Mycalesis mineus. The sequence goes on along the minus strand of CM067891.1, from coordinate 17,002,780 downwards.
AAATGTCAAACGCAAAATAATGTGGTCAGCTTAAAAAGAATAGTGTTGTTCTCACGGTTTTACTTGAGATTATATTCGAATTAAGTAAAAAAAATTTTTTAAATACGTATGTGACAAGTAAAATAAATATACAAAATGTCTAATTAAGATACCTACTTTGCACTAGTCATGAATCATATAATTTAAAAATATTTGATGTCAGAAATGTTAGTACAAAATCAATTAATTAAACTCTCCATTTAAAAAAAAAACATTGTCAATAATTACATTAAGCTAATGGCTCATTAGCTCAATGCCACTGATCAACTCATTAGTAATTAATAAGGAGACATGACTTTATATTGGCATTTGCCATTCAGTACCTTTAAGCTCTCGTGATCAGTTGTGTTTTGCGTACGAACGTGGTTTTGTTGTTTGATAAATTTTTGTTTCACTTGTTGCTGTTTTGTTAGTTGAGATTTTGTTTTATAGTTGACCTATTTTAGTTGTTTCCTATTAATTAACATGGCTGGTAATCAACCATCTATTTTATCGCATAGTTGCACTGACTAAGATTTTTCTGCGAGGAAGTAACGCAAAATTGAATCTTTTACCATAACTGAGAAAACCAGAGCTTACACGATTGAGTTGATCTGGACCCAAATGAATGAAATGAAATGGATGTCGCAAAGAATAACACGAGATTTAAAATAAATTATATCAGAGAACTGTTCGAGGGGCTTCGTTTGGCAGCCCCGCAGCGATGGATTAGCTTATCACATGTTATTAAAACTGAAAAAGAAATTAACCATCTGGACTGTATAATTGAAAAAGTAACAGAAATTATTCTCATAGAAGTAACATGTAATGTAAAATAGTTATTTTAGACTAAACAGTTAAAGTGCAATATTTTAAAGCTCAATTAGTTGACATTAAACTGAAGATTTTTGACGTGACAACGTCTTGTAATTCGATAGAGCCGGCTGCACGTACGAAAAAACATGACGTCATGCGTCGTTACCTCGCTTTGAGGGGTTCCATGTAAGGCTTGAAGTGCAAGCGAGAGCGCGGAACGAGCGACAAAGAAAGCACAATCGGCCTTTGCGTTCGGCAGCGTTCAATATCCGTCTATTAAATATAATTATGAAATATATATTAATTTTAAATTAAAAATTAATATATTTATTATAAATTTAAAATTTAAATTTATAAAATCAAAATCAATTATTTTATTAATTTAAATTAATATTTATAAAAATATACTTTAATTAAAAATTTTAATAGCCAATTAAATGCTACCATTCCATTAGTATTTTCTTAAGACATTGTCACGTTCAACTATAGTCAGTAAACCGACTTTACAGACAACCAATATTTTGTTGAATACATAATATTACAATAATATCATGAAAATTAAATAAATATGTAAATTTGTTAAAATTAAAATAGTAATTACAAAAGTGCGGTGACCGATACTTATTACAATTAAATTAAAATTATTTATAAAAATCATAAAATTGGTATTTCAAATTGATACTTAGCAATAAATACTTACGTTACTCATAGGTTCTAAATATACCATAGATTAGTTGATAGAGGAGAAGAGATATTTTTAATCTGTGAATTGCCGATTTGCCAAACACAAAAGTTTGACATTTATTTATTATACTTAACATTATCTAAGTTTTAATATTTTTAGGCTCAATTGCTGAAGTACTCGTGCCCATTATTGCGAAACAAGGAGTTTTTTAAAGTCCGACGCCTAATGCCTCAAGGAAATTTACCGTAAGCATAAATACCTTATAATACCTACTCATACGCTTGTTGTCATAATTTAAATATTCCTTTGGAGATTTTTTTAATTTAATAGGTTCAGTAACACAAGATAAAGAAATCCGTTGTAAACATCAGGTACCTTAATGAATTTATTATGTAAACGCTTATAGTTTGTTGTAATTTTAATTTATAACTAGCTCTAGTCTCGTGGCTTTATCCGCATAGTCCCAGTACCAGATTGTAAACATTCTTTTTGTTTACGACTCTTGAGGAGTAACAGGCTAATTCGTATCCAGATATTCCCACTTGAACGGAGACAACGCGCGTACAAAACATACATTATAAATTTTGTTACTATCTATTACAGCAAAATGTACCTTGGAGGATGGCTCACGAAGAATGATATCCTTAAGGACTTGAAGAGGGCCACTGGGAAACGAAACTTCGACTTTAAAGATGACGTCATTTTGGTTGGTGAGCAGGCACCAGCTCATAGATGCAATGATTTTGATGATGGTAAGACTTCTTGTTTTGTTGTAATTGACAAAAGACATTGTCGCCACAAGCCAGCAAAGTCTAAAATATTGCTCACTCCAATGCCATATTAGATTTTGCTGCATTGTGGCGAGAATTTTTTTTTGTGTAGCTAATCTCTCTAATCCAGGGCATGTGGAACTCTACGATGGTATTGGTCCAATGTGGCGAGGGTGATAGTGTTTTTATTGTTGTAACTAACACTATATAGATATAATACAGTAACTGGGACTAATACCATTTATGCCAGATGATAGTTACAAATTCAAATATTAACTGATAATGTTCATCACAAAGTTTGACTATACTGTATGTTCTCTAATGTGAATTTCATGTAACAAAAAAAACTCATTTCATAGCTCCACTCACGAATAAACCCATAACCTTACAATCTGAAGCTGCAGAAGCAAGTTCCTTTTGAATAAAATCTTATCACCACACTTTTAAGACAAAAGTTTGTGTGTGTGTTTGTTACCTTATTACTCTGCAATTACTGTACCTATCTAGCTGAAAATCAGAGATAGTTTATGCCTTGTAGATCTAAGATGTGTGCAGAGAAATATGTATGTAGATAAATAGACATAAAAATGTGCACAAGTGAAAATATCACCCTCTTTTTCACCCTAACATACCCATAACATAACCCAATAATCATTCCAGATTCATTCATTTTCTTTTCATTCAAGTTATGGGTTTCCATGAATTTCTGTAAATTGTTACAGCTACAGCATATTGTTATTAAGGCAACCTAACTATATTGACAGACTACTGAAGCATACAAATTTATATTTTGTTCCTTACAAAACAAGACATCACTTGACCTACATTATGAAATAAGTGCTGAAAAAGCAGTATATCTTTGAGTCATCTTACGTTGTACTTAGTAAAGCAATATTTGAAACAAAATATCTGAGTCACCATACAGTAACAGTAAACTATTGGCAATTTTGTACTTTTAAACTATTTTTAGGACACTTATGCCTACTAGTAATATTAAACCACTTCAAGAAAAGAGGGTTTATGTATTTAAAGTATGTTTGTATGTCTGCCATGTTCTCATTAGGTTAATGCTGATGCAATTTGCATGTGGTTTTTGTTATTCAAATGCATAGGTATGATTTTAAGGATGGTTGATAAAGAAAATGATCTTTATACTTGTTTCTGTTGACAAGCACCATCTGGTTGGTTAGTTTCTGTATTAATTAAAGACACAAATGACATATCTCAACAGGCATTTCAAATCTTTGCAATGCAATTTAGGACATGAAGAACCATTACATCCCAGGGATATCTTAGTACATAAGATTCAGGGTTGATGATGATGATGAGCTGTGGACTTCATAAAATGGCTCAGAGTCATTCAGCAAGCAATGGAGAGAGCAATATTTTAGCCTATGTCCTTTAGACCTTTATTGGCTATTAATGATGAAGGGAACAGACTTCTGCCTTTATTAAAAGGGTGTAATTAGGTAAAAAAGTGAGCTCCTTGATGTAAATCTGAGAGATAGACAGGCCACCTTTCGGTTACTCTCCAGTTTTTGCATTATTAACTTTTTACAACAGTACTCTCAAAATTATTCATTTTTATCTAGACTCTAGGTTGGGTAGGTTCTCACATGACAAATAAAATCTTAATTTGTATAGAAATGGAGTTGCAAATGCTACGTCTCTCTGGAGGTGGCAAGACTACAATTGATACCAACACTTTGACACCAGACCTGGCAGGTATCACCCAAATGTTGAGAATGGTAAGTATATTTGAAACTTTATATATCTAATTTTTATTTACATAGTATTTTTCTTTATATTATATTGAATTTTTATTGTATGAACAACTTATTTAATATAAGAACTTTCATTGTTATTGTAACCAACACAGACTTCCTGACTCAGACTAAGAATTTTACTGAAAATCACTTTAAAAAAAGACTGACTTGTTGGTCTAGTGGTTAGCCTATTTGGCTTTGGTCCTGGGTTCAAATGCTGGATTGGTTTATGGACTGATTCGGAGGAAGGATGGGCCATGGAGTGTTCCGATAATTGGCTGATAACAATGATGATGATGACTTAAAAGGAACCCTAGTCTAACCCGGGATCTCGTAAATTCAGCCACATAGGCTAACTACTAAGCCAATGAGGCAGTCTTGTATATAATATTTCAAAAAATCTCTTTCAGGTTGAACAACAAGAGGAACCAGAAAAACCAGAACTAAGAGAACCTAATACAAACTCTAATAACAATTGTGTACTGACGATAAGCAAGCTCAATCCAAATGTCAATGAATTTGTTCCCAAGTCATATGTAAATGATGTAAAAGGTCTTGTTACAGAGACTAGTAATGACAAGGTAGAAATATTAAAGACTGAGGAGGTACTAGAGGTTGATAAGATTGAAATCTGTAATACTGTACATAATGGACCGTTACACACAAAGCAACTCACAGACACTGAAATAGTAGACATGAGAGATAGGCTTAAGAAGAAAATTAGTGACACTTCAAAAGCGATCAGTGTCAAACTAAAACGCGAACGGAATCTAGCAATGGCGTCACTTGTTATGTTATATTGTCAAAAACCCACTGAAGCTTATGAAAATAAACCTAATTTAATAACACCTGAATACTTTGAGAAATCTCTACAAAATTGTCCTAAAGCAGAATGTTCTTCGTCTGGTTCCCTAGAAAAGATAAACATGGAGAAAAATTCCTTCAAATTGGAAATGGTGGAGCAATCGATAGAAAACGGAACAAGTTCCAGAGATAAAATAGAATCAGCAGAGAACATCTCAGAAAATACAGGTGAATGCAAAGATATAAAAACTAAAGAACTTGTACGTGCAAGAACTGAAGAGATTGCCAAAGAAGCAAACACAGCAGTTGAAGTAAAAAAGACGCAACCAACTAATCAGAAGAAAAGTATCCTTTGTCTATCTGATATTAAATACACAAGTAAAGCGGGCAGTAGCAAACCTGCATCTCCTGTTACTGCTGGAACTAATAAAGAGGAGAATGTACAGAATGTGTCTCCGTACAAACCTTCCGCGTATGCCGCACAGTTGAGCGAAAAGTATGAAATGCGCCAAAAATTGCTAGAGGCTTGTAAATCGGAATTTTGGGATATGGTCGACAATAAATTGAAACAGAGAGAAGAAGAAATGAATGAGAAACAGGCGCAGGAAAGACAATTAGATGATGTTAAGAATAGCTCTGAAACTGAGCATCTTCAGGCGAGTTAGATTCTATAGTGTACAAATCATACATTCATAATGATTTGTACATTATAAGAATTAGGTACGAATTTTGATTAGGAAAACATTTAGTTGTATTGATCTTCTACAAAATAGTGCTTCACTATCATAATTCTCATATTATTTCTTTACTCATAGTGACCTTTACTTTCGATGATATGTTGGATATCAGTACTTGTTCCAAAGTAGATAGCTCTTGCAATAGTTCAATTTAATACCTCTATGTGTTCATAGGGAAGAGGGTAGTAAGTTAAATTTTATTAAAAATATTATTATTATTATAGGAGATACCTAAAAATTTAAGGATTTTTTAAAATGCCTTTATCTATGCTATAAAACGTTGATTTGGAACTAGAACGTAAGAGCTGTTATTTTTACATTAAAGTAAATAATTATTTTATATATAAATCGGAATAACTTTATATTCGCGAGCAAACATCTATGGACGAGGCTTTGATAAAAAGCTAATAATTGACAAATACTTTAATTCATTTGACTATTGCTGATTTTTGTGAAAATTGGCCTTATGACATTCCGTTAGATGTTCTAATTTGTCAGCCTTACATCTCTAACGTCTGGCCCATATTTGTATAGGAACCGATCGTCTCCTTTGCATATCTTATGATAAAAGTACTCTCCTAATTAAGCACGTGGACAATTTGAGGATCACATCTGATGGCAAGTGATGATACGATCTAAGATGGATGCAGGCTAACTTGTTAGGAGTTAGGTTAAATCCACACCCTTTCTGTTGCTACGACATCGTACCGGAACGCTAAATTGCATGGCGGTACGTCATAGGCCTACCACCAGCCGATGTGCAACATTTGTTATGGAATGTATCCAGTATAGTGCTTTGAGAAAGGAAACTTTTACATTGTTAAATATTTTTTTATTTATTTCTAAGGTAATGTAAATGTCCATGTAAATTGTATAAAACTCAAAATAGATAATTATATAGATTTTTAAACTGACTTCATGAAATATAATAATTTGAACTTGCTATTTGTATAGTTTTGTAATTATAGGACTGACATGTACATTGTATAAAAGATTTTAGAAATAAAGATAAAAAAAACTAGTATAATACGGCCTATACTGTAGTATAGTTTTTGCTCTTGACTTTACTTATAGCATATAAGTTATTAACATATTATTTTAATTGATATATCATGTTGTTTTTAACAAAAAAATATCCCTTGCGACAAAAGCTAAGTTGTGTAAAATCAAGTAGTAGTCGTGTCTCAAAAAATCCTCTTATTTTAGAAGTTATAGAGGGGGACATTTTACCACTTTGGAAGTATCTTTCGCGCAAACTAGTCAGTTTAGAAAAAAAAATATCATTTTTAAAGACCTATCCATAAATACACCACAAGTATGGGTTTACTGAAAAAAAAAAAATTTGAAAAAAAATTTTGAGTTCCAGTTCTAAGTATGGAGAACCGCCAAAATTTATAGTTTATTTTTCTATTTTTGTATGAAATGTGTGAATAAATCTATTTAGTAAATTTCAATAGTACAGTTCTTATAATATTGGAAAAAAAGTGGCTATTACATACAGCGCGAACAGAAAGACTTATATTGCAGTCAAAAGATATTTCATATTATACTTATAAAACTAGGTAATTTATATGTAACGTACAAACAAGATGTTGATATCGACATTTCTTTAATTTTGTCCCACTAGTTCTATATAGAACTAATATATCCATATATATAACATTGAATGCCACTTATCGTTGTTATCTTATAACTCAAGAACGGGCTCATCAATCCAAACCAAAATTTTAGGCTTTCTACGGACTAATTAGCAAATGGTTTATGTGAAGTTTGCTTATAATCTGACGAGTGGTTCTTCATTTATCACATTTTTTGTAATAAATGAATTCAATAAATGGCAGATCAGTTTGTATTAAAAACTTTTTTAAGTTGGGGAATTTGCTGTCACATTGAAACTTTTTATTTTTTTCCGTTTTATTATGTCATTCATGCGGACATTTCAATTGTCAGCTATAATAATTATTGTGGTTTTGTGTTTATATTTAAACATAATTGTTGAGTGCATTCATACTAACGGATTTTTTATATGAAGAAAAAATGCCACGAGCCAGACCAGCAAGTATTTGAAAAAAAAACTGAAAATGGGTTATTTGATTATATTATTGCGAAATATTAATCCACCAAAACTATGTAATGGCACCAGATTGGCAGTTAAAAAGTTGTTGACAAATTAAGATCGTAGCTTCAATCAAAAGCTACGATCTTAACTGGTAAATGAAAAGGAATTTGTTTGATACCGCGTATCCCTATGATACCAACTGATATGCCATTTGAATTCAAACGATTACAATATCCTGTGCGTTTATCATTTGCGATGTCCATCAACAAGGCCCAAGGGCAAACACTTCACGTTTGTGGTGTGAATTTGGAGGAGTCAACTTTATATTTAGGAGGCGCTTAGCGGCCACGGGGTTTTTAATACCTATCTGTTTGCTATTGGGAAAACCCCGACAGAGGCTTGCTACTTCTGCGGAGAAGAGGATACCCCGAGACACGCAATTTTCGAGTGTCCGGCTTGCGCGGATCTAAGACTAGTAGCACAAGGAGCAAACAGCGATGTAGGGCCCCAAAACCTTATAGCGCGTATGCTCAGCAATGAGAAAAACTGGCACACATATGCTGAAATGCTAAGGTGCATAATGAGGAGGAGAGAGGAAAGAGAAAAAGAGGAGAAGAAGAAGAGAGAAAATATGTAAGAGGGGGCATGAAGAAATGCGTTGCGGTACCGTGCCAATCCTCGGAGTCTCGAGGAGGTCGTTTTAGTCCGTGCAAGTCGGACATACCCTGCCGAGAGGCAGAAGTCCGGAGGGATTTTTTCCTCCTCGTCAGAAAAAAAAAAAAAAACTTTATGTTGCCTGTTTTGGAGTGGGTACCCCCAGCCGTTTATTTGAACAATTGAATTTGATGTTCCAATTACCTAATTTTTTTATTATTTCACTTTATACGTTGCGAAGCACGTACCGGGCCGCTAGTATATTATATATATCCTATAAATGAATAATTACAGATTATTTAATTGAAAAATTAAGTTACATCTGTTTTTTTCTAAACATAAGATAGGCTACAATGATGCCTCATTCCTAAAAACCAAAAACTCAAAATATATTACAAAAAAATGTAATAAAACACTTGTTAGTAAAGTTTATGGAGGGTCTATACCAGTGATTCTCAACCGTTTTTTTGTTGCGGCACATATTTAATGATTTCAAAATTTGTCGGCACACAAAGAAAAAGATAAAAATTATTTACTTACTACAACTAAACACTGCATAAATAGTTTATGACAAAAATTTTAAATACACCAAGACCCCGCTTCGCGTCGCTAATGTGTTCGTGAAAAATGCGACGCAAAGTGAATCTTAAATTTGGAAAGCAAATAATAAAATAATTTATTTTTTTGTGGATGTAAGTATATTTAATAATATATTAACATTATTATATATTTGCAAAATTTGGCGGCACAGAAAAGTGCCGCGGCACAGTGGTTGAGAATCACTGGTCTATATATTCATAAACATGAAACTAAGGAAGGGGGTTGTTATGTGAGAACATTTTCCTTTTTAAATTATACATTATACATTTTTTAAATTATACAGTATTCCAACTTCATTTAAAACCAAACATATTTATTATTATGTAGCTTGATAAAATCTACCAATCAAAAAACAACACGCTGTTGTGGGCAACTTCTGCCCTTGTCATATATTATTTATTTTACCTACCTATCTACACTAATATTATAAAGAGGAAAACTTTGTTTGTTTGGTTGTAATGAATAGGCTCAAAAACTACTGGACCATTTTTAAAAATTCTTTCACCATTCGAAAGCTACATTATTCACGAGTAAAATATTTGGGTTTTTCAGACACAAGGTGTAAAAAATCAACCAGAAAAGTTACTTATTTTGCGTACGCTGCCTAAACTATAAAAGATAGAACCATAAAATGTTCTATATAATTGGAGATCTTATAAATATCTACATAAAAGTCCGCGACACACTATACCTATCTATGTCGAGTGAGGCACAACAACCATTTTTTTATTTAAAAATCTCAATTTTTTTTTTGGACAACATTTAAACGCATTTATTTTACTCATGCTATTTATCCTTATCAAAATAAATTATTTCATCACTAAGTACAGTTTATGTAGATAATATTTTGTATTTAAAAGATTAAAATTGGACGTTTGGTTTTGAAGTTATGGCGAAATTAAAATATTACTATTTCTGCGTTGCGAAGTGAGCGTCACCAAGACGGGGGTGCGCGTGCGGGAGGGGAGTTTAGATCTATGTTATATATACGATGATGAATTAAGAATTCGATCTTTGTTCAAATATCTATTTAGTACACGGAAGAGTTTGTTCGTTTGTTTAAACGGGCTAATCTCTATCTGCGTGTCGGATTGTTAAATTATTTTTGTTTATTCTGAAGGCTAGACTCAAGAGTGAAATATACTATTTAATATCAATTTATACCCATCAGCTTGCCATAAATATATATTTTTAATGTTAATGTACTGACATGTCATACAATGCTTAACAAAAATGTAGACCTTTAGTACACGGAGGATATTGCTTCACGGGAAACTATAAAAAAATTAAATTGAGAGGGGGAGCGGGGAATGAGATATATTGTATTTATTACTCTTAATAAGGTATAGGCACAAGTTTTAACTTATATTATAAATTCAATGTATATATTATTATTTAATTACTAGTTACTTCATAGTATACGTTATTTTTATCCATATTAGTACATAACTAGTTTTAGCGCACGGCCTTTGTGTGCGTACATTGTACAATGCCGCACACACTACATACATACATAACATCAAGCCTTGTTCCCATAGGGGTAGGCAGAGACCACATCCCTCCATTTGCTACGGTCCTTGCATACTTCCTTAGCTTCCTCCACTCTCATTAATCCTTTCATACAAGTTCGTCGGTTTAGGGTACTCTTGACCTGGCCATTATTTAAAATGTCCTGAATTTGGTCCAGGAACATTCGCCTAGGCCTTCCCCTTCCAACATTTCCATTCATCCTCGCCTTGTAAATCTCTTTTGTTAATCTTCTTTCATCCATTCTCTCCACATGTCCAAATCCCTCCCTTTCTCAATTTTAGTCACTACATCCTCTTTTACACCACACTTTTCGCTTATCGTACTATTTTTAACTCTGTCACACAGTTTTAACCCACACATACTCCTCAATGCTCACATCTCTACCGCATTTATACACACATTAGGCTGCCGATAAACGTACATCGCGCGCCCGCTGCCAAAACCGGCGCGGCGCGGCAGAGCAGTCTGTTTTGAACCACGCCTCGCGGATATACATAGTGTCTTAATAACTTAGCTAAACCTATGTAATTCTCTCTATTCTGTTTGCTTGTAGAGTTATCTTGTGCCTGTGACCAATAAACATTAATCTGTGCTATCACTATCGTTTCTGCTTCACTCCTTCAACTTGACCTTCAAGACTTTATTATATTAGCGACGTTTCACAAGCTCCATCCATACCGGACCACCACCGTCGCTATACTATTCCATCCATTGAACACATTCACAAAGTATTTTGTTTATATAAAAAAGGTTATACAAAACTAAATGGAAACAAGGCAAATTTAATTATAATGCAGGAGGCGACAGCCCTAGCGCGTGCTTGCGTACCGTGCGGTTGTAGGCATTTAAATTCAAACATAGGCCGAGTTACAATATTGTATACATAACATTACCCCGGCATAAGCCACTGTTGTCTGCGCAGGTACAATTGTTCACAAAAGTGTTTCACGCGTGCTCAGTGCTTGGATGGACTTTTCCGAACTTTTAAAACTTGCACCGGAACGCAATTTTAAACGAAGTTTCGGTAATGGATCTGTAATTTATTTTCAACGTTTATTGCCCGATGAAAAAATTAAAAAACGTCGCCATTTTGTAAAAACCTAGTAGGTTCTCACCACGCATCGAGTAAATTTCCTAAAAAGAACTTGTGCTACCATTCCAGGCTTTTTATGTTCTTGGTCAGGCTATACATCCATATCACATTAGTCTAGTAGAATATCTATAAAATAGGTTAAAATAATTGTCACTTATAATTATAGTGTTAAGGACTATCTGAATGATAAACTGAAATAAGGTTTCCGGAATAACCAATATTAATATTAATAAAAAATAGTAAAGGTATTATTTTTATGTACATATATCAACTCATTTTTAGACCCCAATTTTTAATGACTTTCTTTTATTTTATGACATTGTATTAATTTTTGACATAGTTGTGGTAATGTTAATCAGACATAATATTTATTTTATTTTATATGGACAATTGTAAAATTTATTTGATATATAATATTCATACACCATAATTGGTAGATTGTATAGGGGAATTAGATCATATTATGTACCTACTTTCTTATAAATAAATGATTATGATTATGATTATAGATAAATTTTTATAAAAGCTTAGAGCAATTTTCATTGACCAAACAAGGAAAGTTACTCTGAGCTTGAAAAAGACAAGGGAACAATATTGTAAGATGGTTATAACAAAAAAATGTTTACTAAGTTTGTTGTGGGTTTCTTCTCAGACTAAGTGCAGATTGGTTCTAAGGTGACGAATTTGCTCTGTCACATTGTAAAATAAGTGAAGATTTACTGTAATATTAAATCATATATATATAATAATCATATTATTATTATGTTGGTTGTTTTTGATGTTACCATTAAAATTTCTTTCTTTTTTTTTATTTGCAACCAGACATGCGGTATTCGCCAAATAACGAATGCTCATTGAATCACAAAGTTTCAAAACTGGAACTAATGTCGCGGCTGTGTTTGTAGCAGAAATAATTATATACACACGCATACGTGTTAGAACGAATGCTCAACATTCTGCATTTGGCGAATCCCGTAATGTTTGGAGGCGTTTAGTTTATAAAATTGTACACAACCAAAACTGAATATATCTAAATAAAGAATTTCGGAAATATAAAATTTTTGGTGTTTTATTTTGATGTCTTTCTTTCAGTAATTGGAGGAGTTGTCTTACTATACTCCTATTATAAAGTGGAAGTTTGTTTGTTTGATCCCTGAACCTACTAGTCTTGATTGCAAATTTTTTTTTGTTTTTAATTGAAAGGCAGACTCCAGGAGAGAGCATGTATCTTGATACTCCCACAGGTCTGGGTTCTGGGTGGCCGCCAGTTTATGCTTATTTATTTTTTTGACAGCCCATTAAAGTATCACAGCCCCGAGGGGTCCCCTGGCAACTGTCAGGCAAATAATGACAGCTGTCATTATAGCTCCGTCGCTACCCGGGTAGCCGCGGGCCTCAAAGAAGGTTTGAATGTCAGGCCCACAGGGGTTAACCTCCTCCCTCCTTACAGGAGAGGTAATTAAGAATAGAACAATGTGCATACCCAGTGGTGCGGCTCAATTGATCGATGATCGTTGGAGTCGCAAGATTCTCGATCGGAGACAGCGTCTCAGCAAGCGGAGTGTAGGGCGACCCCGACTAGGTGGAGCGACGATCTCCGGGGGTGGCTGGGTTCGACTGGATGCCAAAGTCAGACACAGAGTCGGTATTTTCACATTCATTCATCAAGTACTTTTATATTCACTTATTGATGTTGGATAGGATAGTGTGAACCACACAAGAATACAAAGAATTTTTTTTTTAATTGAACGTAATATCAAAAATTGCAGAACACGGGCGACTCGAACTCACGACTCTTTGGGTATCGCGACCAGTGCCTAACCGTATTTTACGTTTACTTTAATTTTGTTTATTACGTTTGATTTTTTTTATCTGCTTCAAGTTGGCCCTTGACTGCTATCACACCTGATGTTAAGTGATGATGCAATCTAAGATGGAAGCGAATTTGTTAATAGAATGAAATCCACACCCCTTTTGGTTTCTACATGATATCGTAGGTAGGTACCGGACGCTTTCAGAGAGACGAGACGACGAGCATTTGCAACTTCGTTTCTATACAAATTAAGGATTTTTTGTCATCATTACAAAATTACCTAGTCGTGTGAGAACTTACCCAACCAAGACCTAGAGTCTATAGAAATAATTTAGGTTTCATACATTTTATATGGATTCGCCGCAAAACAGGATATACGCCGGTGGCCGCTACGCGCTACGCGGCAAGTTCATATAAAATCTATGAAAACTACGCAAAATATGCCGTTGGCGGCGTTTTGTGGTTGTGGCCGGTGGCCCGTGTGCGGTGACCCTCGTTTTTAGATTATTTTAATAAAGTTAATATTGCCAACACTGAGCTAGAGAGTATAGAAGGGGAGGGCGTCGCTATTAGCACAAAACCATAGTGGCTCCGTATTTTTGAATGGCTTATATTGTCTAAGCAATACATAAATCTATATTAATTGCAATGCTGCGTGAAACTAAATGGAAAATATCGCGAAAGAAAATGGATACCAAAACAAAAAATATTTAGTGTGGCTGCCACAAAAGATATTACCGCCATCTAGCAAACAGTGGCGGAACTATACCAAGTATGTGCTCTATAAAAATACTCTAAGTGACAGTGTTACCAGCCCTACTGTTTTAACATGGTTTTAACAGTAGATTTGCTATTTTCACATTGATGTCCATGTTTTCTGTTTCATTTCTATTTTCTACTGTTTTTAATTAAACTACCGTTCAGCACCACCTATTACACTACTATGCAAACCGACGAAAAAAATCGGAAGAGGTTACAGTATAGTACGAGTAGTTTATCAACTACTGCTAAAGGAGTATTACACACAGAATCCGAAATAACAAATTGCTATTCGCTTGAAGCAACAGAAAGGCACATGTAGAAATTCAACAAAAATATGTATGATTTTAAAAATAATAATGAGTGTGAAAATATTGAAGATGAGGAAAATGAAACTTAAAAATAATTTTACTTTGATTTTTGTTTTTTGTTGTTGTGTTTATAAACATATCAATGTATAAGAGTTAAAGTAAGTAAGAAAATTGTTTATTATTTAATTATATGTGCAAAATTATGAAATTTGCTTTTTTTTCTTTACCTACCTGTTTTCTACTGTTGGCGAATTGCAGTTTTTTAATATTGTGAGATTGGCAACACAGCTAAGTGACAGCACCTTTGTAGTACCCATAGAGTAGGATGTATATAAGGTAGCTATCTTATCTGTGGGTGTACTTTAGTATCTCTTCTCTTAGTTCTTGGATTTAGTTTTGGTGATTTTGGTAAACATCTATTAAATTTTTTTAAATGGGCGATGAAAAGCAATGTGACGACGTTTCTCAGGCAGCGTTGGACACTGTAAAAGAGACCGATCAAAAAGAAAATGGTGATGGCCCGAAATCAGATCAAGTTAAAGGTAAAGAGTAAAATAAATTTTTATTTCATTTTTTCAATGAGTGTTTTATAGTCTTATTGTTTTGCTACGTACGCAAGTTGTGAACAAAAGTAGCTTTTAATTATTATGCTTTAGTTTACTACAGAGATTACAGAGAAAGTTTCCGAGTTCCAAAATAGGTAATTAATTTGTCCCGAAAAAGTCCGAAAATTGCCCAGGTCTCGTCCTCGACTTTAGACTTGGCTAGTTACCACCCTAGGGATAAAAATGTACCCTTTGGTATCCCAGTAAAATTGCTTGTATAAACACACAGGCTTCTGAGTTAGCGCTAAACTATTCTTTTTATAGTATTTTTTTATCACTTTATTTCCATATTAATTTTTAGTTTCTGAGTATATTGAACCATTAGTTTTATTAATTATCTTCAACATTTGATACTGATTACAAAAATGATCATCCTTAACCCACTAAACCTCATTAGACCAGTGTGGTGGACCTCAGACTCAAATCCCTTGCAGTGAAGCGATAAAACTATGCTGATGAGAATATCCTACACCCAACAATACAAAATCCACACATTACATACCAAACTTTTCCATTCTTGTTATTTCCAGTTGATATTTTATTAAAAGCAACTGGCAATGCGCCCATAATGAAGAAAAAGAAATGGGCCGTTGATGCAGAGAAACCCATCGGCTGGATAATGGAATTTGTCAAGAAATATCTTAAGCTGGAGCCTGAAGAGAAACTGGTGTGTATCATCATCATAATCAAGCTATTTTTGTCTTGCCTTGTTATAAATGTACTGTAATTTAACTAGTTAAGTTTCTTAAAGACTTATAAGAAAAAAAAAGTAGGAATACACAAAAACTTCATGAGAAAAAAATACTCACTCACACACACTCAAAAATTTCCATGAGAAAAATGGAAAAAATCCTGACCTTAATAAGTCACTCTCACATTTCTAGAAATGGAAAAATATCATACAATCAGTCCAGTACTATTTGTAAGTTATATTTTATTGTGGTATGAATAATTGGAATAATACCAATTTCAATGGGTGATGAATAATTCCTATTTCCAATTAAATATGACTTGAGTGAACCAGTTCAATGAACAGATCCTGGCTGCTGAGGACCTATTGGTAGTCCTAGGCACAAAAATGTGTTCAACACTGGTACCTAAGGTTAACCAGGACTGTAGTGTAGTTTCTTCCCGGGCTTTTTCCACATTTGGCCATGATGTTGGCCGTTGTGCATGATTCCTCCGGTGTAGGTCCCCTCTAGTTTATTCCAACCAGTCGAACTGGCTCCAAAAGCTTAGAAGGCCGCCCAGGTCGCCTATCGTCTCATGGAGTGCCGCTGAGGAACCAATGTAGGCTGCTTGTTGCTCCGACACACTGCTGCATCTAAGCATAACATGTATCAGTGTCTCAGGTTTTATAATGTCTCCAGTCAGACATTATAAAAGGAACCTGTACTTGTTGTAAAAATCAAACGTAATATCATGTATAATTTCACTGGAACTTGTGTTTCAGCAGTAGAACTTAGGCTGCGATAGCCAAACAGATGTGGGTTTAATTTCCAAAACATTCCAGATTAAGTTTGGCTTTAATATAACTAACTACAGGGTTATATTTACAATTATTTTGTTAAATGAACTCTCATCAATTTCTGTTGCAGTTCCTGTATGTAAACCAGACCTTCGCTCCATCCCCTGATCAAATAATCAAGAACTTGTACGAGTGTTTTGGCACAGACGGCAAGCTAGTGTTACACTACTGCAAGACTCAAGCTTGGGGCTGAACAAGTCATGTTTAAGTTATCAAATAATAACCAAGTCTTATATAGATCTCCAGCAATGTGATTTAATTGTTTATGATTTAATAGCAAAGCTTGATTGTTCACATAAGTTTAATAACACAACTATCTATAATTTTAATCTAGTATACATATAGCTAGCAGCTATGAAACTAGGGAAGGATCCCATGTCCCGGGCAGCAAAGACTGCAATCACACCTGGTAGTAAGTGATGATGCAATCAAGATGGACTCTAGCTAACCTGTTAGGAGTGGGATATCCTCTTCTGTTTCTTATCAACATCGTTTGGGAAAGCTAAATCTCTTGGCGGTACTTTTCGGTAGGGTGGTAACTAACCACGGCTGTAGCCTCCCTCCAGCCAGACCCCAGATTCTTCGTAATAAGACTGCAACAGCTATAAGACCACTAACTGTTGGCTTAACTTTCCAAAATGCAGTAATCTCGAAAGCAATATCCAGAAATCTCGAAAGCAATATCCAGATTATATTTGAACCTTGCTCACTCAAATTAATATTATAGATAGTTGTAATAAAGATCAATTATAATTACTGTTTTTGTATAAAATATAACCTGGTGGGGAATTTGTTATTAAGATATTCTAAAGCTTATATTTGAGAGTTAATTACAACCACCTGTTCAGTAAGTAAATAATACTTAAGTAATATAATGTTGACTAAATCCGTCAATCTGCATTTGAGAAGCGTGGTGGGTCTACGCTCCAAATTCCCTCTCCTATACGGAGGGAGACCTGGCCTTGTAGTGGCCGTCAATAGGTTAATGATATTCCGACTTCTTTTTGTTAAAATTAATTAATGTATGATTTAAATTAATTAATGTATGATTTAAATTTAATAGATATTTTGCACACCATGTATATGGTAGGATGTGAATAAACATATTGAAATTAACCTTTCAAAATTAACATTGTAACCTTTTCTTGCAATTCTTGCAAATAAAATATTATTTATTATGCTTACAATATTTTCAAAAAACTTGCAATATAAAGATGCCTTCATGTAAATAAAATACATATTTAGTATACAAAAGATTTTTATTTTATAAATAGAAATAAAATATAAAAATATTAAATAATGTGAATACAAATAGATTTTGGCGGAAAGCGTGGGGACACCTTATTTCTTCTTATCACCATTGCTATTAATGTAATCCTTGCTAGTAGTCCTTGTAGGCAGATTATCTGAAAAAAGGTGTCGAAAACTATTAGCAAATTTGAATTGAGTAAACCAGTAGAACTTTTTAAAGTAAACGTGATATGAAACATTGCGGAGCTGGTAGGATTTGAACCCGCGTCTCTTTGGTTATCGCGGCCAGACCGGTTCTATCACTGAACCACAGTATCGCTAGTTTCGAAATTATGCATGATGTCACGTTTAATTTTTACCCGACTGCGTCAGAAGGAGGGTAATGTTTTTCGAGCGTATGTATGTATGTCCATTTCTTCGGCACGCGATACAGCCTAAACGTCTGAACGGATTTCGACATGTGAGGTGTCGTTGAATTCAGCTAAATTGTGGAAGTGACATAGGCTATATGAATTTTCAAAATGGCCGCTGTAAATGGGGGAAAAAAGGGGGGACGTGTGCATTTTTTTCTTTTATCCCAGCAATATGGGTAACAAATGAAAGCTCGTAAAAAGACCATTTCAAAAATATAAATATCATATCACGTTTATATTACTGTTTTAACAAGCAATGTCAAAAAGTGTACCAAGTGTACCGTCTCATTTCAATACCACAAATTAAAACTAAAAAGTCTCAAATAAAATTATTATTATAAAAACAAAGAAACATAGTTTTGGTAGGTCTTTCTTTCCCAGGTAGTAAACTATTTTTACCACACCTGCAGCACCATAAAGTATTTAGAATTTTATATAGATATAGTGATCCTTGTTTTTCTCTTTTCAGTTTATTACTTCTAAGCAGTTGAGTTTTTTGTTTTTATAATAACAATTTTATTACAACAAGTATAAGGTCTGTAATTCCATCTATACTAGAGCTGAACTCGATGGAGAATGCTTATCAACAAACAAATTTAAAATGAAGGTTGAAATCACTAATCATTTTACACCTAATTTTTTTAATTGACTTGTTAATGACGAATTCATGACAATAAATTATATAAGTAAGCTTAAAAGTAATTAACATATTCAATATCTTTTAAATAAGATTTATTTTACTGTTTATTAAATACTTGTGTTTGTTACTTCTTTAACAAACAGAAGATTGTTCTGTTTATTACTTCTATGAAGTTAGCACGCTTCCATCTCAGATTTAATCATCACTTACCATCAGGTGTACATCGGCTAACTTGTAATTAATTAAAAAAAACAAAATGGAAGAAGTCGCGAGCATCCACTAGTACTTATAAAACAGCAGATTATACCAGGCGGTTTGCAGCACTTGACGCCAGCGCCGGTTTGCGGGGGGTTTTTCTTGGAGCCGTTGGACTTGTTGGACTTGTCGGATTTGTCGGATTTGTTAGACTTGTCAGACCGCTTAGTCTGCGCAGCGTCGCACGGGCAGCACGAGTGCACGCTGCTGCGCGTCGTATCCATCGCTTCGATTTTTTCAACCTAAGACATTGATAATAATTTTTTTTAATCGCATTTTGTTTTAAATTCAAATCGCACCACTCACTAATATGAATTTAATTGGGTAACTATACTACAGCCAAAATCGACTGAGAATGCTTGTCAACAAACAAATTTAAAATGAAGGTAGAAAATGCAACACATTTTATGCCTAATAGATTTAAAATTATGTTTTGTTTTTTAAAAAAAACTTATTTAAAAGATATTGAATACATTAATTAGTTTTTAGCTTACTAATCTAATTTATTGTCAGGAATTCGTCATTAACAAGTTAACTAGAAAAATTAGGTGTAAAATGACTAGAGATTTCTACCTTCATTTTGTTGACAAGCATTCTCAATCAAGCTTGGCTTTAGTATACTGAAAACTAATCGTTTCAGTAGTTTATAATATAGTTAACTATTTGAAAAAGCATTAACAAACCCAGGTGTAGCCTAAGCATAACTTAACCGCCATGTCGCTTCTAACATATCTTGGCTAAAAGTACTGCCAATTTTAATACAGGTTTTTACCGAATTCTCCTTTCAGCGGCGCAATCTAATGTGAGAAAATCGCCTAAATTCCATATTTAAATTGCAGTGAAGAAACTAAAAAAATCTCCATAAAACTATACTAAAGTCAAACTCGATTGAGAATGCTTGTCAAGAAACAAATTAAAAATGAAGGTAGAAATCACTAGTCATTTCACACCTAATTTTTTTAGTTAAAACTTGTTAATGACGAATTTATGACAATAAATTAAGTTAGTGAGCTTAAAACTAATTAATATATTCAATATCTTTTAAATAAGATTTTATAAAAAAACAAAACATAATTTTAAATGTATTAGGCATAAAATGTGTTGCATGTTCTACCTTCATTTTAAATTTGTTTGTTGACAAGCATTCTCAATCGAGTTTGGCTTGAGTATAGTTGAGATGTAAGTGATGACCTTGGAGGGCGCGGCGGGCAGCTTGTTGGGCCGGTCCCCGCTTGCGCGCGGCTTGTCGTCCAGCGAGAGGCGCAGCTCCTCTCGCAGCGACTGCGCCGGCTGGTCGCCCGACGCCTGCTGGTTGTTTTGCAAGTACATCTGTAAACCACAAACTTAATATGATACACAAGCCTCGTGTGCTCTCGTACGTGTACATTATACGGAGAGGATACCTCCGGCATCTTCCATATGATGATGGAGCCGGCGGCGCAGCTGCTGACCACGCGGCGCGCGTCGGGGCTGAAGCGCGCGCACGTCACCGCGCCCGCGTGCCCGAGCCCCACGTGCGTGTAAATGCCCTCCTGGTACTTCCACAACTAGAACGTAACAGCTTACTTAACATCTGAGGATTGAGGAGTGTTCGATTGAGAGTCTGATCAATTTGAAGTTTGCTGTAGATCCTCCTTAATAAGAGTAATTGAGAAGCTACTTACTTTGACCATCTGGTCGTTTCCTCCGGTCACGAAGAGCTGCCCGTCCTGTGTGATGTGCACACCGTTTATTGCGCCCACTTTGCTGGCTTCCAACTGAATAAAAGAGATAAAAGATTAATCAAGTCCTAACGTATATTTAAATTATGACTTGGGCAGTGCAGTGGTGTGAGGAATTCGAGAGTGGCAATCACTATACTAAAGCCAAACTCGATTGAGAATGCTTGTCAACAAAAAAATTAAAAATGAAGGTAGAAAGTGCAACACATTTTATGTCTTATTAATTTAAAATCATGTTTTGTTTTTTATAAAATCTAATTTAAAGATTTTGAATATATTAATTAGTTTTAAGCTTACCTACTAGTCTAATTTATTGTCATGAATTCGTCATTAACAAGTTAACTAAAATAATAAGGTGTAAAAAATGACTAGTGATTTCTACCTTCATTTTTAATTTGTTTGTTGACAAGCATTCTCAATCGAGTTTGGCTTTGGTATAGTTAAGTTATTCTACGGATCGATGGTATTAGAAATCCCTACAAAAAGTTTAGGTCCAGCGGTAGATCACAACGCAGAGATCTACACCGCTATGTAGTTGATATCCCCTGGACGCGTACGAGGCGGTTTGACTCCTCGTTCCTTATACGCACTAAGATATGGAATGCCCTTCCAGCTTCCGTTTTTCCCACCACCTACAATTTGGGTATCTCAAGTCGGAGAGTGAATAGACATTTTCTGGGCAAGCGCGTACCATCTGCTAGGCTAGATTGCATTTTCGCTTTCCATCAGCCGTGATTGCAGTCAATATTATATGTAAAATAGATGAAGTTTAAGATTCGACTTATCCTAGGGTCCAGCAATGTGAGTCACCTCTCTGGCCAGGTTGCCGCTGCCCGCCTCCCAGTACGCGACGCGGCGGTCGGTGCCGCCCGTCAGCAGCTGGCAGCCGAGCGGCTCGAAGCACACGCACATAAACAGCGTGTTTGCGTACATCACTTGCCGGCGTGACAACGACCTGCGCACAGGCAAGTAGTAAGTTAGCAGTATTGACGACCTTCGTGGCGCAGTGGTATGCGCGGTGGATTTATAAGACGGAGGTCCTGGGTTCGATTCGGGGCAGATTGAGATTTTTCTTAATTTGTATTGGTCTGGCTGGTGGGAGGCTTTCGCCATGGCTAGTTACCACCCTACCGACAAAGACGTACCGCCAAGCGATTTAGCGTTCCGGTACGATGTCGTGTAGAAACCGATAGGAGTGTGGATTTTCGTCCCACTCCTAACAAGTTAGCCCGCTTCCATCTTAGACTGCATCATCACTTAACATCAGGTGAGATAGCAGTCAAGGGCCGACTTGTAGTCGATAAAAAAAAAAAGTATTAGACCACCTTGGTTAACACCCCTAGATGTATTGCGACATCAAACGAGACGCAATCGCTGGGTGTACACTGCTCAAGACCTTGTAGAGATTCATCGCTGGTATAGTATGTGCCCTGTGTTCTGGAAATAACATTGCTTCAAGCCATCACCAAGAAACATCCTATGCCTCAAGTTGAGGGTGCAGGGCAGTGCAATGCTTCGCTTCGCAGTACTAGGTTGGCGGATATGGGATTTTTACGCTAATTCAGCACCTTCTAGCTTTGGTACTGCGGCCAGATATACACTTACAGCAGGTCCCATATGATGCATGAGCCGTCGGTGCCGGCGCTGACAGCCTCGCAGTCGTTGGGCGACACCTGGATGACGGACACGGGGCTCTTGTGCTCCTTCAGCACCTTCTTCAAGCTCTGGTATTGCGGCCAGATATACACTTACAGCAGGTCCCATATGATGCATGAGCCGTCGGTGCCGGCGCTGACAGCCTCGCAGTCGTTGGGCGACACCTGGATGACGGACACGGGGCTCTTGTGCTCCTTCAGCACCTTCTTCAAGCTCTGGTATTGCGGCCAGATATACACTTACAGCAGGTCCCATATGATGCATGAGCCGTCGGTGCCGGCGCTGACAGCCTCGCAGTCGTTGGGCGACACCTGGATGACGGACACGGGGCTCTTGTGCTCCTTCAGCACCTTCTTCAAGCTCTGGTATTGCGGCCAGATATACACTTACAGCAGGTCCCATATGATGCATGAGCCGTCGGTGCCGGCGCTGACAGCCTCGCAGTCGTTGGGCGACACCTGGATGACGGACACGGGGCTCTTGTGCTCCTTCAGCACCTTCTTCAAGCTCTGGTATTGCGGCCAGATATACACTTACAGCAGGTCCCATATGATGCATGAGCCGTCGGTGCCGGCGCTGACAGCCTCGCAGTCGTTGGGCGACACCTGGATGACGGACACGGGGCTCTTGTGCTCCTTCAGCACCTTCTTCAAGCTCTGGTATTGCGGCCAGATATACACTTACAGCAGGTCCCATATGATGCATGAGCCGTCGGTGCCGGCGCTGACAGCCTCGCAGTCGTTGGGCGACACCTGGATGACGGACACGGGGCTCTTGTGCTCCTTCAGCACCTTCTTCAAGCTCTGGTATTGCGGCCAGATATACACTTACAGCAGGTCCCATATGATGCATGAGCCGTCGGTGCCGGCGCTGACAGCCTCGCAGTCGTTGGGCGACACCTGGATGGCGGACACGGGGCTCTTGTGCTCCTTCAGCACCTTCTTCAAGCTCTGGTATTGCGGCTGGATGTCCCATACGCGCACCTAATACCGTACTTACATTACACTAATATATGGGACAAAAATCCAGAAGAGTGAAGATCTGGAGATACATGCTTTGATTTCACGTTCTGAATTGGGTTAAAAATGTCGTCGTCGCAAAGGTATTGGAACGATTGGAACGAAGTTCCTTATCGCGCGTTGTGAAAGGGGGCTAGACGGAAAAAATTCGTACGAAAAGTTGTCACGACACTTTTTGATCAAAGGATCTTACCGCCGCCTTTGATGTGTGTGCGCGTGAGCGCCGGCGCCCGCGCTGTATGCTGTCTCGCGCTCTCGTGGCGCCCTCTGGTGTTGCGGTGTACAACAACAAATATTATTATTACTTAAAAAAATTAAATTTTATTACAATTCCCTCACTAATTAATCGAAAGGAACTTCGCTCCATCCGGGTGTCCCTTGACACCTCTCAACTTTTTTATATTTATAGAATTAATTTCGGAACAAGACAATTCAGTGAACATCTGTTTATGAAGAAGTATTATTCCTTCGCTTCGATAAGAGTTGCCTAAAGTTGGAATGCCTACCTGAACATATTATAGGATCAATTGGTTACCCCTAAATGGACGACAAAACCAAGAGAGCCGTTGGGTTGCTTCAGGACTGTGTTGTTTGGAAGTCAGTCTACAGAATGTCTTCAGAAGACATCGTTAGATGATAACGTTAGAGAATCACCTGTCCCTCACATCCTCCTGATATTAGCGTGCGGCCATCTTTAGTCATGTCGAGCGCGGACGTGCCCTTATTGTGCGTATTGTAGATGCAGTATATGAGTCGGCCGGTGAGAGGAGTAAACGCGCGAATGTTACCATCGTTCCAACCTGAAACCGACGAACTTTAATGGTTTAAATTTTTAATTAACTGACCACAGAATCTTACGGTACACTTTCATGGTACATATCAGCTGTCATCTAATTAAACTTCATCATTTAGTAACTAATGGATCAAAGAACTTGTAACGTTGATTGAAGTCAATGACACTTGCGTTTGGCGAACGTTTTGGGTTTTCTGAGGTATAGGGGTAGAGTATAATGCCTAATGATTGAAATGTCTAATGCATTATATAATTAGCTTGGATACTCGCTTGCTTGCATGATTATCATCATTATTATCCTATTTTTAACAAGCTCTCAACTCTTCAGAGTCATAAAGTTAGTCTCTATAACGATCATCACTAGACTGAGACTGGGTCCATCAATCGTCAAGGCCCATGTGGATTTTGTTTGAAAAGTTGTCTCGAAAAGTTGAGAAGGGAAGAAAGAATAAGTCAAAATGTAATGCGGTTCCGTGCCGTTCTTGGAGCCCAGAGAAGATCTCTTTATTTTCGACTTTCTGTTTGCCGTCAAATAGAAATTCGAAGGAAAGTTTTTGTCCTCTCTCGAAGAAAATTCGCAAAGAATATGAGGGGAATGTCTCACCGGTGACGATGGACTTGCCGTCGGCGGAGAACAGCACGGCGGCGCACGTGAAGTTGGGCACGACGATGCGCAGCAGCTCCTGCGCGGTGTCCACGCACCACACGCGCACGTCACCGCCGCCCGCCGTCGCGAACACGCCCGACATGCCCCTGAGCGGATTCAGACTAGGATCAGAGTGGTCACAAACGTGACTCTAGTTATAACGGTAGAAAACGCTTTTTTCCACAAAATTTGACAATGTGAGTGATTACGTTTTTCACAGTCAATAGTCACTAGCCCTTCTGGTGTGACCACATAGCTCAAATGGTATGACGCTTGCGCGATGCAGTGGGGGTGTGACGACAAAGGCTTGCAACGGAGCTGGCAGCAGGTACATCCTTCAGTCTATCGTTGACAAGCGATTGTTACAGAATCAAACGTTATTGGTCTAGCCTGCATGGACTGATAAAATAGACTAATAATGATGTTGACAAGTGCCGCTATTATGTCGATACGATACATCGGGAATGCAATGGCATTGATGGCGCAGCGGTGGCAGGTGACGACGAGCGTGGGCGCGAAGGTGTCCAGGTCGATGGCGTAGATCTCGCTGGTGCGCGTGCCGGCCAGCAGCAGCCGCGCGCCGCCCGCCGGCTGCAGCAGCTCCAGCGACGTGATGCTGCCCTGCAGCTTCGCCGACTTTAACTGAAAGTTACATTAGGTTACACTACATCAACCTATCTTTACTGATTAAGATTCCCTAGGCGACATTGTTTGCTGCCCTGCAGCTTCGAGGACATTAAGCTGCAAGTAACTTTAGGTTACACTGCGTCAACGTATCTTTACTGAGTAAGATTCCCTATGCGACATTGTTTGCTGCCCTGAAACTTCGAGGACATTAAGCTGCAAGTAACTTTAGGTTACACAACATCAACCTATCTTTACTGAGTAAGATTCCCTATGCGACATTGTTTACTGCCCTGCAGCTTCGAGGACATTAAGCTGCACGTAACTTTAGGTTACACTGCATCAACGTATCTTTACTGAGTAAGATTCCCTAGGCGACATTGTTTGCTGCCCTGAAACTTCGAGGACATTAAGCTGCAAGTAACTTTAGGTTACACTACATCAGCCCAGGTTCGCGAAGCTACAGACCAACGTTACATCGCGGAAACTGATTTCTGATAGCAAACTGTAGTTTAGTCATCTGCTCTAACATCAGTAGAGCATCTATGTATGTTACTTCAGACGCTATGCTGGCCTGCCTGGTTACACTATGTCAACCTATCATCAGCTCACTACTGAATAACTAAGAGTCTCCTATTAGAAAAAGGTGGAGCGAATAGCGACGTTATACCGTTCAGCGACTTTTAGACCTTAATATAAGTTAGAATTACTCACCGCTCTAAAATGTGGTCTGTTAGGATCCAAGATCTTCCCTTTAGGAAATTCCCCCTTCCAGTTGATTTCATCCAGGATATCGACGGTGCCGTCTCCGGCGCCCACGATCAGACAGCCGTCCGACATTATCAGTATAGATTCTATGCCTGCCAAAATTAATATAATTTTTAAGATAGCGATGAAGTCCTAATAAGTTAATAACAAAAATTATTATTATAAAAACAAAAAACCCGACTGCTTAGAAGTTATGAACTGAAAAGAGAAAAACAAGGATCACTATATCTGTATAAAATTCTAAATACTTTATGGTGCTGCAAACATGGACAAAATACTTTAACCTGCGGGGAAAGAAAGATCTACCAAAACTACGTTTGTCCCCGCCTGCAGCACCATAAAGTATTTAGAATTTTATACAGATATAGTGATCCTTGTTTTTCTCTTTTCAGTTCATAACTTCTAAGCAGTCGGGTTTTTTGTTTTTATAATAATAATTTTATTTCAGACTTTTTAGTTTTAGTTTATGGTATAGAAATGAGACGGTACACTTAGTACACTTTTTGCCATTTTTTGTTAAAAAAAGTAATATGAACATGATATGATATTTATATTTTTGAAATGGTCTTTTTACGACCTTTCAATTGGTACCCATATTGCTAAGATAAGAGAAAAAAATACACACTTCGCCCCTTTTTTCCCCCATTTACAGCCGCTATTTTGAAAATTTATATAGCCTATGTCACTACCACAATTTTAACTAATTCAACGACACCTCACATGTTAAAATCCGTTCAGCCGTTTAGGCTGTAGCGCGTGCCGAAGAAATGGACATACATACATACATACATACATACATACATACGCGCGAAAAACATAACCCTCCTTCTGACGCAGTCGGGTAAAAAGGAATCATAACGTGTGCAAATCAAAATTATTCTACAAGTAAATTCGGGATCGTCAGTAGTTTACCTACAAAACTAAATACCTACTAGACTATCAAGTGTTTACGTCCTCTTTACGTGGAAATATCCTAATTACGTTGTGTCGGACTTAACCGACTTGGTGACGGCAGTGGTTGGCTCAGAGGCGTGGTGGGGTGGAGAGGAATGGTGGGGAGGCAGTTGATCGAGAACTATAACTTCACCTTGGCTGTAACACACGGAGTCTGGTCGTTTCCCCTTCCGCCAGGGCCCGCACTTTGCGAGGCAGCCCAACAGCGATGGCTTGATGCTGGCGACGGACGCGGTCGGCTCCGAAGGGTAGTTGATCGAGAACTTTATCATATCACCTGAACTGAGAAATAATAAATAATTCTGGGAGAAATAAACCTGAAGTTCCCAATCTTTAGAAAATGCTTTACGTGCTTAATTTAAAAAATTCGTTTGGAAATTTTTGATCAATATGAATTTGTTGTTATAGTTACCTACTAATTAAAATAGAACGTGGGATAACGTTGCTCATTCGTGGCTATACATCTAAGTTACAATAATATTGGAGTGAACACGAACGTGGTGCCGGCGTAGCCGTACGCGTCGTCGCTACTGATGGCTATGCAGCGCACGCAGCGCCGCAGCTTGCCCAACGACACATCCACCACGTCCAGCGCTTTGCTCTCCGCACGAATGTTCCACACGCGCAGGTTCGCTGGAAACATACAGTTTCTTACGAAACTATCAAACCATGAGAAACTAAAGTTATCGAACAAATTACAAGCCATAGTATTCAAGTATTTGATCTAACAGGCTACTTCAGTCTTCAGTTATTTACTTCAGTTAAAAATTTATCAAATGTGACGAGTTTTTAAATGGCATGAAGAAACATGAACTTTGGTATTTCAACATCATCATCATTACCAGCCGGTAGACGTAGACATAGGCCTTTTTTAGGGACTTCCAAACACAACGATCCTGAGCCACCTATTGCCAGCGGCTCCCTGCGACACGTTTGATGTCGTCAGTCCACTAGGTGTAGCACCTTGGGCCCCCAACGTCCATCAGTCCATTTGGTATTTAATCTTGACCAAACGGTTTTATCGAACTGTTTGATCAAATAATAGGTAGTATCTTTCTTGTTAATTAATGAACTGACTAATGATAAAAGCTTTAATTATGTTTGCTCATTGATTAAAACTGACGCCGCGTCAAGTATGCATGAATGTGTGTACCTACCTAGTTGCTTCTCAGATCATGCCAACTTGATAAAACTGTTTGAAGCAGACAATTCGATCAAATTACTTGAATGTGTTTGACCTGCATTAGAGTGAAGGAATAGTATATTTACAGTCTCCTCCGGTGACGAAGGAGTTGACTCTCTGGTTGAGCGGCGTGAGTGTGACGGCGTCGCCCGTGGTGAGGCGCGCGGCGGGCGCGGTGCCGGTGGCCGAGCCCACGCGGCAGTCCCACAGCACCACGCAGCCGTCATCGCGCCCGCCCAGTGACACCATGTAGCGTTCGTCTGAAGAGAACGCTAGGGCTTCCACGCGCACCTAAAGTACCATTCAAAAAACTTTAATTTTTACAATTCCTCTTCTTGTTTGACGGTAAGATAAAACCTACCAGAACAGAGTATCTAGTAGATTTTTTACCGAGCCGCTGCGTAAGAACGTAACCACACGTGAGAACCTATAGTTCAAATCATATATACGTGACTCACCTCTTAAAATGGGCGTTCCACAGGGTTCAATTTTGGGTCCTTTTCTATTTTTAGTGTATATCAATGATTTACCACACCATGTTAGCGACATTTGTAAAATTGTACTGTTTGCTGATGACACATCTTTAATTTTTAAAACTGATAGAAATAAAAGTGATTTTGACGATGTAAACTATGCTGTCTCGCATGTGTCGCATTGGTTTACTGCTAATAATTTACTATTAAATGCAAAGAAAACTAAATGTGCTGAGTTTTCTTTACCGAATGTAAAAAAAAAATAAGTCTTTAATTATAAACGGTGAAACGCTAAAAATGGAGAGTTCTACAGTCTTTTTAGGTCATTCTTCTATCTTGGACTGTAAACTTCAGTGGAGCGCTCATATAGTCACTGACAGCTAAACTTAGCTCAGCAGTCAAATTTAAAGAAATAGGAATTCTTACAGTAGCCTGTCAATACATATTCAATAACCTAGTCTTTGTTAAACAAAATATAAATATGTATAAACAGAAAAAGGATTTAAACGATCGTCTTCCTAGAAATGGACATAAGTTAGTCATATCAGCTTATCGCCCCCCAAAAGTACAAAAATCTTTCATATAATTGGGCGTACTCTTCTACAACAAGATGCCCAATTCAGTTTTAGATCTGCCATTGCATAATTTTAAACAATGTATTAAAACTCACTTACTGAGTCAGTACTATCGATGAATTTTTAAATGACAAAGATATTCAAAGGCAACTGGATCGGCTTTCAACTTCACACAGGAAGTGAAATAAATAACTTTATGTAACAACACGCTTCATATTGTAAAATTGATAATATTATAAAAAGAGCAACTGTTGAGTTTCTTGCCGGCTCTTCTCAACAGGGCCTGCCTTCCGAGTCGGTGGTAGAGTCACTAAAATAGTCCAATTTGACGTTTCAGAAGTGCTTGTAATAGGTCTACTTGAAATAAACGATTTTGAATTTGAATATAAATTGGCAATAAAGGGCGTTGAACCCTCAAAAGTAAAGGAGTAGACAAACTATTATCTATCTCTCTCATAACTGTGTACCTATTTGCAATCCACTTTGTGAATCTTATTCCGAAATTATAGGTTTCGTCGGTGGGCAATATTGCCAATCTGTATGGCTCGGAATATAGGTAACATAAATAATTATATAACATATTATGGAATTAAAGAGGCGTCATCCAGTTATAACGAGAGAAAACACTTCAATTTCCACATAAATTGTATATTTTATGCAGTGTCTTGTTAGGACTATTTTTCTAAGTTACCTAACGTCTAACATATTTCAAATGAACCAATAGTAGGTACCTTGTGCAGTTCATGGCTGCCAAGGCAAGTCCTCTTCTTGAAGTCCCACAGTTTAGCGGAAGCCTTGAAGCCGATGTGGTTGATCTGCCCGGAGCCGATGTACGTGCCTTTGGGCGACACGGCCACGGTGGACACGCTGTTGGTGTGGCCGCTCAGGAAGAACATCTTCTTGGTCTTCCAGTCCTGCACGCAGACCTTGTTGCCCATGGGGTACACGATGTGTTCGCCATCCGCGTGGATTTTCAAACCTTTGATTGCTGAACCTATAATTTAATAGGCACAAGCTCTTGACTGCGATCTCACCTAACAGTAAGTGATGATAATCTAAGATAGAACCGGGCTAACTTGTTAGAAGTTGGACGAAATCCACATCCCTATCGGTTTCTGCACGACATCGTATCGGGACGCTAAATCGCTTGGCGATACATCTTTGTCTATAGGGTGGTAATTGCCATGGCTGAGGCCTCCCACCAGCCAGACCTTGACCTATTTAGTAAATCTTAATAGGCCCAGCCAGGAATCGAACCCAGAACCTCCGTCTTATCAATCCACTGCGATAAGGAGGCCAACAAAATACCTATTATATAAAGTAATCTTTTCATAGTAGTTCAGATAAATTTTCCTTCGCGCCAAACCTGGAATCCACACTGAAATGAAGATGCGACGGTGCTGAGAACTATTTTGTACCACAAAATCAAATTGTTCGCTACATAGGCAATGAGGCTCAGGTACAGGGCAGGCTCAAACTTTGGATAGTTTATACTTATTTTCAACATTTAAAACTGAATTACTTTTTCTAAATATATATTTTTGAAAAAGACAATTATTTCTTACCGTCAAATCCTATAATAGCATAGGGTTCCAAGTTTTTAACATCCATTATCTTATATTACTCAGTCTTATAAGTTTAACAAATTGGGACAAGTAAGGAGTGTGACAGTATTGTCTACCTTGCTTGGTTGCTAGGTAAATAGTAAACATTGTTGCTATGGCAATAGTGCAGAAGCATATGCTTGCCACAGATTAATGATACTGGTATATATTTTGTTAAACAAAAAACAGCCAAACAATGATACCAGCAATTAAGTCAGGTCCTACTGCCTCATTGGTCTAGTGG
The DNA here is from genome assembly GCA_034621355.1 of Mycalesis mineus. Taxonomy (NCBI): domain Eukaryota; kingdom Metazoa; phylum Arthropoda; class Insecta; order Lepidoptera; family Nymphalidae; genus Mycalesis; species Mycalesis mineus. Next base: position 16,971,413 of record CM067891.1, on the reverse strand, counting down.
TTAGCCTATCTGACTTCGATCTCAAGGTCCTGCGATTTAGTAATTCTGAGTTTTTCATTCTTCTTTGAAAATTTCAGTACATTGTGGTGTTACACCCCCCTGTCTCGAAGAGCAGGTTAAGTCGTCGGTCCCAGTATCTATCATCAACATCTGATAGTAATTGTTAAAAAATTAAACATTATCACCCACTAAGCCACATTGGAAAGAGCAATGCTCGGAGTATCTCTGCGTGATCGAATCAGAAATGAGGAGATCCGCAGAAGAACCAAAATAACCGACATAGCTCAGCGAGTCGCAGAACTTAAGTGGCAATGGGCGGGGCACGTACTTCGAACAGCTGATGGACGTTGGGGGCCGAAGGTGCTAGATTGGCGACCCTGCACCGGAAAGCGCAGTGTTGGTCGACCCCCCACCAGATGGACTGATAACATCAAACGGGTCGCAGGGAGCCGCTGGGCACATGCGGCTCAGGATCGTTGTGTTTGGAAGTCCCTAAAAAGGTCTATGTCCAGCAGTGGACGTCCATTGGCTGATAATGATGATGATGATGATGAAGCCACATTGTAGCAGAGTCCAAAGGAAGAGTAATGGAGAGAGGCCTGGCCCTGTAGTAGTAGTAGGCAATTAATAGGCTGATAATGATGTTGATGATGCTGAAGTCCGGCCTGTTACTCAAAAGGAGCTTTCCTATCCATAAAGAAAATAAGGAAAAGTTAAAACAACAAATTTTTTTAAATCTTTATTTTTGTACAAAAATCTTTATTTCAGATAACAGTCTTTGTCAGACATTTTATAGCTGAATAAAGTTAATTAAATGTAAATAGAATTAATAAAATAAGTAAAACACTTATAAAATAGCATTATTCTACAATTATAACAAAACTAAATGATAATCAGACATCACATTCTAAAACTAGACTAAAAATCTATTCACATTATCACAGTTAACTTTCTTCACCACACAATAAAGAAAAAAATTATCAAGATTTTCATGGGTTTCATTCTTTAATAAATGTGATGAATATCTTAGCATTCCATGGGTTTATCATGTGGCTGAGAGAAAAACTCTGAACAGAGCCTTAGACTTGTGACACGGGTGTAGGTTTAAGGATACCCTTAGTGACGCGCGTGAATAATCACCTCCTCTGTTCATGGTATTCTCCCTGCCCAGCCAAATTCAGAAGGAACCTAGGAACCTACAGATGTTGCTTGACTTTCTCCAAAAAATTTAAAAATTGTATATATTTCTTTTTACCGTTTTTATAAATTCTATTCATAACTGATTATATTAAAAGTGAGTAATACAAAAACCTTGACCTTGTTCTAATTACCACCATCACAAAGTTGAATTTAAAGTGGTCTACTCGGCCTTCAGTCCAGTTCTTTAGAGTAAATTCATAACAGCCAAATCACTTTTTGCGAAAATGTCTTTTAAGACGCCTGACTCGCTTATCAACTTGTTCCTTGGCAAACTCGGCCACTCGCTTCCTCTCGTTGATGATGTACTGTTTTACAATTGCTAGGAATTCATACAGCTGAAACAAACATAAATGTTTTACATTAGACATTTGTGTAAATTATATAAACATATAAGATTTAATTTTGCTAATTGAGGAGTGTGCAAGGCTGACCATTTAGCAGTATCCTGTAGGTTCATGAGTAACTGAGCTTACGACCTATCCATTATCAATAGAACTATGCCTTTAGCCAGGTAATTATTACTTACCAACAGGTCGTCTTCCTTCTTGCCAAGTTGTGCAAACGCGCACTTGGCTGCATGGTTCTTGTGCTCCGCCCAGGGATCATCGCTCGCCTCCCAGCCATCCAGTTCCTTACCGCAAATAAAACACTTGGCCGAATCCGCATCCTCCTTTCCCGTGGCCACGGAATAGAAACCCGCCTCAGCCATATTCCGAACGTTACACTTTTCTTTGTTATCAAATGGCCAGTATTTAAATGTTTTCACACGCTCTTCAACTAAGAATAGATGCGGACTTTCTACATTGGCCAATATTTTTTCTAATTTCGACATTTTAGAATATTTGGGACTGATTAATACAAAATCTGAAGTTTATCAAAATCCGTTGCATTACTTCCAGTTCCAGTTTTATTTTTTAAATTTTGACATATAAAATTATAAACCAAGATAGCATAACCTATGGCATACACTCTATGTACAGACTATACACAAAGTCAAACATTTTTGAGACCATCGAGGTTCTATTTGAGATCATAATTTGCATGGTAGGCATATTTACATTATGCCTACCATGTACTTTTGTATATGCACAAAAGCAGCTACAACTGTAATTATTTTACTGGCGAAAATGAAGCTAGGCATACTAAAGAGCGCATTATGTTTCTATAATAATATTGACATATCGATATTACTGTAAAATTGATCACTAATTCAACAAAAATCAATACAATAACAATGAAAGGAAAATTATGTAAATCGTGGTTTAATATAATATTCATTATACTTACATTTTATCAAGTTTTTTCCGAAAATAATTCAATTTAATTCACCGTTCATTCATATATTTTCTTGTTCACACAACACTACGGATCTGTGGTATCTGTCACAAATTCTTCTCTGGAAATGTCTATCTATTCTAGTGTTTCCACTTTTAAGGATTTTGCCCATGCTTAGGGCGAAACTATGGATGTCATTTTAGGCCTTTTTTCATTAGAACAGGAATTTAGCGAATATAAGGGCGAAACATAAAATCATTTGGTGACATAATTCATATTATGTATTATATTATACTTGGAAGACCACCGAGATCATTTTGTGTACACAAAAAAATATTATTATTTTTATTATTTAGGGATTTCATGTTCAAATACAAAACGAAAAACATTGATCAGTATTCTAAAAACTAACAAAGAAACAGGCTGTCTAATAAAATCCTTAGCGTAAAACTTCACATTAAAATAGGAATGCTAGCTAACAACTGCTCATTTTTAGCCTGCTGTGCTGTCAAAACGAATAAAACCAATAACTTAGATTCTGACTCTTCTGTATATAAAGGATTTATTTGGTTTTTTGTAATCAAATTAATATGTAAATTTGTATTTGATAGTTTTAACTATACGTTCTAAATTATGGATTTCTCAAAAATGTTCAAGGATTTTTAGGGAAAAACCAAAATCTTAAGTGGTAGCACTGGTTTATTTACCCTTTGCACTGTGCAGAGGTTCAACTGGGTTTGTCTGTTGAGTTTGCCAATCACCAATCGAATTTGAGTTTGAGCAAAGTAGGCAATATCTTTTTGAAGTTTGTGGGAAAGGGAACACAAATTCCAATTTCCAATATTGTCGTCTGTTCGTCAGCGCATGGTCAGCGCGTTTTGATCGACAAAGTATTTTTGTGTTTGTATTTACACTTTACGTCTGAATTATTTCAATTAGTGTTTTATATACTTAACTTAGTAATTTTAAATTAAAGCTAGTTTATTAAAAGCACGGTACAAATAGCTGTGGACAAGTCGTAAAATTATATCTTCCAAAGTTAATTCAACGAAACAAGTGCCTAATATATTAGTTGGAGTCTTTTGTTATTCTTATCGTCTCCTAGTTTGTTGTTCGTCAGTGTTTAATTAATGTTTTACGCAATTTCTGCAATGGTCCGAGCTGTTTTCTAGCATTATCCAGCCCCGTGAAACGTTTTGGTAAGTGCCATTTGTTATACTATTTAATTAACTAACTGTTACATAGTGTCTCTTACTACCAGATGGATGGTGTTAGTAATTAAATTAACAAATTATTTCGTCTTTAAATTATTTTTATAAATACTTTATGTATTATTTTATTGAATTTGAGATTGAAATCCGCGGTTTACGTCAAAAAAAAAAACTATTAATAAAACTTGATCTCATGATTTCGTCACAATGATTCGAAGGTGAAATAAACTCATAAAAACTCGTCACTATTAGTTCTGTTTTAAGTTTGAAACCTTATTTGCACTACTTTACTATCTTAAAAGCTGTGTACTTATCTTTATGATCAATCATTACTATTATTCAAAAAATTAAATTAAAATTTGTTTATTTCAAGTAAACTCAGTTTGCAAGCACTTTTGAAATGTTATGTTAGAGTATTTGTAGAGACTCTACGACTAGGACACTGGAAAGCAGGTTCAAGAACAATCAATTCTCCTGGTATTGCATAAAAAATAGTTCCATAACAACAACAGAAAAAACTATTCACACATTTACACACTTGTTTACCTTTGAGATGAATATCTTAGCATTGAATGGACAGAGAGAAATAGACCCTATAGAATCTGAGACTTATGACACAGGTGTAGGCTTAAAAGGGATCCCTTCTCCCTGCCCAGCCAAATTTGGAAAGATCCTGTTACTGCAATTTTTGATACTCCTAATATGGAGCCTGCAGCACTGCCTGCTCGGTTAGGCTTTCTAGTACAGTCAAGGTCTTTTAGCAGGCAGATAGCTTCATGGAGTGTCACTGAGGAACCAATGTAGGTTGCTTGTTGCTCCGACACACTACAGCACCTATGCATAACATGCTTAGGTCTCCTTCAGTGCAGTAGAAATAAGATCTGGTATTTATTATTACCAGACATGTTTTGGCACCAAATATGTAAAAGTTTTTGACTTCCTGCCAAAATATCACCCAGTATATTATGTTTTCTTCATTACAATACATCACTATTTACATTTTTCTATTTTCTACTTGCATTATTGTTCAGATATAAAATCACATGGACAACTGGTTAGGCATGTAAAACTGGAATGTTGAAGAATGGCTGATTTTTTTTTATTTGTGCTGCCTACTTAAAGAACTTGGACTGTTTAGAAATGCGTTAAATTCTATAGACTGCTTTGAAAGGATCTTACAACATTTGGCTTGGCAGAGAGAACAACACAAACAGAGAAGGTGAGTGTTGATGCATGGTTGAAGAATTCTTTAAACCTACACCCGTTGCCACAAGGCTTAGACTCTGTTCTGTGTTTTTCTCTCTGCCACACATTGGACCTGGCACTTGCATGATGAATCCATGGAATGCTAAGATATTTGTTTTTAGTAGAAGAGCTTTTTGAGCTGTTTTGTGTTTGGTGGTCTTGTGAACTGCCTGTTGGTGCAGTGGTTAGCTTATTTGGCTTCAGATTAAGAGGTCCTGGGTGTAGTCCTAGTTAGACTATGAAAAACTGGACTTTTCTTATTTTCAAGTAATTTTTGGTAAAACATTTTAGTCCAGAGTTAGAAAGTAGGTGATGATACACCCTTGTGCCGCATAGATCACATTAAGCTATCAGTCGCTGCCAATTAACATAAGATAAGTTAATCCATCAAACATCATTACCCTTAGCCCACCAGCCCAAAAACTTTACATACCAGTTGATGCATTACGTTGGATCAAACGTTACACCCTAAGAGAGAGAGACCTTGTTCTGTGGGCTATTAATGGACTGATGACAGACTGACAGATGCTATTAATTAATATTTGAATTAAATAGTAGCTGAGGGCCTCTGCAATGTATGTGTAGTGGTATGCTCAGTGGATTTATAAGACAGAGGTTGTGGGTACGATTCCCGGTAGGGTCCATTAAGGTATTTCTAATTTGGTCCATGGCTGGATGGATGGGCTTTGGTCGTGGCTAGTTACCTTCCTATTGACAAATAGGTACCGCCAAGTGATTCAGCATTCCTGTACGATGAAGAAACCAAAAGGGATTGTACTGTATTTCAGTCTCCTTCTGTTAAAATAACCCACTTGCATCTTAAGATTGCATCATCACTTACTATAAGGTGTGATTGCAGGCAAGGGCTAACTTGTAATAAGTGAATAAATAGAAGTGTCATTTACTTGCTTTAATTTACTTAAGCATATCTATGAAGTCTGTGCCAGCAAGTTTAAGGAACATTTATTTAATGTAGTAAAGAGGTTTGTGGGTTCTAGGTAATGTCTTTAATGTAGAAACCTTGGCTGGCACCAACTCCTAGATATGCTTAAGTAAATTAAAGCAACTAAATAACACAGTTATTTTTTACTTTTTAGTGCATTTTAAGTCAGTTTTATTTTTTGTTAAAAATTTTCATTTTAACTTTTTAGTGATTTATTGCCACGTAACGTACTCGTACTATACTGTCATAGTATATTATATGGTACTGGTAGCCAAAAGGCTACCGATACTTACACAAAAACGAAATCGCTGCAAGTGTGCCTATAAAATGTGGAGCGTTCCTTCAATTTTCCCAGGATATCATCATCAGATCTTAACATGATGACAATGGGATCATCTTGGAAGTGTACCCTTTCTAATAAAAAAAGAATCAAAATCGGACAACTCTGTAAAATCTTATCAGGAGCTTTAATGAGCTGAATGAATGAATTTATTAGTATTTAGATTGAATTTGAAAATATAATAAACTTAGCAGATCAATTTGCATAATTGAATTGGTACTAGTTTATTTACAAATCTGGCGAAAAGCTTTTATAATCATATAAATTGAATATAATGAGGTTATAAGTTGATACTTAAAGTTTATAAGCAAATTTTTTTTTCTTTTTAGAGCGTTTAAATAAAAGCTTCTTTCAAAAAGTTTTTTTGCTTTTAATTTATTTTTTAGTCATCGCTGGCTACATTTCTCAGTCTATTTATCTCATGCAATGCATTATTGTGTCAAGGTCGTTTGCCAGTTAATGACCTTCTAATGTTTTTATCGTAGGTACTTAAGGCCACATATGCTTGACCAGCAGCAAAGACCTTCGAGCCTAAGTAAATAACGGCGTAGTCAATAGTGCTACCATGCATTTTGTGTTCTGCACAAGCCCAACATAATACAATGTGCAGCATTCTTCGTTCCGCGGTTTGGTGAATATATTTAGCTAGAAATTGCACAGTCTTGGGCTGATCTTCGTCTTAACCAAAGTCTATTCGGACAGATGGTATATCAGTGTCATATATTTGTTCTCTTCAGAAGCAGGGCCATATAGTTTCTCTAATATGTCCAATGGCACCATTGACCAGACCTTTGGAGACATCTACATTGTAACGCAACATCACTTTGTGTCAGTGAATATTCCTAACTTGTTAGGTAGCCCTCCTGTCATGTTTATATTGGAGGGTATTATATTATTTAGATCTAAGTTGACAGTTTTTCGAGATCAATCTACAAGACTATCCTTGACCGTGTGTGGGAGAATGCGCTACTTATTTCAGCTTGGAAGTTACTGGCGAAACACAGTTCCGAAATAGATTTTGGAGTTTTCCTTCTCCTAGACAGGTTGCAGATCAATGCTGATGACGCCTATCTCGCCAAAATACATCAGTCAAACTTATTTCAGCTTGAAAGCTGAATCCAGAGATTAATTATCATTAAACAAACAAACATACTCTTCCACTTTGGGGATTTGCTGATTCTACATTGAAATTGAAGGAGGTATGGGGGCATCATAGTCGTCTGGCGCAGGACGTAATTCAGAACAATTCCCTCATAGTAGGGCCTTAACGCGACCGCGGGTCGCGTGCTAAAATCGGTGGATCATCCTGTCTCAGTGCTCACTTGCTTCGCTGGTGGAACCTACATACAAAGTTTCAAGTGAATCCATTAAGAAATTAAAATTTTCAATTTACACCCCTTTTCTGACCTTAGGGGAGAAATTTCCAAAATTCCTCTCTCCGTGCTCACTTGCTTCACTGGTGGAACCTATATACAAAGTTTCCAGTAAATCCATTAAGAAATTAAAATTTTCAATTTACACCCATTTTCTCCCCCTAGGGGGGGAATTTCTTTTTCTTAGATTGCATCATCACTTAACATCAGGTGTGATAGCAGTCAAGGGCCAACTTGTAGTCATTAAAAAAAAAAAAAATTTCGAAAAATCCTCTCTTAGTGGTTGCCTACTACCCCTAACAAACATAGGTGCCAAATTTTAGCTGTCTACGGCTAGTAGTTTCGGCTGTGCGTTGTCTGTCAGTCAGTGCATCACTCAGTAACGGAAGAGTTTTATATATATAGATTATCGAAATGCATTAAAAATATACATTCTGCCATCTTGTATTGTCCTCCATATTGGATTTCGAATGATGTCACACACTGTATCATGCATTGTCATCCAAAGTAAACGTGTATACAAAATTTCGGCTCAATCGGTTGAAGGTATCTACTTCAAAATTGAGCTCAAAGATTCCACCCGAACTTACATACTTACAATGCAAGTTAAATAAATGCTTAAAATACGAGTATTTTATATCTCGAACTAGAACTCGGACTCTGGATTTATTGATTTGTAGCCGCACAGGCTAAGGTTTTCTTTTAGGTAGAAATATAATAAAAAACACAAGACAAATGTGCTTTATGGCTTAACTCTCATTCCATTAATCCCGTCAGCATAAAGCGGGCCTATATCGACGCAGGTCGGGACCGGCGGGATCGATGCCGTGACGCAGTGCGGGCTTATCCCGCTGTCCCGCTGTCCCGCCGGTGGTGTCCTGTCGCGTGGGATAAAAACTTGTTTAACTAGGTCGCCTGGCTAATGTTAAAGCTTACGTATTGCTAACACATTTGTCCAATACAATTTAAAACTTTAAATCAATTCAGCATTTGGTGTTAAGATTTTTATCCTGCTGGTGGTAGATGCTGTCTCCGTTCCCAGTGCACCTCTAAAGGCACCTCTGTAATCCCTAGAGAAAATTTTACTTTTGCGGGCGCAAGCGACGAGTAGGAATACTGGGTTTTTGGTTGGTAAGAGTCTGTCATAACCTCTTCGCCACCCTGCAGATATCCATAGGGATTTCCCCTCGAAAAAAGAGCGTGATGTGTCAAAGCACCATATCCCTACTCCTATATCATCATTATCATCATTATCAGCCTATTAACGGCCCACTACAGGGCCGGGCCTCCCTCCTTATAGGAGAGGGGATATGGAGCGTATACCCACCACGCTGCTCCAATGCGGGTTGGCGGGCTTAGGGTGATAATGTTTCATTTATTAACGATCACTATCAGATGTTGGTGATAGTGACCGGGACCGACCGCTTAACGTGCTCTCCGAGGCACGGGGGTGTAACACCACCAACTTCCAAACTCCGGGCTTGGAATGTACTGAACATTTCATAGAAGAATGAAAAAGTTCAGAATTATTCCGTGACCCGACCCAGGAATCGAACCCAGGACCTCGTGATCGAAGCCACATCTAACCATTAGACCAACGAGGCAGTCTCCTATATGGAGGGAGGCATTTCTAATAATGATGATGATGACGAAGCCTGAAATGATATAGAAAGTATGGAAAAACCATCGGGTCGTGGACGTCCTATATTGTTCAATGAATAAAAACAAAAAGGCAACTGGCTAATGCTTTCTTTCCTTCACGCATCGTTTAGGTTCTAGGTTGAGCGATAATTTGTCATCGTTTAAATAAAACTGTAGGCATAACGCAAAAGCATTCAGGCGGTCAAGGAAACATTTCAAGGCAGGGGAAAATTTAGACAAAGATGTGACATAGTAATTAATTGCGTGGCTAAAGTGGAGCAATTTTTCACATTGTGCTGTGGCTATTGTTAGGCCGCGTTCTGGTGGTATGTAATTACCGCAACGTATAGTACTGGGGCTTGTATCCAGGGATTCTCAGTTTTAGAAATCGCACTCGTTGAAAAGGTCTCAACAATTAGCGAGTTCAGTCTACGAGTCTTATGTTATTTAAATAAAGTATTTACAAGCTTAAGATTAAGGCTAGAGTTGAGACTGAATATACCACAGAGTATTATATTCTGTGTTAAATCAAGTCTCAAATTGGAGATTTCAAGGGTCCACACCCTCAATTGTCCAAGAATAAATCGCAATTTTTTTTAAATTCATATGGTGTACCACGAGAAATCATGCCCCGAACCGCTAGATTCGGACATTTAGTTTCGTGGCAACTGTTTAGACTGTTAAGATTCAAAATTAAAAATCGTTTATTTGTTTAGCTTGCAAGCACTTTTGAAACGTCAAGTTAGACTATTTATAGTGACTCAATTAAGGTTTGATCTTTAAAAGTTTTCAAGGGTGATAATGTTTCATTTATGAACGATCATTATGAGATGTTGATGATAGTGACCGGGACCGATAGCTTAACTCGCTCTCCGAGGCACGGGGGTCTAACACCATCAACTCCCCGAAACCAGGCTTGGAAAATACTGTAAATTTCATAGAAGAATGAAAAACTCACAATTATTCCGTGACCCGACCCTGAATTCGAATCCAGGACCTCGTGATCAAAGTCATATTGGCTAATTACTAGAACAACGAGGCACCTTAAAACCTGCTATCTCTCAAATACACAGTCCAATCTTTATAGTTGCCTAATATACCTACTTAATTAACGTAAAAGCTGGCAAACTATATGTAAAACGCATCTACATTCTAAGTAGGTACTGACATTCCTCTAAGATTAACCACTATTACCTATTCTGGGAGCATTGTCATACGTCGATTGCAGCAAAATTGACGGCAGTAATTATGGTCAATTGACCACAAAGGCCAGCACGGAAATGTTCGAGAGAAGAACGAGGTATACTACTGTGCACTAGTTGTAAGATTGGGCCCATAAATAGCCGTCTTTGAACGCAATGGGATTATGTCGAGGAAGTTAAATAATCCTATTAAGTTGCTCTATTTTTCGGTATATTTCTTTTTTTTTATCAACTACAAGTTAGCCCTGGACTGCTATCACACCTGATGTTAAGTGATGATGCAGTCTAAGATCGAAGCGAGCTAACTTGTTAGGAGTAGGACGAAAATCGACACCCCTTTCGGTTTCTACACGACATCGTACCGGAACGCTAAATCGCTTGGCGGTACGTCTTTGTCGGTAGGGTGGTAACTAGCCACGGCGAAAGCCTCCCACCAGCCAGACCAAGACAAATTAAGAAAATTCTCAATCTGCCCTGCCGGGAATCGAACCCAGGACCTCTGTCTTATAAATCCACCGCGCATACCACTGCGCCACGGAGGTCGTCAAAAGGTTATTTTTTCTTTTTATTCACATGTTAACCCCTGCAATTACACCTGATGATTGGGGACGATGCATTTAAAATTGAAGTGAGTTCTATTAGTCTAAGATCCGAACTAAAATCGACCTTCACCGAACTGATAATAGAATGAAATATATTTCATGACAAATTTAGTATATTAGAATATATATTAAAAATAGGCTGCCCAAAAAAATCCTGGACAAACTATTTTTTATTATTTTTTAAAAAATAATTTTTACACTCTAGTAAACAGTAAGCGTTATTTTGGAGCAACTTATGTCGTGAGTTGTAAAAAAAATTATAAATTCAATTGTCAATATAAATATTTGTATAAATTTTGATAAATATTTATTGATTTAGCTGATTTTATATGGTGTCATATTTTAGTATTATATTTAATATATATGATTTACATTTATTGAATTTATTATTTTTTTACAACTCAGAAATAAGTTGCTTCAAAATAACACTCACTGTTTACTAGAATATAAAAATTATTTTTTAAAAATAATAAAAAATAGTCTGTCCAGGATTTTTTTAGGCAACCTATTTTCAATATATTTTCTAATATACTAAATTTGTCATGAAATATATTTCATCCTATTATCAGTTCGGTGAAGGTCGATCTTAGTTCGGATCTTCTACTATATTAAAAGTAGGATGAAATGCACACCCCTTTCAGTTTGTATGTGTTTCTGCGCTAGTGCTTGGCTAGCAGCAGGGTGGTAACTAACTACGGCCGAAACCTTCCACCAAACAGGGTTGGACTCATTAAGAAAATATTAATTAGTCCAGCCGGGTATTAAACCCAGGTCATAATCCGACCGCACGTAGTGTAGCGCCATGGAGGCCGTCAAAAGAATAAAAGCTATTTTCTTAGTTTGACCTTTGAACCCTACCCTGGATCTCGTGGTTCGAAGCCACATAGCTTAGGACGCCTTGTAGGTTCATTCAAAATAAGCTGAAGTTATAATTAAAACTCTTTTGTATCGTATATTTTACATTTATAATGAAAGAAAAATAATATTAGAAAGTCACAAAAGTGCTCTTAAAGTATAGAGCTATTAGAATGAATGGGCGACCTTCAGACGTGTCTGGAATTGATTCGTCTTCGGTTTTATAAACCTTTTTGTGTCTAGTTATTTCGGTAGCTAATCTTGAGGCAAGGGACTTTTCACATTTGACGGAAGATACGTCGGGCGTATCAACAGTCACGTCAATATGTACGTTGTACGTACTATAGTGAAAGAGTAACAAACCTCCATCTATCCATCCGTTTATACAATCTTTCGCCATTATAATATTAGTAAGGATGTTTGTTAGTTCTGACGTTACGTAACCGATAAATAATACGCGACGCATTTTCTGTTATATGTGAGAGGACCCTCACTTGAAGCGATATCGCTTTTCGGTACGTCGTATGTATCGAATTTTCGATAGAGCTTTTTAAAATTCTGCCTTCAATTCTGAATGAGTTATAAACTGCGCGTTGGTGATTGAATTGAAGTTATTCAGAACATTTTTATGTTCTGGTACTTTTTGATTTTTAATCTATGTATGGCCAGGTCAAAAGTACCCCAATCCGACGTACTTGTATGAAAGGAGAAGCGACAGAGATATGCAAGAATCGAGGCAAGTGGAAGGGCGTCGTCTCTGCCTACCCCTATGGGAATGGAGGCCATGATGTTATGTATGTATGTACGAGTATGTATGTTGTTCCACTGAAATTCAAAGCAAACAAAATATATGTTCATCATATGATTGATTGAAAATTGCATTAAATAAATTATTTATTTAATTTGACTTTAATAGGATAGCAAAAATCTACTTCTAAATTAGTTCATGAATGGCTGGTGGTATGCCTTCGGTCGTTACTAGTTACCACCCTACCGACAAATCCGCCGAGCAATTTAGCGTTCCAGTACGATGTCGTGTAGAAACCGAAACGGGTGTGGATTTTATCTTACTTAGCCCGCTTCCGTCTTCGATTGTAGCATCACTTAACTGATTGCAGCCAAGGACTAACTTGTAATGAATTAAAAAAAATGACTTAAACAAACACGAATAAACTTTTGACGCCGGTCATTATCAGCCTTGCCCACCAGTCCGCTTTGGGACTGTGTGGTGGATAGAGGATACACATGCTCAACATTAACTCCTGCTTCTGTAGTATTATCAAAATAGGCTAATATTTTAAATATCATTAATAATTTAGGCACGACGCCAGTCGGACACCGTAGCTTAGCGGTATGACCCTTTTCGAATCCGCAATTTTTGATATTTTGTTTATTTTCTAATAGAAAAGAAGTTATAATATAAGTATGTTCGTTGCTTTTACGCAAAAAGTACTTTTGATGAAACTTTGCAATAATATAATAATATCTACAGCTTATACATCAAACTAACATTGAATGTTGTTGATGAAAACATATATATTCAATAGGTATTTTGTGTGCATTATTTCTATACTTAGATAGGAAAAAACTCCATAGACGTCATAAAATCTACCTAAATCCAGTGCATTAACAAATTATAGATTTTATGAGTAGAGCCGAGGTGCTCTCGTGGAGTGCTGCAACGAGTGCTTTTAGCCTATATTCTCTAGCTAGATTAAAAGTCATGTGATATTTTTTTTATAACATGAAGACTAAAGTACATTCATTCATTTTCATTTAGGCTTACATTTTTATCACGAACCGATGGCACAAGAGGTATAACATTGTATAGTATAGCCATCGGTCGATAGCTATCATCAACATCTGATAGTGATCGTTAATAAACCAACCTAAGCCCGCTAACCCGCATTGGAACAGCGTGGTAGGTCTAAGCTCCATATCCCCTCTTCTACAAGGAGGGAGGCCGTACAATAGGCTGATAATGATGATGACCCAAAGTGATTCAATGAACATACGCCATTTGACGAATCCCACGCCTAGACGCGGCCCTCTCATGTTTATAATATTGGTAGGATAGGATAAACGTAGATAAATTCGCTGGTGCTAATAAAACATATCGGTCTGCAGTAAACTAGCCAGGTGTACATTATGCGATGGGATCGACCGCTGCTGTGCGCCGCGAGGTTATTTAGGTCACCGGTTTGTGATTATACATCAGCCTTGTTCCGTTAAACACCTGCATTGTTGTTGATAGTTTCCCATCGCGATACACTTATAGCAATCATCGAAGAACACAAAAATACGCGACTTGCATACGTTGACACCCAAATGTCTTTCACTACCTGGACATGGACATAACAGGCACCCCAAAATATACTATCAAATAGGCCCCGATTTCATCTATGGTCATGAGGGCGTCAGGACTTGTACCCTCAGGACAAAATACCCATTCTGAACGTCCCTCTAAGGCTAGGTACCGAGTTTTCTTTATTCAGTCTTCGGGCCCCTTCTGGCAATGCTTCTGCGCTCTCCCAAAATTTTTACGCTGTTGAGGTCACGCATGGAGTCTATGGCAATTACACAATCAAAAAATATAAGTTTTAGTTGTTGGAGACGGAAGAATCTGGAGCAGTTATCAATTGAGGGCAAGTTATTCTGAGCCAAAAGGTAGACGATAGTTCAGTGTCGCAGTTAAACTGAATATTCGGGACAGTTAATAATATACACGATCCCATGTTATAATGTTATGCAACGTATTTCTTATTCTTCCTTATTAATAATTTCGCAAAGGGGTACGGTAGACTCCATCGAAACCTTAGATGAATAACAAAACATGTAAAAATATTGATTTCGAGTCGACAACATATATCCGTAAAATTTGGATTAAGGAGAATTTCGTTAAATTCTAATGATACTGCCAAACAAACCGTACTTGCTATATAAACAAACTGCGTCGCCATCTTAGATACGCATCGCCAATTAACACATTAATCATCATGTGTCAAACGAAATTTCTTGCCGGAAACATTGAGTGACTCGAGTGTTTTCAGAATCAGTCATAGAGAGTGCAGTAGGTAAGAAAAATTGTATGAAAGTCTGTCATAGAAAAATAGAAGGGCAAGGGTCGAAGTCGCGGGCGACTGCTAGTTAAATTATAAATGCGCTTATTTCCACTACGGTACAGGAAACGACAAATTTATTTGTTTGACTCTACCCTTGGTTCGGGGGCAGTCTTTGTTAAGAGAAGCCTGTAAAGAACCTAACTCATTAAAACATAAATTACGAAAGTTACTTGTACTTACAACCATTGATTTTCCTTGTTCTTGTAAGAACAGTTGAATTTTTTCAAATGAAACGAATATTTAGTTCATGTATTACACGTTTGTTACTGATACACGACGCAATTGATTAACTTCCGAAATTAGAAATAGAGAATAGGTTATTTTTGATTCACGAAAAACTTAGCGAAGTTTCCGCGGAATAGCGAAAATTCTAAATCTATATAATGCAGCTATGGGTATATTAATTATTATTAGCCCTTTTGCAGTGTTAGACCTCCTTCCTTATAAGAGAGGAAAATATGGAAGTTATACCCAACACGTTACTCCAATGCGAGTTGGTAGGCTGTAGCAGATATACAATACTTCAATATCTGATACGAGACTGCCCAAATTTCTGTATAATAAAAAGCTATATTTCGAGTAAACTTATCCTGGATTTTTGGGATTGAACAAATCCCTACCTTTTATTGTGTTATAGCCATAGGTCAAATCGAAATGGTTGTTTCAGCAGACACTCGCATCTGCTACGTCGTAGGTACGTACTACGTACTCGTACGTCTGTCCCCAGTCGCCTCCGAATTGCCATTACAGAGTTCATTGCGCTCGCCGCCGCCGCCGCAGTTACCGTCTGGCGAAATTCTCACCGCGCTGTGTTTAATATTCTGATTACATCTTTTTCTTTTATATTGTATTTTCATTTTCTGTAATAGAAAACTTGTAGTTGTTAACTGTACCCCGCCTCAAGACTACATTGTTTAACATTGAACGTGCAACGGTCAAAATATTGATCTAACTTGGCTCAGAGGTCTCAGTTATCTTTGCTTAGTCAACGGTCGTGCTGTCATTGTTTTGAAAAACATTGTTCTCATTGTTACATTGTTTTTCATTGTTGTTATATCACTTACTGTGAACTTACTTCTATTTACTTTTACCAGTTTTTCACTATATTTCCATTTATAGCATATTTTCAAACATTTTTTTTTTATCTACTACAAGTTGGCCTTTGACTGCTATCACACCTGATGTTAAGTAAAGATGCAATCTAATAAAGAAGCGGGCTAACGTCTTAGAAGTAGGATGACCCCACACCCCTTTCGGTTTCTATACGACATCGTACCGGAACGCTAAATCGCTTGGCGGTACGTCTTTGTCAGTAGGGTGGTAACTAGCCACGGCGAAATCCTTCCACCAGCCAAAATGACTGAGTGACCAGTTAGTGGACTGAGGTATAACATGGTTTACATTTAAAGAAGTTTTTATGTAATGTTCTTTTTTAATGCTTCACAGTTGAAAACCTCTGAAAAGATAATCAGACATCCAGGAATCCCGTTTTTAATGATTCATTGGGCAACTTTTCTAACAGAAACTGTCCGTGCACGAAGTAACAATCTATAAGTTTTTCGCGTAAACATCTATAAATTGCACTTTTGGCAAACGTTAGATAACTAACTTGTCAGTATCATTCTAGTTGCATTTTGTTCATTGAAAACAAGTATTTGGAAGGTTAAGTTGAAAACTATCACATAAACCACATTTTTTCCCGAAATTCCCGTCCTCTAGTAAAATAATACCGCTTAGAAAATGTCTTGTTAGAAACCTCATCAGAAGAGAATAAAACTCAAAACATACATGAAAAATAAAAGACGAACTTTAATCGGAACAATTTATTTACAAAGACATCAAAGACCATCCTTGCAAACCCTAGTGTTTTTTAGCGTGTTATAATGTTTACTAATAAGTTGATTTGTATGATGATAGTAAAAAAAAAAAAAATACGATCAAAATGAAACATTCTTACGGTAATCACATAATTTACTTAAGGAGCGCTTAATTACACTATTTCACTAACGCTTATTATGCGTTTCGCAAAATTAATTGGCAGCATAACTGCACACAAAGAGAACACGCAGAACAATAATCCACTTCACCATGTGGGCGTCTTTTATAAAGCTAACGCCATTTTTGCTAAAGTTTCTAATCTATGGTAAACGGGGTGCCACAACACAGCAAATATACAATGCTGCCAACAGGCTATATACATTTCCTACAGTATAGGTTGTAGAGAAAACGGAAGCTTAATCCATAAATTACCACGATTTTAAACACGATTGGAACCAAAATGTTTTGTACGCAAGGGATATCGTCAAAGTAAGGGTGCGGATTACTGCAATGTCTGGCGGTTGTAAAGCGATTCAAACTGGGTACAAGGGCATTTATGTTTAGATTAAACTGACTTGCGACCACAAATGTATTTGTTCAGTAATTCAATACACGCTTTACATCAACTGATCCGCTAGACAGATGTAAGTTGCATAATTTCTTAAACGTTATGTAATGTAAGTTACGTTTATGAAAATTTGAATTATTTTTTGAAAAGTTTGTAAAATAACCTGATTATTGAAAAAAAATGATATAAATATTATAGGGCAATACACACTGGAAAATAGCCATGCTCATCACACAAACAGTTTTCCAAATGTGGGAATCGAACTCACAGCCTAGGATGCAGAAGCATGGTGACTTCCCATAGCGCCACTCGCCGTCAATATTACCACAGTACTAATGTAAACTAAGCGGATAAAACCGCTGGCGGTTCTTTAGTAACTCTATAAACTAAATTAATTATTCAATGTTCATAATGAACTATACCGCAAAGTACCGCCTGCTTCTAATAATTAAAATCTTTCATATATCCATCGTTAATCCTCTCCTAATACTCGCTAGTTGAAACATTTGAGCGTTTTCGTGGAAAAGAGAGCCCGATGTAATTAAAAACGCCCATTGTTCGTAACGCGATTGTGTTACGGTTTCGCGCGAAATTGTCGGCGAAATTCGCGAAATTTGCTACGATATTTGGGTACAGAACATATGCGATGATAATTGAAATTTGAGATATGGTGCTAGATAGGCTAATAGGTACTATGCTTTTAAATTATCAATTGGTTAAAAAGAGCAAGTGTCTGTTTCTTGCCGGCTCTTCGCAGTAGGTATGTCTTCGAAAGATGCGACATCTTAGCTCTCAAATTTAGAATTCATTAAAGTTCTTATCTAACCTCAAATGTTATGCATAATTAATTGGTCCTGGTTTGTATTTCTAGTTTTCACAAAGGTCTTTCGTAAAACTAGTTTTAACTACGAAAAACACGTTCTAATCAAAAACGGGTTGTAATGGTAACATAGTCATCATCTAATTGTACTGTTAGTGCGTTTTGAAGTCGGTTTTATTTTTTTTATACTTTTTAGTCATTAATTGACATCCAACATACGTAAAACCTACTCGTACTAAACTATGAGTACTAATATTCGCCAACATCATCAGGTGCCTTCTTCAAACTTCAAACTTCAAAGTTGGGCGGTCAGGTGGAGAAAAGTCTTCCGGTCCTGCGAAACAGCTTTAAGCTTCGTGTAACTAAGCTTGGTCCACTCTTTTATATCATCCAACCACTTTCTTCGCTGTCTCCCAGGAGCGCGTTTTCCGGGTATCTTGCCTTCTAGAATCAGTCTTGGAAATTAGTAGAGGGATTATATTTAATACCGCCACTTATATAATACCGAAATCGCTGCAAATGTGCCTATTAAGTTTAAAGAGTTCCATTGAATTTCCCAAGATATCGAAGATTTTAATATGATGAAACTTCACAATAATATAGCTTACATATCAGAATCATAGGCCACATTTGATCCCGAAATTCCCACGGGAACGAGAACAACGCGGGTGAAACCGCGGGCGTTCTGTAGTGTTACATAAAAGCTTGTAAAGTTGTAAGAGTAACGTGGCATTCATATATAAACTTAAACTTTATGATATAGTTGACTGAAGGGATGAGATACTCGTGCGGTTATCTAAGTGAAAAGTGCTTGTTTATAAGTTAGTGTCCCTCGGCTTAATGTCGATGTTTTGTACGCTGTTGGTAAAGTTCGTAACTTGATCCAGCTCAGGGATGGGTTGCTGTGATTTACTGTCCAACTTGGGAAATGTAAGTATAAGTACTTAGATACTTAGTACGTGTATATTAAGCCTCTTATATTTTTTGAACCTCATGGCAAAAAAGTTTTTTGTACTATTATAAATTATGTATTCTGTGGTGTTTTAACTCCCATCGCAAACTAGAGGTGTTATAAGTTTGTGTGTCTGTCTGTGGCGCTTTGTAGCGCTCAAACGGTACAATGCGGTTTTGATTTAAAAGCCAGTTTCCTAGTGATGTTTCTAAGTTATGTTTGATGAAAATCGGTCTAAAATGGCCGCCGCTACAAAATGGAGGATTACACATATTTTTACAACTCCCTCTATATGGGTATCAAATGAAAGGGCTTGACGAGTGCTATACTATTTTTAGTCTAGTCAGTTCCTGATTATTCGAATGTCTGACTCGCTTAAAAGTCATTTATGAAATAAAAGAGTTTGGAGTAACCTTTATCACATCAGCTTTTAGCAAAAAGCCGTGTTGTAATCCGTCTATTTGTTTAGAAACTACGTGTGGCAGCTAAGGATGAAGATGTATATTTTTAACAAAAAGAAACAGCACAATTCTGTGTGCTCTCAAATCTTCCGTTAGTTATTCTAGATGTCTTCTAAAAAAGAAAAAATACAAAAATATGCCATTACAAAAAAGTGGCTATGACATACAGACGGACAGAGAGACATGAGGAATCAATAAGGGTTTCGTGTTTTGCCATTTGGCTATGGAACCCTAAAACAAACTTTGGCACCAGATACAAATTTTCCTCAAAACAAAACAAACGTACATCTCTTAATGGCATAATAGAAGATTACACATCACGGCACCTTAATGTATGCCTACTCGCTACAAAAGAATTTTTAAAAATAGCAAGCTAGAGAGATTTTCTCAGTGCCTGTCCTATATTTCGTAATTAGTATTCTACGCCTAAGGAAATCTTCAGGCGTCGAGTCTGAGTGACCTTGACCTTCCTTGGAGCTTCCCATGCCCCGGGCGGTAGCAGATGTTTACAATAAATATGTAGTGACAGAGGGGAAATCAAGTCTGTCTGTTACCTATTTACGGTTTAACCACTGAACTGATTTTGGATGATGAATTTTAGTACAGAGATAAATGGAAAAACAGGAGAAATTTTTGTAATTACAGAATATCATTTAGATGGCTTCCGTTAGTTTTTTTTTATTTATTATAAGTTAGCCCTTTACTGCCATCACACCTGATGGGTAAGTGATGATGCAATCTGGGATGGAAGAGGGCTAACATGTTAGGAGTAGGACGAAATCTACACCAATTTCGGTTTCTACACCACGTCATATCGGTAGGATACTAACTAAATCAGCTAAATCCGCACCAATTCAGAAAATCGAACCGAACCACTGCTATCCAAAATGAACCAACGGTTATTTTCATTTTATTTTAAAAAATAATGGATGCTATACCTAATGGGGTCTGTATTCAATGTCCGCTCTACTCCTTTGAATCTCTACAAGTATACCCTAACGTTACGTAACAGTCACCAGCCGCCTTCTAATCCTAAACCAAACACGATGCTATTTATTTTTGTCACGTAGGTACGCTTGTTTACCCAAATGGAAATAATATTGGAAGCGAAATGGTAGTAGATAATTGATTGGATATTTTGTTGTTCGGAAAATATTTCAAAATTACTGTTTTTGTCTGGCTCTGACAATATTTAGTTATTCTTTCTTTCTAGAAATTCTCAGTAACATGTTAAGTTAACATATAGCTTAATGTTGATCGACACAAAGTCTATTATTATTATTTTACTGTATTAACAGCCGATAGACGTCCATTGCTGGTCATAGGGTTTTTAAGGGATTTCCAAACACAATGATCCTGAGCCGCCTGTGACCAGCGGTTCCCTGCGACACGTTTGATGTTGGCCGTCCACCTAGTGGTCGACACTGCGCTTTCCGGTGCGGGGTCACCACCCTAGCTCCTTAGGCCCCAATGTCCATCAGCTCTTCGAGCCACGTGCCCCGCCCATTGCCACTTCAGTTCTGCGACTTGCTGAGCTATGTCGGTTACTATGGTTCTTCTGTGACACTCCTCATTTATGATTCGTTCACACAGATATACTTCGACCGTTGCTTTTTCCTTCGCCCGCTGAGTGACTGAGTGAAGTAGAATCTGTACCTTCTTCTTTTTCATTTTCCCTAGTATAATATGAAAAATCATATCTCCACGCGCAAGCCACATAGCTCCGTGGCAACCCTTCGAACCTATCACATCGAACAAATTCTGTTAAAGGTTTTAGCATCTGTAACGGTCTCTGGCGAAGAGATGCTATGCGTTGACGACATAAAAATATAGAAAAACTACGTTTAATACTTGGATGATTGAGGGTCTGGAGACTTAAATCTTACATACCATCCATGGTTCAAATTCTAAACTTGCGTATCACAATTACCTATGGTACGAGCATGAGCTGACAAGTTAAACTTTTATACAATGAATTTAATTTTTATAAAATGACGAAGGTCTTGCTATCACGGGCTCTTGGACCAATAAGGTTTCACCTCACTAACCCCTCCTAAAATATCACCCTGTAGATAAGCAACATGCGGTGACGGGTCACTACTCCGTTCTAGAAATTAAGATAACGCTTCTACTTATAATAATTTTCTGCTTCGTTCATTATTTCATGTACTTAGTTTTATTTTTCCTTTTACGAAGCAATTGCTTCTTGTAATTACTTCCAGTTATTATTGGTATTTAGAATTTTCCCGATAGTTTGTGTTAATCATCAGCAGCTTAGTTTAAGAACCTTCTCTATTTAATTACATACATCATAGATCATAAGGGATTTATGGATTGAATGTCTCATTCTTTTTCTATACGAACTTTTTTCAAGTTATACAAAATTACTTTCTTTTTGTTTTACTAAACAGATAACAGATTTTATTACTTTTTGATTAACTAAGTGATATCTAACATTTTAATACAACTTTAATTTATATGGATACTATGCTTATTATATTTGTAAAGATGTGTCAACAAAGGACAAATTACTAAATCGATCTCAAAGAGTTAACTGAGTCTTGGATTAAACATGTCATCAGCATTTGCCTATTTTTACGGCGCACTACAAGATCAGATCTCTTTTTTTATAGGAAATAGAAGGCAGACCTACTCTCTTGTTATAATGCGGGTTGACAAGCAGATTATTATTAGGTTGCAGAATAAACATGTAACATACGTTCATCCTGGGAAAATATTTGACTTCCGCATTTACTCGTGTATGGCTACACACGTACGGAATCGTCTCATTTCATTCACATTATCAGAGTTGGCAACTTTATCTTACGAATGTGTGTCGGTTACAGACCTTAGGCGTCTTACGTACTGTCCGCGCTCATATCAGCGTGTAACGACCGTATCATTTGTGATAACTACCAATACTGTGTCTAAAAAATTAAATATAAAAATTAAAACTCATAATAGTAATTGTTCAGGATGACACCGGAAAAATAAAACCACGTTCAATTTTCATTGCTTTTAAAATTTCAAGGAAAAGGCAGGTACGTCCACTTAATCTTAAATGAAATATCATCGGCTGAACAGTTCTACAATGCTTCAAATGTGCAATTCGATCCCTCAAAGACACAAGTTCAACATCGCTCCTACGTTTCAGAACATTCTTTACCACCTCTAACAGTGTTGGGATTCTTAGCGTTAACATTTCGAAGTCCAGTTCCGTGATCATCAGGAAGGTAAGGCTAAGTTAGACTCAAAAAACGTCGGCGTGCTCAGTAGGGCTAAAAGTAACTTTGCGCCCAAGCATAGACTTCTCCTTGACAAGGCTCAACTACGGCCACACATGAAATACTGTTCCCACCTGTGAACCGGAGTACTGCACTACCAACTCCTTCCGGAGTTCCTTCCTTTTAGACCGGATTCAAAAGCGGACTGTTCGAGTTATTGAAAATCCCAAGATTACTACTTGATATAACTATTATCTATATCCCAGATTTAATTAGGCAACCATACATAATTAGTCAAAAAATAGCTTTAATTTGATATATGATTAATAGATGTACGTTATAAACACAATATGAATGTGTAGAAATCGTACCTGCTTACACCTGCCGTGTATTGCCGTGATAAGACGATATTTTATTTATAAAACAAGTGAACGAAATTTTTACCCAAAATCAATTAAAAATAATGTTATTTAAAATATAGCGGACAAATTTTGATTCGCAACTTGGTTGATATATATTCTCTTAATTATAAATATACTTAAAAAATTTCATTTTGCGTTATATACACAGTGTGTTTTCCTGTGTATGACTATGCTTAGGAAACCTTTGTTATTTTCTTCTTAGTGTTTCCGGTACATTGTATCGTTCTGAAAATCTATCAATACTTCTGATTGAATCTGGTTTTGTCGAACACCCCTAAAAGGTCTATGAAGGACCCCAGCGTAGCGTAACTATAAGTTTATTAAAAGCCTTGATTCTTAGCGAAATATGCGAAATTATATTATTGCTTGCGAAATTGCTTTGTTGCTAGCGATATATCAAGCCAAATTCCTTAATTGCTAGCGAAATATCATGCAAAAGACAACACTCGGTGGCGCGGAATCTTTGGCCGCCACTTTGAATTTTTGGTATTTTTGTATGAGTCGTGAATTGTGTCAAAACTAATATTTATTAGTCTTGAGTCTTTAGAATAACGAGGAGACGTCAGTTCCCTTTGTTCTTTTATAGACTATATTATGGGGAGTGTTCTGTGTAGTCTAATACCACCTTTAGGATTCTCTGTCCATACCTCTCGCCGCAGAAACAATTTTATCCTCACCATCTGGATGCCTGGTATACAAATATTACCATCTACTATATTAGTACGTTTCTGCCACGCTCGTGCAAGCAGTGGAATCAGCTTCTTTTCATCCATTCTCGGTGTTACCGCAATCATGTAATTTATTTTATTTAAGTGGCGAATAAATATACACTTTCAAAGCTGGCAAGGAAATATGTTCGTGTTGTTTGGTAGCAAAAACATACGATCACCGATATTAGTTCCTCAGACGAGCTATGACACATAACTCTACCACTGTTACAGAAATAATACAGTAAGGTAGTAGAAGTTATCTAGTAGAGCTCTTTTGTAAACGAAGTAGCTGCTAAAACCGAACAGCCGAGAATTGATAGGTGCAGATTCATATGAACTTCAATAACCTTATCAAGAGCTCGCTCCAACTGGACAATCGTCTTACCAATTCGCCATTCAGTGATAAATACGTAATTTAGTGTTGTATTGACCGAGGCCGTCTCAATAGATAATCTTTTATCTGACTATTAAATAATGAGGCGGTCGTCGCGCGCGCCGGCCACTTCTCTCAGTCCATTCGCTCCACGACTGTGAACAACTCCATCATATCGTTCTGGCTTCCCTTCCGACGTTTTGGCAATTTTCCCCTTAACCTTTATTAGCTATCCTTCAAAGTGTATTACCGTCTTGGACTGTGTCGTCACTTTAATTGAACTCTTGCGTAGTTTATCTGGAGTGTTATTAATTTCTAGTTGTTTCGTTTTGACAATTAATAATTACATTTACTTTATTTTAACTTTCAGTTATATTTGCCGCGTTAGTTTAATTTTTATAGTTTTCTTATTAGTATTAAAAGTGTTTAACTTCTATTTTAGATAATTACTATTTTCCTACTCAATTTAATTGAAGTGTCAAACACTTGTCGTACTCAATTTAAGAATGAATTGCGTATACTGTAACATGACTTGTTTCATCAGATGTGATCGCATTCAAGATCAAGCATAATCTGAAAAGCTTTTGCAAGTTTAAAGTGTTTGAAGTGACATTAGTTAGTGTTGGTTATACAGTGTTATTATTAGCGTGGAGAATGCGATGTTGGTGATGTTCGGCGAGCGTGTCGACTCTTGGCAAGCGGATGGTCAACAGTAGACGTGCCAACATGACGCTACGGATAAAGGTGAATTTGTTATTGTTTGTTTACAAGCTCAAATTGTGTTTGTGCTCAGACTTATACGATTTCATTGCATTTTCAAAATAAATTAATAAATATAGGCCTTATTTTTCAAACATATAATAACTACTAATTTCTAGACAATAGACCTCTATTGTCTATCAATTAGTCGTACATTAGAAGAGGGTACGAACATAAATAATGCGGTGTTCGGACCAATGATGTCTTGGTTTTGAGGCTTAAAAATACAGTTTTTTATAGCGATCTAATGATTTTCTAGCTACAGCAATTTACTTAAGTTATGATTAAATCTTAGACTAGATTCAAGCTTGTTTCTGATGATGAAACTTTCGCCACTCAATAATATAAGTCTAAATAATTTTGTCTAAAAAAGCTCATGACTTTAATAATTCAACTGGTAGAAAATGCCTTAAGGCATTTAGTTTTGCCTTTTCACTTTTTTTTATAGTGTGCAATAAAATTAAAAAAAAAAACAAACTTTTCACACCTCGGTAATTATGTTAAAACAGCTTTACACGCGTCCCATCCATAATTCCAGCTTTTCTATAAAACACGGAGTCAACAGAGCAAGATGTCATTTAGGTTGATAATGTTTAACTATTAGTTCTAGTTATATTTGTTTTAGAATAAAGTATTTTTAAAAGTCAATTGGTGTACTTACAGTGTCACATGGGTATGTATCTTTGTTGTTTGTTTATATTTCATACTATCATATCACGAGAAATTACGTAGGTGAGTTGACCGTAAACAATTCTGTTACGTTCGCCATTTCGAAGGTAAACAATCAATGCTATTAGATATTTTTACCCGACTGTGTCAGAAGGAGGGTTATGTTTTTCGAGCGTATGTATGTCTGTATGTATGTATGTATATATGTATGTATGTATGCCCATTTCTTCGGCACGCGCTACACCCTAAACGACTGAACGGATTTTGACATGTGAGGTGTCGTTGAATTTGTCAAAATTCTGGTAGTGAAATAGGCTATATATATTTTTAAAACGGCGGCTGTAAATGGAGGAAAAAAGGGGGGGATGTGTGTATTTCTTTCTTCTATCTTAGCAATATGGGTATCAAATGAAAGGTCGTAAAAATACCATTTTAAAAATATAAATATTATATCATGTTTATATTGCCGTTTTAACAAAAAGTGGCATAAAGTGTACCGTATCATTTCTATACTATAAACTAAATCAAAAAAGTCCCAAATAAAAGTGCTGCAGGCGGGGACCAACGTAGTTTTGGTAAATCTTTCTATCCCCGCAGAAAATAAAGTATTTTGTCCCCGCTTGCATCTCCATAAAGTGTTTAGAATTTTATATAGATATAGTGATCCTTGTTTTTCTCTTTTCAGTTCATAACTTCTATGCAGTCGGGTTTTTTGTTTTTATAATAATAATTTTATTGATTTCATATATTGTTATAATTTGTGAATTAAATCTTCATGTATATACGATACTGGAGGACGCCCGCGGTTTCGCCCGCGTAGTTTTCGTTCCCGTAGATATTTCGGGATAAAAAGCGGCCTATATGTTAATCCAGGGTGTCAGCTCACTCCATACCACTTTTTATTAAATCGTTTCAGCCGTTTAGTCGTGATAAAGTAACAAACATACACACATACAACTTGCGCCTTTATAATAGTAGTGTCATGATTGCATACTTGTAGATTTTTCGGGTAGTTACCGTTTTATTAAATACCGAATCAGTGTACTCGATAGTCTCTCCTTTGTATTGAAGTGGAACCTGATAATGTAATCGTCTATATCATGATAATCTAACACTACTTCATATATTTAACATAAAACAATATAAATAAGTCGTCATCAGCCGTCTGTTTTTTGTTAATTTGTAAAAATTAGTAAGGACGGCCGCATACTTTAAGAATTTTTCTGTTAGTAAATTTCTGACGCCGCCGGACACTCTTCATATATTTTGTTGTGGACCCCCCATATCAGTATCCTGACGTGTTTGACGTCTGCTTCTGATAGGCGCCGGATACAAAGATCGGACGGCAGACATATTTCCAATGTGATATTTTTAACAAAGTAGAAGAATACGCCAATGATAGTAACTGATCGCCGTCCATTTTGTTTTTTTCTTACTTTTTATAAGCCCAACGCGCAGCAACTAAACTCAGGTTCGCCGGAAGGCAGTTTCTGATAGGTGTGCGGCGTGGCATCGACAGGCGTCAGAAATTTTCCAACAAAAAAATTCTTACAATATGCGGCCGGTCTAATACTGGAGAAAGTGGGTTGATACAGTAACTTTTATTATCTAAAGTTATTAATAGTTGTCCTATATCATTATTTACTTATTAGAAAGGTAGAATTTATAGCTTCGTTATCGAGTGGCACGGTCCGCAAATATTTGTATTCTACTTAATGAACTACAAATATGATAATATAATAGCTTATAATAACTGTAAAACATCTACTACAAAACAAAAGAGGAACGATTAAGAGGTTGATTGATCTATTTGTAGGTATTGTTATTTACATTCCATGGTCTAATATCTTTATTTGTCAATAATCTTATAGTCCAGTAAAATTGGGTGGAAAGCAAAATTTTAGATACTAGTTTGCATTTTGAATATAATGTGGTCTTAACGAACTGTCTCATTGGTCTAGTGGTTAGTCTATTTGGCTTTGATCACGAGATCCTGAGTTGAAATCCGGATTAGAGACATGGAATAATTCTGAGTTTTTAGTTTTTCTATGCAACTTTCAGTTCAATCTTAGCCGGGAGTCGGGAAGTTAGTGGCTTTACACCTTCGGGGAGCACTTTAAGCCTTCGGTCCCGGTCACTATCATGAACATCTGATAGTGATCGTTAATAAATCTAACATTATCACCCAATTCTCGCCTACCCACATTGGAGCACCACGCTACTTTTTCCTACGCACTGGTCTACGCTCCATATTCCGTCTGCTATAAGGAGGGAGGCCTTGGCCCTGTAGAATGCCGTCAATAGGCTCATAATGATGATGATGATTTAAAAGAAACCCCAGTCTAACCCAGGACCTCGTAAATTCCAAATTCTATAAGTTAAGTATAAAAATAATTCTATTTATTTTTATTCTAATGAATAATTCTCATACTTCATGAAGTATTACTATATAAAGCCTATATATCTATTCGTGTTTCATGTGCTGTAAAGATGTGAGTGAAATGTATTTAAATACTAAATTGATACGATTTCGATGACATAATTTATTAATATTTTTAATCGACTTCAAAAAAAAAGGAGGTTATCAATTCGACCCGTATGTATGTAATATTTCCAGAACTGCCCAGTTTTCGCATATGTTAGTCTATATCAGCGTCTGAACAAATGTGCCAAAATTGAGACAGGGATGTTTTTATGCATGACCACACATAGCTTTTCACAGAATAGTCCGATTTTGAAAATTATTTTTTATTAGGAACGAGTAGGTTTTACGTATGTTCGTTGTCGATAATTCACTAATAATTTAACTGACTTCAAAAATCACTGAAAAGTATAAAATAATTGCGTATATAAAGTCGGTGCCACCTGTAAGCTTTCTACTTTAAAGACGATACCTAATTCATACAAAGTGCTTTGTTACTTTGTTAAAAACTTTCCTTAAACTTGGATGGCACATCCGAGTTTATAGATATGTAAATTAAAGTAACTAAATGACGCATTTATTTTATACTTTTGAATGCGTTTTGAAATCGGTTAAATTTTTTATTAATTCTTTTTTTACTATAAACGCTTATCTCATTATAACATGAGTATTTCAAGATTGACTATCTCTATTTTTTATAGTTAGGTTGAAATTGTTTGCATTAAATTATTATTATTTATTGGCGATAATTTTTTATCATTAGTGAACAATGACCTTTGAATTGTTCGTTCGTACTTAATTAGGAATGGTGTAATTGTTAATTTTATTCCATATCCGTAATCTGTAAATAGCTAACAAACTTACATGACGATTTATTCAATGGCATACGGAGTTTCTTTAATTTTCTGCTATATCATGTAGTTTGTAGTATTTAAGCTTATACTTTTTATTTATTTAATTGTAAATATTTAATTTAATCATGTACATATTTAACTGTATTAACAGTTGTAGTTGTTGTTTAGTCAACTTAGACTATCAAAAGTACCTCTAAATACAGTGTGTTAGGTAAATGGTATAACATACCGAAACTTACCGATGCATTTCGGTCTTTTTAACACAATTAGACGTATAAAATAATTATTTTAAATTAAAAATTCCATACTAATAAAACAGCAAGGGTAGATAGCTTGACGATTAAGCATAATGCTGGTTATATATTTCCCTAGGATTTTGCCTAAGAAGTTTTTTTTTCTAGAGACGTACTCTCGTATATAACTCCTGGTTGATGGCTTGATAGGATATTTATCTAACACGTTATTATAGGTGTATTAAATTTCGACTCATATACAAATGTATTTCTAATTTGTTTTTTTTTAAATATTTTTATGACTGCCTCGTTGGTCTAGTGGTTAGCCTATGTGGCTTCGATCACGAGGTCCTGGGTTCGATTCCAGGGTCGGGACATGGAATAATTCTGAGCTTTTTCATTCTTCTATGACATTCTCAGTACATTCCAAGCCCGGAGTCGGGAAGTTGCTGGTGTTACACCCCCGTGCCCCGGAGAGCACGTTAAACCGTCGGTCCCGGTCACTATCACCAACATCTGATAGTGATCGTTAATAAATGAAACATTATCACCCTAAGCCCGCCAACCCGCATTAGAGCAGCGTGGTGGGTGTACGCTCCATATCCCCTCTCCTATAAGGAGGAAGGCCTGGCCCTGTAGTGGGCCGTTAATAGGCTGATAATGATGATGGCAAAGCAATAAGTGTCTAATTAGCAACATTTCCTTAATCCAGACTTCCTTAATGTTTTTTGATGATCATGATCATCACCATTACCAACAGGTGGACGTCCACAGCTGGACATAGGCCTTTTTAGGGACTTACAAACACTACTATTCTAAAGCTCAGGATCATGCTTAGTGCTAAAAATTGTATTTTTATACTTTGAAAAATGTTCTATACATAAACATATTTTGTTATACATTAAACAACGAAAGTTCTATTGCCGATGCTCAGAAAAGAACTCCTCTTAAAGCCTCAAACTAGCTTATATACGTAACCCTGTGCCGCTGAATCTGGCATATCGCCAATACCGCCGTGAGATTATCTCACTGAAATAAATCCTATTTCCATAGCCGTAAAGTCGATATTATCTGTTACCCCTACTTCTATATTGCTTTTGGATGTTCCCACTGAAATACACCGTGTTATCTTAGATGCAAAGTCCGTTTTTACTATTTCTCGTCTGCGTCCGACGATTTGGCTTGTTAGGCTTTAGTCCCCGGTGTTAGAGTTCAGTTTTGACATGTTAAGTTGTAAAGGTTGAAAGTTTCTTTGTGGTGAATATCTTGAATTGAGCAGGTGTCGGGTCAAGTTTAAGATTTGACACTGAGAACTGCAATTTTCGTTCTACTCTGGAAGAATGCTGAACTGTTTATTTAATTTAGCGGTAATCATCGTAAACGATATGGAACTCCGAGGACGCATACCTATGGTTTTGGGATTAAATAAAATATGATGTGACTCACATAAAAATTTCTTACGGACTCATGCTCTATATAAATTTCTTACGGACAATACATTTTATGACATAAATGAATACTTTTCTTTTTAACATAAATATTAAGTCAAATGTGTAATTTAATTTCATTTTGTCTTTTATTGAATGTATTTTTTGTGATTATATTAATCTTAAATGTTTATGTAATGTTTTTAAAAACTTATAATATTAATATTTTGCATGCCCAATGGGTGTAATACAGTAGGCTTAAAACTAGTTATTTAAGACCATTGTAAATACCCTGTATCTGTAAATAATAAATGATTATGATTATGATCATATGCGACAAAAAGGTCGGATCATCATCATCATTATCAGCCTATTAACGGCCCACTTCAGGGCCAGGCCTTCCTCTTTACAGAAGAAGGCATATAAAGGTCGATTATGCCACTCCAGTCGGTAATTGTATAAATGGGGAAGTCTAAATTTTAATTATAATATAGTTTCCTGATTGGGCCATATTTAGATTGTGCTTGTCCATTACAACGCTATCAAGTACAGCTCTCCCATTTATTGAGAATTTCTTATAAATTAGGATTTGTGATCACACCTTTTGGGTACCCTAAATCGACAAACTTATATAATAATAATAACTTGTATGCAAGGTCCGTGACAAACGGAAGGATGTAGCCTCTGCCAACCCCTCTGTGGAAATGAGGGATTAAGTTATGTATGCAATTCTTGGTGACATTTGTATAATGCGGAAGGAAGTCCTAAATCGTAGTTTGATAAACATTAGGTAACCTTACAGGTGACACAATTTTCCTAACAAGTAGTAAGTACTTCTCAACGAGTTAACGCGATATAACGAGCTGTTGTTATTGAATAAATGCCTAATGGAAGAGAATGGCCGGGACACGCGCCTGACGCCGGCGTTAGTCACGACAACGTGATGTTGGGGGAGCCGTTGAGGACGTATCTTTTCGATTTCATCATCACCAATCATTCGTCATTATCATCAGCTTGTTTTAATGATACTGCAGGGTTAAATAAGAGGGTCGCTTAGGGTGATGTTTAACTCTGAAAATAATATTATTGTCATTTATGTTCCTTCGTAACTACGACTGTTGTTGGTTTAGTGGTTAACTTATGTGATTTCGATCACGAGGTCCTGGATTCGAATCTTGGGTCGGGTCAGTCAGTTCTATTAAATGTTTACTTCATTCCAAACCCGTAGTCGACAAGTGGATGGTGATACACCCCCGTGTCTCGTAGAGCACGTTAAGACATCGGTCCCCGTCACTTTCATCAACATCTGATACTGATCGTTTAACAATGAAACTAATTAAGTCGCCAACCCGCATTGGAACAGCGTGCTGGGTTTACGCTCCATATCCTCTCTCCTATAAGAAGCCTTAATGGCCAAAACTTAAAATCATATTTAACTGCCGCATGACGTCATCTCTAATCTCAAATCATCAATCAATTGAATAGGGGATGTAAAAGCATTGGTCAGTCAGCCACATGATAGAGTCGAACCATCGGATGTCGCAACAATTCATCATGTTTAGACGACGGCTGACGGCTGACTATACGTCATCGGACCAATTTGACCGATTATTTTGAGTAGCTACTTCCAGTGATCTTTCAAGTTTGAATGATGCATTAGTGTATCCTTACTAATATTATAAAGGCGAAAGTTTGTATGGATGGATGAATGGATGTTTGTTGCTTTTTCACGCAAAAACTACCGAATAGATTTTGATGAAACTTTACAATAATATAGCTTATATATCAGAATAACACATGGGCTACATTTTATCCTAAAATCCCCACGGGAACGAGAGCTACGCGGATAAAAGTAACTCTGCTACAGGAATGGTCACAAAAAGCTTAATGTCTGTAAACTAGCTATCATCAGTTTAATAAAGGCCTCTACAGGGTCAGGCCTCTGCTTTGAGGATGGAGCATAGACTCATACGCTGATCCAATTCGAGTTGGCGAGCTTAGATATTTAATATATTAACGATCACTGCTAGATATTGATGATACCATCACCAAGTTCCGGATTTCGGTTTTAGAAGTTATTGAAAATTTCTGAGAAAGACTGAGAATAATTCCAAGAGTTAACCCAGGATTCGAACCCAGGGCCTCGTGATCGAAGCTTCTAAAGCTAACCACCAAAATAACGATGCGGTCACCGTCAAACTACAAATATTGCCGTGCGTAATTTCGTTTGGTATTATTTGTTAATCAAATAATGATGTTTACGTTGTGTACTTGACAACTCGCGACTACGGCATTTGAGTCTCTATTACAGTGTGTCGATTCATGAAAAAGAACATCTCTTCAATCATCCCACCTTCAGTTCGACTGTTATTTAGTTAGTAATGTTATCTCTAAACCTACACCCGTTACCACAAATTTTGGGTTCCGTTCGGAGTAACTCTCACTGCCACGCCATGGACCCGGCATCCGTACGGTCCATCCATGAAATGATAACGAGAAATACGTGCACTAACACACAGGCACGGATAGTTTTCCTAACAATACGTACTAAAGACTTATTGTTTACTCTCTTATCTGTCAATAAACCATGATTCTGAATAATTTGCGATTTATGCAGATTTATTATTGACAATGTGATTAGATTAAATGTTGCAAACTTATCTCTTGCATGAGTATAATGTACAGTGGCGTGCACAAATTTTATCACTAGGGTAAGCACGATAAAGATAATTCCTTCTCTAATACTTGTTCGTAATGTGTCCTCAGGATTAGTAGTGCGCTTATACATTTGTGAAGGGCTCGTCACTGACTATGTAGCTTATTTATTACCACTATACTGATTCAAGTACATATATCATAAGGTCTTTTATAGTTTTGCAATGTAATCAATTTATTTTATAAGTCGTGAAAGAATACAATACGGAACTTAAGCTAACTTATCCTAATAACTATACAAATCATGCCCACGTGGAATGGTGGCAAGAATACTGGCTGCATTTCCGCGTTGAATAGCCAGGTTAATCCTTAAAATGTTATATTTTCTAGTACCTACTTATCTACTAGGAACTAGCAGAAAATAACAATATTCTTCTCTTAAGGTACAAGCTATCACAAGAATTGTAGATAGCTGTGTATATACATATAGCACAATGAATTAACTGTAAAATTGTTGGGTTTTGTTAAAATAGAAAATTTCACGTACATTATATATACAATATAGGTATAAACAAATAATGGACTAAAATAAATATTACAAAATAAACCTAAATATACTTTGGATAAAATGACTTATATATCAACGTAGTTTTACTTAAAACAACGTTTAAACTCATCCATATCTGTCCATCTGAAATGTAGAATTAAAGTGATTAAACACGCCAATTTGGCAATAGTATTGCGACTTTACATAATTCTAGCGAAGTTTCTGCCAAAAATGCGCACCAATAGTGCAGTGTCAGACACAGCAGACGCAACGCGCGTTTTGATGGACGCAGTGACGTTGGCGCGTTGGCAAGCGTTCAACGTATTGCGTCAACGGTGTTTTTGCTAATAATTTATATTTACTATGACTTCAAAACGGAATGGGTTGACAGGAATTAATGTTAGCGATGCTACTTTAAAGATAGACAAGTAGGTAGACATTGAGGTAGACAGGGAGAATGTGCTCAGGATCGGTTTGATCTCGTCCCTCCATCTCCGTTCTATCAAGGGCTGCTAGGCATCGTAGAGATCTATACCGCTATGTAGCGTATCATGGACGCGTACTAAGCGATTTGGTTCCTCGTTTCTTATACGTACTGCTAACATATGGAATGCCCTTCCAGATACCATTTTTCCTACCATCTACCATTTGGGTATCTTCAAGTCGAGAGTGAATCAAAGTCTTGCAGGCAAGCGCGTTCCACTATAGGCTGCATCTTTGCATACTATCAGGTGTCATTCCAGTCAAGTGCTAACTTGTTATTAAAGCCCGATTATTGAGTCGAACCCAGTTCCTTATGATCCGAAGCCTTATAAGATGAGTATATCAATATACATATACATATGGCGTATTAACGAGGCTGTTACTTTAACAGCTAGTATATACTCGTAGATACAATATAGTGCACCAAAATGGAGAGCTAAGTTGTCTCAAGGATCACTTAATTTAATCTACCACTCAAAAATTTCTTCAAAACGGGAATTTCCCCGATGTATTCAATCTGGGGGAACTCCCGTTCAGTCAAGCTATTTCAACTATTCTTTCCTTTTAATCGACCCTTTAACGATTTCGTCTGGGATTATGAATTTTGTCCACCTAAGAGGAAAAATCAAAACTTTCTTTCAATATTTGCAGTTCTTTTATTGCTGAAAATTTAGCAGACCAGTTTTTAGAAACATCATAGTCTAAATTGACCTGAGTTGAACCTGGGACCTTTCACAGTGTAAAAGACTATTTATAAGACGAAGGTCCTGAGTTCGATTCCCGGGTGGGTCGATTTCTAATTTCTTAATTGGTCCAGGTCTAGCTGGTGGGAGGCTTCGGTCGTGGTTATTTACCACCCTATCGAAAAAACTTACAGTCAAGCGATTTAGCGTTCTGGTACAATGTGTAGAAACCGAAGCGGTATGTCTTTGATCCTACTCTTAACAAGTAAGTTTGCTTCCATCTTAGATTAAATCATCACTTACCATCAGATGTGATTGCAGTCAAGGGCTAACTAGTGAGGAATAAAAAAGCCCGATCCAAGCTTCTCATTCAATAAAGTAAAATTAGAAACATTATAGTCTAAATTGACCTGAGTTGAACCTGAGACCTTTCAGCTATAAAGTAACAAACAACTGCGCCAGAGAGATCGTTAAATGTACCGGAAATAAGAGCAATAAACTTTTACGTGCTTTATCTCGTGAGCGAACATTAAATATTTGGGAGCACAATATATTGTTCAAATAAAAACGGCTCAAACCTATTTTTCAGTATAATACATGTATCCTTACGATAACGCTTACGTAACAACAGTGTAGTACCTACATAACAAATTCGCTAGACATGCCGACGTCGCTTGTCGTTTGAAGGTCTCGCAAATTGTACGTCAAATATAAAGAAAATGTAAAGTCGTATATATTGACGACTTCTCTATGTTGTACATACATCCCTACCATCACGCCTCAGTTGCCACGACACATGCATATCTGTCTGACCTGGCCTTTATTCAGAATGTCTTAAATTTGGTCCAGGAACGTGGCCTTCCAACCCATTCACTTACGTAATTCTCGCCCTCTCGTAATTCTCCTTTTATTCATTCTCTCTACATGACCAAATCAGCATACCGGTCTCGATTTTAGTAACTACATCTTCTTTTCTACCACGATGATCTTTTTTTACACTATTCTTAATTCTGTCACTCAGTTTTATTCCACTCATATTTCTCAATGCTCTCATTTCTACTACATTTATTTTACTTCCTATGTTGTGCATGAGTTACTCGCTATAATAAAGGGCAAACAGACATGCGGGTCAACTCATGTTAAGTGATTACCTCCGCCCATGCAATTTCAGAGGTAATGTTAATGCGTTGATTCGTTTATCTGCTTAAACAATCTGATATTAAAATTGTAAGGAAACATTGCAGCGAAACGGAGGCTACAATTTGATTTTTATAATGGGACGATTTAAGATTTTTGCATTATTTGGTCTGCTGCCGTGGCTATTTACTTATTCACACATGATCACACATGTTGGTATGGTACACAATTAAAAACATGGACCGTAGATGGTATAAACTAACTTTAGTTAACTGTAACATTTTCAAATAAAAGACATCAATTTTGAATTTACGAGAATCTAATCATCCATTGTATCTCGACAGTAAAAACCTGGGTGACAGACAGTAGGAAACTTTAGGACTATGAAAGAATTTCGCGACATGAGACTCGGAAATTTTGCTGACATTTATTAAATGTTTTCTTGCTGAAAAAATTCCTGAACGTAAGAACAGCGTGTCTACACGTGGATGAAAGAATGAAGTGGAAGTTTAACATCAAGTTTTCTTCTTAAACTTTTCGGTGGATTGTTAAACTGATTATGATTACTTTAATGGCAAATTATGATTAAATATAATTGCGCATTGGGTGAAAAGCTAGAGTTAAGGCTCTATTTGAACTCCGTCTTTCTCTCTTTTATTTCCTTTCTGTTCCTGGGAAGCTTGTAGGAATAGTTGCGAAAAAAACACCGGTGGGGATTAAAAATACAACTGTTTATTTATTTATTTGCCACCAGTTGAACATTGACTGCAATCCACCTGGTGTTAGCGCCGTGATGGAATCTAAGATAGAAGCGGGCTAACTTTTAAGGAGTAAGATGATATCCACACCACCTCAGTTTGTACATGACATCGTGCCGGAACGCTAAATCGCTTGGCACTTTCGTCTTTTTTGGCTGGATAGTAACTAGCCACAGTCGAAGCCAAGACCAATTCAGAAAATCTGGGCTTTTCGGGAATCGAACCCAGCGTATACTGTCCTAAGAAGTCCGTCAAAATAATTTATATAATATTAAAACTCTATTTGCAGTACGTCATCTTTGTCATTAACCACGACTTATTTTCATGGCCGTAGATATCTATACCAAAATATGCCTCAGCATAGCATTGTATGTTGTACTTACTCACCAGCCCTCGCTACCTGTACGGTACGTAGATCAACTGTTCAAATATGAACTGAATGTTGTCGTCTACACTACTCATATTATTATTATAAAGGCCAAAGTTTGTAAGTGTGTTTGTTTGTTACTTCTTCAGGATTAATCGGCGGGATTGATTTTAATAAAATTTAGTATGGAGTTAGCTGACACCCTGGATTAACACATAGGCCACATTTTGTCCCCAAATTCTCACGGGAAAGAGAACTACGCTAGCGCAACTGCGGGCGTCATCTATATATATATATTCACCGAATTATCGAAGTTTTTAATAAAAATATAAAATAGAGCTTATAATACTTCCAAAAATGCAACTTCCTACTGGCTTTCTTTCTTTAAAGAATTTTTTAAATCAGATCAGTAGTTTCGAAGATCTAGATCAGATCCATGTACAAACATACAAACTTACAAACTAACAAACTTTACCTCTTTATAATTTTAGAATAGATTGTCGAAATGCATTCAAAATATCTATTCTGCCATCTTGTGCAGTCCGCCATATTGGACTTAGAATGATGTCACACACTATATCATGCATTGTCATCGAAAGTAAACGTGTATATATCAGCTTAATCGGTTGAAGGTACCTACTTCATAATTGACCTCAAAGATTCCACCCGAACTTACATATATCTTTTAATTTTTCTTTAAATGTCTTGACGGGTAGTCAATAATGGCGGACTCGGAACCAGAGACAATTGTAGGGGTGGGAGTTTTATCGAGGTGATCGTAACGACGCTAACGTTATACCGTTTATACCTAAAATACAGTTATTCTGTATAAGATTAATACCGATATTTCGTGATTTAGCTTTTAGGTATCGCAATAACATTATTAGTATTGGTAACGTTAAAAAGTTGTTAAATATATAAAAAACAAAAATATCATTATAAATGATATGTTTAGAGGTTTATAACGATGTTTCGTGAAAAGTGTAAAAGACGAAACATGAAAGATTAGACACTAATTCATAAGCGTTCAGGTATCGTATATAATAACGTTTTTGGTATTGATTACCGTTAAGATCTCGTTTAATATATGTGTATAATATATTTTACAAATACCAAAATTGTAACGATATTAATGAGTAATATATTTTTAATAGATATAGAAGAGCATGTTTATATATATGAAATCAATAGACTCGGAAACAATTTGATCGATCATTATGAAAATTGATTTTTACATGTATTTTACGGATAAGGTTTTTATTTCATTTTTATTTTCTTCCGGCAGTGGAAGATAATGAAAGTTAAGTCTAAAGTATGCTTTGGCCTAGCGAAGCGAACATACATACATTTTAATTTCTTCGAAATGAAATATTTTATTTATAATATAATTAAATTCATTGTGTTTACTAACTGTTATAATAAAAATATATATAATAAATAAAATAATTCGTCGAAGTCTGTCCGTTTAGTCGAAACAACGGATATTGATACCTGCAATGGAGACTTCCATATATCTATAATGCAGCTCTGCCCTCAAAATCAAATTTAGGCAAGGAAATAATGAATATTATATAATTGTGCAATGCGAATAAATATGTGAGGACTATTATGTAATATTTGCTGAGCGGGAAATTCTATTGTGTGGAAAACTGTGCTTTGCGAATGTTGCTGTTGTTGTTTACTGTTGCGAATTGAGTGCGAAAAAATTACAATAGTGCAGATATTATAGTTTTGAAAATGTTTTTAATATAATTTGTGCTATTATTAATAGAAGAAAACAAATAAATGTATTTAAAAGAAACGCGTGAGTACTATTTGTAATGTAAGTATAGTGTTAATTGCAACTATGTACGTATTTCTGAAACCTGTTTCTTAATTAAACAAAGCTTATGGATGATATTGTTCCAAGCGAGCTATTCTTTAATTTTGCATTCAAATTCGTATTGATAGGAAATTAGCGATGGATACGAATGAATACAATTTAGTTATTTGTATTTTTTGCGGCTCTTTAGCATCCTCATTCAATGTTTTTGAATTTTATATTTAACTGGAGGAGGCTTGAGCTTTTATCGGTGTAGTTCTCATTCCCTTGGGATTTTCGAGAGTTAGTGTTATTCTGTTTTATATTTAAGTTGTATCATTGTGAAGTTTCATCAAAATCCATTCAGTGGAAGAGTAACAAACATCCATCCATGCATACAAATTGTCGTCTTTATATATTAGTAACGTTTGTCGAAGAGAACGACGTTCGTGTAAGCTTAAATAATTATTCTAATTTTCGACACCAGCCTCTAGAATGCTGAAACGGCCTTGGGCTAGACACCAAGAATTTTGCTCCATTAATCAGATTGCGGAAGAAATTGATTGACAGTATATTACGTTAAATCGAGTGTACAGTTTAATCCTATTAAGAAGTCCACGTGGATTATAAATGGACAAGTGTGTTACAGAATATACACATAGTATGGTTCCGTAGGTTAAACCTGTGGAGATTATCTCTTACCGTTAAATATAACTCGCGCGCTAATCTGCAGCGATGTTTTCGTAACCCGATCGTGTGGATCTTTTAACGTCACATAGTGGAATTAATAGACATTGTATAGACTAAAGAGATCATTCACGCACTACGTTACCAAAAGTTATAGCACATCGGGAAGTTGGTATTACATCTCCGTGGCTCGGACAGCACTCTAAGCCGTCGGTCCCTATCACTCTCTTAACATTTGATAGTGATCGCTAATGAAGTAAACATTATAGCCGTAAGTATCTACGCCAATCCGCATTGTAGCAGTGTTGTGGGTCTCCATATCCCCGGCGTGCACGAGGTTTTTAACTAGGGTAGGCATTATAGGTACTATCTACACGAAAGCTTTGTCCCTTTCTTCGTTATTCATCATCATCATTATCAGCCGATGGACGGACGAATGCTAGGTCTCTTCAGCGACTTTTAAACACATCGATCGTCACCTTTGATGTCGTTGAGGCGGGGCGACCAACACTACGCTTTCGGGGCGGGGTTGCCATCATAGCTTTTGGCCCCCAACGTCCATCAGCATCTCGAATCACTTGCCCTTGCCCATTGCCAGTTCAGTTAGGTGACTCGCTGAGCTTTATCTTATTCGGTCACACAGAGCTCCAAGCATTGCTCTTTATATCGTCCGCTGAGTGCCTCTGAGCCTGCTTCGTTATTAAATTAACATGGCATTTGCCAGGTATTTAAATTATCGTATAAGATTAATTATGTTGATGCTGTTAAGATAGCATTAAATAATTTTCATTGTTTACTCGAGGGGCGTGATAATACAGTTTATCACTTATCACTGTGATTATGAATGAATTGTTGTCTCTTATGTTATCTACAACAATAATGCGGTTGTTATTTTTTTTATTTGCTTTACTTATGTCTGTAGGTACTATAATTTTATCCTGAGATACTAAACATATATCTCAGACAGTAGGGTCTTTTGAAAGTTCTATAATTATTGAAATTGACGGATTGATTTTTAAGGCGATGAGAATTTTGCACTTTATGGTCTAAAACAGCAATAACTAAAAACAAAATAAAATGTTTATTTAAGGGGATCTCCCATACAACATTTATCTAGTCGGTACGGAACGTGCGCGTGTCTGACTCGCACTTGGCCGAATTTCATTTTGTTCTATAATGTATTGTTTACTTCAATAAAATATTAATTTTAGTTTATGGTGTTGTGCGCAGTGATATGTGCACCATATTCTATCATTGATTCCCCATGGGAGCCACATCTGAGAAAAATAACTGACCCAACTTTGTTCTCATTCCCACGGGTCCATTTATGCATTGTGTACCACTTTAATCATTCTATTATTTTAAACTATTACTTCTAAAACAGGTGGCCTATATAATAGTTACTTCTCTTACGATTGCAGATGGTTGTAGATAGGTCACATTAATAATTTTTGTCCAAAATAATACTGATTTTACTAAAATTATATGATGAAAAAAATGCTTTACAAAATTACAAAGGTCTTTTTTCCTTAACTTACATAAAGGTCAAAATAAAGGTCTTGTATCCTCGTAACCGTAAAGTAGTGCATAACATTTTACCTTAGTTGGAAGCTATTTGCTTGGATTAAGGACCCAAAAAATATAGAGTATCTAGGCGATATAAAACTGGTAAAGAAATGCAGAGTTAAACAAACTACACACAACTAGCCGACAAGGTGCGATCCCGGATATCCTTTGACCTATGTATTGTCACAGGACTTTCAATATGTCTGAGGATATCACACTTGACCGCGTCGAAGGTCTAGAATTCCAAGTGTAATTGATGACCTTATTTTAGCTATCGCTACTGAAATATAAATTCTCTACTGTGTAAAACGCTATATAAAATCTATGTAAAACGAAACGTAGGTACTGGGTACTTTTTAAATAGCTGGTTAGGCTCGATTGCATTTATTAGACGAAAAGAGTAGATGAAGTCTAAAGCTGGGGTTCGTATAGAAGTTTCATACTTACACATTTAGACTCAGGGAGTGATGTGTATTGCAGCATGAGGTCACGACGGCGGTGCGGTGTACGCATGGAAGCCTGGCGGATTGGTGATCACGCGCTGCACTCGCTGCGAGCGCTACACTGCCGCCGCGCCCTGCCGGCATGGACCGCGCGCGCCTCTCGCCGCCGCCGGACCCGCTGCGTCGGCCGCTCCAAGGTATACTAATAGTTGACGATACAAGCACATATACCACCTGACATTAAGCCTACAACAGAACATCAAGCAATTGTAATCATTATTTCCAGGAGGACCCAGCGGAACCCCGGACGCGCCCCTCGCGCCGGAGACCCTAGGCGAGCCAGAGACGCGCCCCCCGCGCGCGCTCACACCCATCCCCGAGAGTGAGCCCTTGCTCCGCGACCCGCGCTGCGCCTCCGTTGTGGTGGCGAGTGCCAATGCCGGTGCGAGTGGCAGTGACGTGCCGCGGCGGCAGACGCGCCCGCTGCATGTGCAGTTCGACGCGCAGTCGCCGCCCGCGCCCGTGTCCGTCTCCAGCTCCAGCTCGTCAAGCTCTGACGACGAGGATGTTTCGATCGCAGAAGCAAGGCCGCCCGACGGAGGCTGGGGCTGGGTCGTCGTGTTCGCATCTTTCATGGTCAACCTGATAGCCGATGGAATTACCTTTAGCTTCGGAGTATTCTTCCCCCATTTTCTAGAATACTTTGGCGAGGGCAAAGGAAAAACTGCCTGGATCGCCGGCATATTCATGGCCATGCCCCTCCTGTCTGGACCGATTGCAAGTTTTCTTACAGACAGATACGGTTGTAGACGAATGACGATTTTCGGCTCGATCTTAGCGGCATTAGGGTTCGTCATTTCTGCTTTCGTAGACAACATGGAAACGCTGTTTTTAACATTCGGTATAATGGCCGGCTTCGGTCTGAGTTTGTGCTACGTGGCAGCGGTTGTCATAGTTGCATATTACTTCGAAAAGAAGCGCTCCCTCGCCACTGGAATCTCGGTGTGCGGAAGCGGGATCGGTACCTTCATATTTGCTCCTTTGACATATGTTTTGCTGGACGAATATGGATGGCGAGGAACGACCCTTATCCTGGCAGGATTGTTTCTTAACATGGCGGTATGCGGCCTATTGTTCCGTGACCTGCCCTGGACGGCCACAATGAACGAAGAGAGAGCGAAAGAGAGAAAACGTAGAAGAGAGAGGAAGAGGAATAAACGTTACGGATCGTCAGCAGACAGTTTCTCAGATAGCAAAAGTAGTGCTGCTGGGTCCACTAAAGTGACGGACGCTGTAGATATAGAAGCCGTTACTACATCGATAGTGCCACAATTTAGCTCCTTAGTAGACTTACCTACTTATATGACAGGCGGGGAAGGTATTTCCCTTGAAGCTTTCGAACTCATGTCGAGCAGGGGTCGCGCTTATGCTATCCTAGCTCAAAATTACCCAGGAGTTATGTTACCGTCACGGAGTTTCAGTGACAGTGGACGGTTGCACGAGCAATCTCCACCGAAGAATATGATGTCCCCTGGCACGACTTCCCCAGGGACGCTGTCCCCTAATTCTGTACCCAGTGCTCCAGACGCTAATGGGACGAGACAATTGAACGATAAAGCAGCTTTTTCAGTGTGGTTAAGAAGACAAGCGCAAGGGTCGACGAAGAAGCCGCCACCAGCATTCTTTAAGGATTTGAGGATACACAGGCACTCACTGACATATAGGGGCGCTATGTTGAATATAAATCGCTACAGACTCCGAGCGTCGTCATGCCCCAACATATTCAGAAATTCTATGACTACTATTGCCAAAGAAAAGGTAAGCTTTACTTAACTATCAAAATTTAACTCACAATAATTTATTTTGATATGCAGATACAGTGCTAATACTTCATAATTATCAGGTTTAATGCTTGAGGGTCTAAAGAGGTCCATTTAGGGTCTTATCGTTAAATTGCGAACATATTGGCATCTAAAAGGAAAAGTGCCTAGTAAAAGAGGGGATTTGGCGTTCGTAGCTTCAATAAACACTTAGAGTGATCATGTTTGACTCCGTAATGATCATTATTAGATTCATTAAAGACCGGACCGGAGTTTTAATACCAGCTGCTTTCCAAGTCAGGGCTGCTAGTTTAGGAGTTAGTGTGAGAAGTGGTAGCTCATTAAAGCCGTGATTGTGCGTTTCCAGCTGCAATGGTACGCCGGGCTGTGGGACTTCTGGGACCTGGCGGTGGACGTGCTGGACTTCTCGCACTTCATGAACCCCGCGTTCCTCATGTTCGCGCTGTCCAACTTCCTGCTGTACATGTGGTACGACGTGCCCTACGTGTACATCGCCGACAGCGGCCTGGGGCTCGGCTTCAACGAGTCGCAGGCCTCCATGCTCATCTCCGTCATCGGCATCCTCAACATGTTCGGCGAGGTGAGACTAACTAACTTGCTGCTGTAAATTTAGTAAGCCTCGGCTTGACCACTATCTCAACC
Source organism: Mycalesis mineus (assembly GCA_034621355.1). Classification (NCBI taxonomy): domain Eukaryota; kingdom Metazoa; phylum Arthropoda; class Insecta; order Lepidoptera; family Nymphalidae; genus Mycalesis; species Mycalesis mineus. The sequence goes on along the minus strand of CM067891.1, from coordinate 16,927,082 downwards.
TGATGGTAACCCACTTACCAAAGCTCCACCAACCTTGCGGTTCCTAAAGGTAAGTGTAAATATGGGACGTGATGAGAGTTGGGCTTGACCAGGGCCAAAAACGCGTCTTGTTTTTTTGGACCTTGACAAGGTCTTTGATACCGTGTCACACCACAGCATTAAAAAATAAAATATCAGAATCGAAGATACTCCTACTTAAGCTTTTCGAAAGTTATATAAAAAATAAAAAAAAGGCGTGAAAGTTGGTAGTGCTGTAAGCCGAAACGCTTCAGTAGTAGTGTCCCTCAGGGTAGTGCCCTTAGATCTATCCTGTTCTTAATCTATACTAATATTATAAAGACGTAAAGTTTGTAAGTTTGTAAATAAACAGCAGACCATATTTATATAATATACGAAAAAGTTTGTTCGTTTGTTTAAACGGGCTTATCTCTAGATCTGCATGTCGGATTGAAAATTATTTTGTTTATTATAAAAGCTAGACTCAAAAGTGAAATAGACTATTAAAAGCTATACACATCAGCTTGCCATAAATTTATATTGTTAATATTAATGTACTGTAATATAGTAAAATGTTTTACGAAAATGTAGATCTTTAGTACACGGGACGGGACGCAGGATATTGTTTCACGGGAAACTATAAAAAAATTAAATTGAGAGGGGTAGCGGGGAAAGAGCACACTTTATATGAAAGTCTGTCTTTAAAATTAAAAGATTACCTAAGAGGTTTTCACGCGGACGAATATATAATAAAAAACCCTTAGATCTATCCTGTTCTTAATTTGTGTAAATTACTTTTCTCTAAGTTCCATTTATAGATGTATTTAATCCAGTTCAGATGGTATGGATGGCCTTAATCTTTCATGGTGATAATAGTGTATAACATCACAAAAAAATCAACTTGACCCTTTCTTTTTTTTGAAGGACATAATGGGCATAGCAAAGTTAGCCTTAAAAGAACGAGACGGAAACATACAGACAGACAAGGACAATCGCAGCAGGGGACATTTGTTTTATAATATTTCATAATTATCAGTTTGTCAACGGCCTCTGGCCAGGCGTACGTCCTTGTAGGAGAGGAGATATGGAGCGTACCCCCAACACGCTGTTCCGATACGGGTCAGTGGGCTTAGGGTGATAATGTTTAGTTCATTAAAGTGACCGGGATCGACGGCTGAACGTGCTCTCTGAGGCACGAGGATGTAACACCACCAACTACCCGACTCCTGAACTACTGAGAATAGAATTTACTAAAAATTTCTTATATGAAAGAAAACATATTCCACGACCTGACCCAAGATTCGAATCCAGGATCTTGGATGGATCACATTGGCATTCGTAATACTTGTTGACAATCTATCTCTAAGAGCTACACGGGAAATCACAATCTGAAGTGATGTACAATGTATCAATATTGTTAGCAGATAACGCAACAATGTTATCGGCGCCTGTAACTTGACCCAGTTGGAGCTGGCCGATAGCGCAGCGCCCTGCGTACGCGTCCTTATGTAACTGCCACGTTGTGATATGATGTCATATTGTCTCGTTTGAACACACGTGTTGGTCATAGGTCCCCACTTAGATTATTACAAAATATATAATCTAAAGTTTTCCTAGAAACATAAAATGGTGTCAATAAAGTAGAGAGAGCTAACATAGATAACGTAGCTAGTATAAACTTAAAAAGGCTGGATTGCTATACTACGATCTATATAGATTGTACCCTCGAAAGTTGCTAAAAGCAAAGGAGTAAACAAACTGCTGTCTATTTCTCGTATACCTATGCATTTGAAATCTACTGCCTGAGATTTTCTCCCAAATAATAGGTTTCGTCGGTTAGCAATATCTATCTCTAGCAAAAGCTCGGGTGTGGGTAAAAATTATATTAAAGTAAAAATAACATAAAATCGGAGTTAAAATATTTGCTTACTTTACTTTAACATATCTATAAAGTTGGTGCCATCTAAGCTAAAGGATAGTTTATTTAACGGCGAAAAATTTTGGGGGTTTTAGGTAACAAGATAGAAAACTTTGGTGGCACCGACTAAATAAAAAACAAAACAATATACATACATACACGCTGAATTGAGAACCTCCTTCGTTTTCTTGTTGGTTATTTTAGCCATGTTAGCCATTTGTAATACAAAACTTATTTCCGTTTCCAGATCCTGCTGGGCTGGATAGGCGACTGGGAGTGCGTCAACCCGAGCCTGGTGTACGGCGTGTGCATGGTGCTGTGCGGCGCCGTCACCGTCATCATGCCGCTGCTCACCACCTACCCTGGGCTGGCGGCCGCGGCAGGCGCGTTCGGCGCATTCATCGCCGCCAACTACTCGCTCACCAGCATCATCCTGGTGGAGCAGATCACGCTCGAGAAGTTCACCAACGCGTACGGGTTGCTGCTGCTCATGCAGGGCCTGGCCAACCTGATTGGACCACCGCTGGCCGGTGAGTGCTCTTACTGATAATGTCAGCGCCGCCAACTACTCGCTCACCAGCATCATCCTGGTGGAGCAGATCACGCTCGAGAAGTTCACCAACGCGTACGGGTTGCTGCTGCTCATGCAGGGCCTGGCCAACCTGATTGGACCACCGCTGGCCGGTGAGTGCTCTTACTGATAATGTCAGCGCCGCCAACTACTCGCTCACCAGCATCATCCTGGTGGAGCAGATCACGCTCGAGAAGTTCACCAACGCGTACGGGTTGCTGCTGCTCATGCAGGGCCTGGCCAACCTGATTGGACCACCGCTGGCCGGTGAGTGCTCTTACTGATAATGTCAGCGCCGCCAACTACTCGCTCACCAGCATCATCCTGGTGGAGCAGATCACGCTCGAGAAGTTCACCAACGCGTACGGGTTACTGCTGCTCATGCAGGGCCTGGCCAACCTGATTGGACCACCGCTGGCCGGTGAGTGCTCTTACTGATAATGTCATCGCCGCCAACTACTCGCTCACCAGCATCATCCTGGTGGAGCAGATCACGCTCGAGAAGTTCACCAACGCGTACGGGTTACTGCTGCTCATGCAGGGCCTGGCCAACCTGATTGGACCACCGCTGGCCGGTGAGTGCTCTTACTGATAATGTCAGCGCCGCCAACTACTCGCTCACCAGCATCATCCTGGTGGAGCAGATCACGCTCGAGAAGTTCACCAACGCGTACGGGTTACTGCTGCTCATGCAGGGCCTGGCCAACCTGATTGGACCACCGCTGGCCGGTGAGTGCTCTTACTGATAATGTCATCGCCGCCAACTACTCGCTCACCAGCATCATCCTGGTGGAGCAGATCACGCTCGAGAAGTTCACCAACGCGTACGGGTTGCTGCTGCTCATGCAGGGCCTGGCCAACCTGATTGGACCACCGCTGGCCGGTGAGTGCTCTTACTGATAATGTCATCGCCGCCAACTACTCGCTCACCAGCATCATCCTGGTGGAGCAGATCACGCTCGAGAAGTTCACCAACGCGTACGGGTTGCTGCTGCTCATGCAGGGCCTGGCCAACCTGATTGGACCACCGCTGGCCGGTGAGTGCTCTTACTGATAATGTCAGCGCCGCCAACTACTCGCTCACCAGCATCATCCTGGTGGAGCAGATCACGCTCGAGAAGTTCACCAACGCGTACGGGTTGCTGCTGCTCATGCAGGGCCTGGCCAACCTGATTGGACCACCGCTGGCCGGTGAGTGCTCTTACTGATAATGTCATCGCCGCCAACTACTCGCTCACCAGCATCATCCTGGTGGAGCAGATCACGCTCGAGAAGTTCACCAACGCGTACGGGTTACTGCTGCTCATGCAGGGCCTGGCCAACCTGATTGGACCACCGCTGGCCGGTGAGTGCTCTTACTGATAATGTCATCGCCGCCAACTACTCGCTCACCAGCATCATCTTGGTGGAGCAGATCACGCTCGAGAAGTTCACCAACGCGTACGGGAAGTCCGTAGGTAAAAAAAAAGTGATGATGATGATAGCAAGTCTAGTAGATGTACTTGCTCTTTTGCTGGCAAGCCACTGTGCACGTTCGGTGCTTAGATTCCCTATCACGTATGTTCGACGTATTATGTCTGTGTTATATTATGTATGTGTATGCCAGTCGCTTTCAGTGCTAGACTCTCTTAAACGTCCTGTAGAGGTAATAAGCTCTTAGGCCGGCAAGCCGCAGCGAACGTTCGGTGCTAGGCTACCTATCACGTATGTTCGACATTGGTATTATGTCTGTTGTTAGCCAGTCGCTGAGACGTTTTAGTGCTAGACTCTCTCACACGTCCTGCAGAGGTAATAGCTCTTTAGTTGGTGCTAGATTCCCTATTACGTATATTCGAAATATTCAATCCGTGGTTAGCCAGTTGCTGAGATATTTCAGTGTTGGACTCTCTTACACGTCCTGCAGAGGTAAAAGCTCATTCGCTGGCAAGCCGCAGCGAACGTTCGGTACTAGATTCTCTTTTACGTATGTCCGACATATTCTGTCTCTGGGTAGCCAGTCGCTGAGATCATTTGGTGCTAGCTCTCTAGAAGATGCTTCCGATCATTATTCTCTTTCATTCGCAAGGCGCCGTGCATGCTCAAAAGAAGTCTCTCCTATTCGGCATACAGTGGTCGCTCTTAACTGAGATGTATGTTTATAAAATTGATTTTGTTTTAGGCATTCTGACATTATTTCATCAACAATGCGATTACTTCAAATAATCAAACGGTGTTCCTTATTAGAAATTTTAATAAAAATTTTGAATAGAAAATGTTTAGATTAAAGAAATTAGTAAATTTAGTTAAACCAAAAAACTAAGTTGTTGAGAAAACAAAGAATAAAATGTACGCAACGGCCGGGGCGGTGCGCATCGCACGTTTTTATTTTGCTAATATCGTTGAAGATATTTATTTAAAGTGTATAGAGTAAAGGGCACGAATATTCTACATTAAATTTCCGTTCTAATATACATATTTATAAAGATATACATTATATATATATGGGCTAAATAAGCTTCACAAAATTAAATATTTCTAATCCACAATTTTAACTGTAAAAGCAGTTATTGTGAGCTCTCGTAGAAGATAGCGCATTTTTTTTTACAGATTTTAATACGTTCTTAAAATTGTAGTACATTGTTTTGTCCTATCCTCAATACTTTTCGCAGCGCACTCAACTAAAGCGATTTTTTATACAACGTGGATTACATAATTAAAATTTAAGTAAAGATGCATAATTAATTTTGGAATTTTTTATAACCTATGACACTCCACAATATCGTAGCTTTCTATTAGTAATAATTTTGAAAATTGGTCCAGTAAATCCAGAGATTTCCCCTTACAACGTCACAAGATTACAAACTCACAAAGTTACAAACTCACAAACGCTTCCTCTTTATAATATTAGTATAGATATACAACCAAATAAATATTATCCTGTATTTGTAAGAAAACCAGTGCTGTATAGTGTTAGTTTTTGGTCAGTGTATTGATCCATTGTTATTCCCTCTCCAGGTTGGGTGTTCGACATCACGGACAGCTACGACCTGTCCTTCTACCTGGCGGGCGTGTTCATCGGCATCTCCGGCCTCATCCTGATCGTGCTGCCGCTGTACAACGCTGCAAGGCGATACAATGCACATCGCAAGCAAAGGAACGACGCGTCCGCCGACAAGTCGCTCAACGAGTCGACCGACAAGTCCAATAGTGAACGGATGCATATTAACGGCGAAGTGAAACAGAATGGGAAACTGTTTATATAGATTACAGAAAAGTACCCGTACTTTTGGATAAATTCGGTTGTATAGAAGATATTTAACTCTATTAACTCCATACGGAAGGTCGTTAATGGGGAGTGTATTGGTGATGGGAGGGGGAGTTGCTTTTATTTGGGACTACTTCTACAAAATGACGAAAAGTTTTTTTTTATTAATAGAAATAACCTGATAATTTAAAAATTGTGTTTAGTGAAAAGTTGATAAAATAAAGGTAATAGTATAGAAATAAATGATTAGGGTCTGAGCTAAATATATTGGCAATAAAGGGCGTTGCACCCTCGAAAGTAAAGAAGTAAGCAAACTACTATCTATCTCTCCTATAAATATTAGCAATATTGCCAACCGACGAAACTTATAATGTAAAAGTAACACTTAGGGTACCAACGCACTATGCGGTTAGCCGGAATGCGGCCAGCCGTACGGTTGACCGCAGAATGCGGTTGGAGTTGCGGTTAGCCGGGTGGTGGACAGCCGCAACCGGGAACCGGAAAGTGCGGATAGAAACCGTCGTGGTATGCGGTTAGATCGACTCATTTCCTTCAATCACAATACCAATCAAATAAACTGATTGGTACTTTCCAAGTTTTTTTATCCTGCGATAAATCAATTCCATAAATATCCACTACCTCTTCCCAAGCTTTTGAACGTTATTTTTTATTCGAATATTCTGTGGATTTTGTGTTCCAGATTGCTGGCCTATTTTGAATTTCAATTATAAATTTTTCCGTATCGAAATCCATAATTAATGCGCTGGCGTCTGTAAACACGTACTCCGTCAATGGCGGGCAACCGCAAACTATCCGCATAGTGTGTAGAGCAACCGTCCGGCTAGCCGTCAGTCGGGCCGCAGCGCTCATAACAACCGGAGCGGTCAGCCGGCAGCCGCACCGCAGTGCGTATATCTTAGAAACGACTTTTTTTTTATAAAAATAGCGAGCAAACAAACAAGCGGATCACCTGATGTTAAGTGATTACCACCGCCCATGAACAACTGCGACACCAGAGGCGCCACTGATGCGTTGCCGGCCTTTGAGGTGTTTATTTACTCTCCCCTTGAAAATCCTCAAACTATAAGATAGTGGGAAACCGAGGATGGAAGCTTATTCCAAATCTTACAGGTGCGAGACAGAAAATTCCTAGTATAGCGGATGGTAGTACTATACCAGGCATCCAGATGGTGAGGATGAAATTTGTTTCTGCGGCGTGAGGTACGGGCAGAGAATCCTGACGGTGGTATTAGACTAAATAGCTCTTCAGAACACTCTCCATGGTACAGTCTATGAAACACACAAAGGGAACTGACGTCCCTTCGGTGTTCTAAAGACTCCAGACTATCAGTTAACCTGGGATTGTCAACATGTCGAACAGCCCGCTTTTGGATCCGGTCAAACTTTGAACTTTGGACTTTCTCATACAAATATTAGAATCCGGCCAGCCGCACGATTAGCCTTATTCCGGCTAACCGCATAGTGCGTATGTACCCTTACGCACTGAATTGCGAATAAATAGGTGTGAGAGAGATAGATAGCAGTTTGTCTACTCCCTTTGCTCTTAGCAAATTTCGAGGGTTCAACGCCCTTTATTGCCAATCTATATGGTTTGGAGTATGGTAGGAATGTTATAGTTGTAAAATGAAAAGGAAATGAATGGCAGCTGTTTTGACACGATTCCAACAATTTCGTGTGATGTAATGATTTTTACAAATTATTTTTACGTTTAGTAAAGTTATAGTAGAAATTTTATAAGTTACAAATGTAAATAGTAGTAGGAGAGGCGAAGAGGGAATATTTGGAAATCCTTGAGTGCGGCTGGTGTACATAAGGGCATAAGGGATGACGGTTTCACCTAGTATTTTTGATGGTTGTGCTGGTGGGAGGCTAGGTACCACTCTACCGCCAAACGATTTCGCATCCCAATACGATATCGTGTAGAAACCGAAGGAGTGTGGATATTATCCGACTCCTACCAAGTGCCCGATTCCATCTTAGATTGTATCATCACTTACATCAGGTGTGATTGCAGTCAAGGGGTAACTTGTAATAAATACAAAAAAAAATTATCGAGTTTCCCTGAACGGGCGCCCCTATATTAAGAGCTCATACTTAGTGGAGGTATTCAACAACATGAAAGGTATATGTTCATCTGTCGCGCTCAAGTAAACACACCGGCATATTTAGCGGAACATAAAAAAAGGTCCATAATAAAAAAAATGGTTTTATGGTTTATGGTTTATTTTAAAATCTACTTACTATACTTCTTTTGTTATTTAAAGTTTCATTTGTTTTACTTAAAATGAGATCACATTAAGAACAGATTTTGTGAAAAATGGTTGGACATGGACATTTTTCACAAATAGAATTGAAACCGGGAAAAGTGAAAATTAATATTTAAATAACAATTAATTGAATTAGAATAATGGTGATTAATATCGTGTATTTCCTCCACATGCTCTTATTAAAGTTTCTACCCGTCTAGGCATACTGAGAATGATGTTATCGATGGTCTCCCCATTTCTCAACTACGGCGATTCGCAATTCACCCACGTTGGCAGGAGCTGCAATTCTGGACATAACTTTTCTTTTCAGCAAGTCCCATACGTGCTCTATTGGGTTCATATCCGGTGATCTCGCCGGCCTCTCCATAACAGTGATATTCATATCATTAAGATAAGCTTGAGTTACCCGAGCGGTATGCGGCCGAGCATTATCCTGCATAAAAACAAAATCGTCACCGATATATGGGGCAAACGGTACGACACTTTCTTCTAAAATTTCTCTGATATAACAATTCGCATTTCGAGTGCCCTGGCAATCTCCGTTGGGGCTAAGTCAGGCATAATTCAGTCCTCAACTCCAGAAAGATACGCGATTAAAAAAAAACTAACAAAAAACAGTATTTCAATGAAATTTTAAATCAAACTCAGAAGGAAGAAATACTCGAAGTTCGCTCCAGATAAGGTGAATTTTTATAAAATTAAAACAATTGCATCAAATGTGATGTTCAGTTGTTTTCTGAATTTTAAAATATTGCTTTTTAAATTAAATGACGTATAAACCAGCCACCAACTTTATATGATACCGATATCAAACCTTTTTTTATGTTCCGCTAAATATGCCGTTGTGTGTATTTCTAAAAATCCTGTCTTCGGCTCCCCTACTATAGGGTAATTGGAACCTTTTATTATAATACCTAGGTCAATATTTCAATAAACTCATCTTTGTCTCAATGGGAATGTATCGTTATAAGGCCGGCACATATCTGTCGGTACATTGTGTACCGCCATATGTTACTATTGAACTAATATAGACATTGCTGCGCGAGGAAATGTCACATAAAAGCCCTTGTACGTAGATAAGATAAAAACACAATTACTTTGAATGAAGGACATTTGCCCCAGATTACACATGTATAGCCTGATTAAAAAAATAAAAGCATTTGGATTGGGGTACCACAAGTAATTTTTTAGCAGTGGTAAATAGCTTTTTGTCCCCTCCTATAGGGAGGGAGGCCTGGCCCTGTAGTGGGTCGTAAATAGATTGATAGTGACGACGATATACGTTTTTTATTTTTCTAGTCAGGTTATAAACTAAAAAGTTGCGAAACTAAATTGTTCTTGTTCTATTCAACTTAATATACAATTGCATCTTTAAATTACAGCTATATCACGGAAATATTACGTATACAGTATTTCAACTTCATACAAGCGGACAAAGCGCGAGCTTTACCTACGCGCCTCGTTCTCGATGTGCGCTCGACATACAGACAGCCTCGACTGTACCGCAGTGACAAAACTAAGTGGAAACACAAAGTAGGTAAATGTAATTAAAATGCGGAACGAGACAGCCCTAGCATGTTTACGTACTGTGCGGCTATAGGCATTTAAAGTCAAAGATAGGCCGAGTTACTATACTGTATACATAATATTGCCGTGGCTATATTGCAGTCTTTAATCTACTTAATATTAGCATTTCTAATTTATAAACAAAGTTCACCGATAGTGACTAATTGTAGTGATTTGCAATATTAAATACATGATAAAGAAACATAGTAAACTCCAAGACTACCAGTTTGTATAAGTAATTATAATAGTATAATATTAATTATTATATAATTATAACGTTTAATACATTAATTTAAATTAATAAGATATACCTATACCTGCAATTGAAAGTATTTAAATTTAATCGGCAAGTTTGATTAGAATAGATAATTCTAGATATATATAGGAAAGAAGTTCGACAATTGATAGGTACTGGTTGCTTCTAATTGGACCATATTTTTACTGCAACATGAGATTGCAATTGTATTGCCGGAAAAATTGTTCAGAAAATTCAAATAAAAATATGTGTTTTTTAATGGATTGGTCATTGTCAGATTAAGACTAAGTCTACGTTTTTGATTATTTTTTTATATTCTTGAATATTAATACAAACTAATTAATTTATGTGTGGATACAGAAAATTGTAAACATTTGATTAATTTAAATGCGATAAAAGTCTCGTGTATTTGTTTAAATACACCAGACTTTTATTAATTTTATTTTAAAATTATTATTTTAAAATATTCATTTATTTTATTTTAAAATTGTTTAATTTTTTATTTAAATACACAAGACTTTTATTAATTTTATTTTAAAATTATTATTTTAAAATATCATTTTAAATAAAATTTTAAAATTGTTTAATTTTAGATATTGTAAAAATAATACTGTTTATTACATATGGATTGGTAATAGTTTTTATTTTGTATGCTGATTGCAGTGGGCAAATGGTAATTTTAGAAGCACCGTTGGTTATTTCGCTATGTTTGGCAAGTTAAGTAAAATAAAATAAGAGTTTGTTCTAAAAGTAAATTTCTATAAATAAGCCTAAATTTTCTGAGTAATATAGTGTTTGGAATGAATATAGGGTGTTCTCGAATGTTACATAGATATATTTGAAGCCGTGTTAAAAGATATTTGTAACAATATAAGGATTGGATTTACTTTTTAGTATAATTAGGGAGATGGTAAGTAGTAGATAAGACCGATTTTTACGGTCAGCCCATTAGCGAATGAACGATTTATGATTGGATACCATGTTTTTATCATCTTACATTCATATGTTAGGTTGACCGACATACATTTAGATGTTCGGACGATTTTACGGTGATAAAATTTATTAAAGTTAAACTATAATTGTGGGCTCCCCAGTTGCCCTCTAAACTAGAACATATCCGGGGAAACCCGGACAGATGGCAACCCTATTAATAATAGACTACAATTATAGAGGATTGTCTATGCTTCTGTACGCGAGTGAAGTTATACTGCAATGGTAGTATACTAACCTCGTATAACCCCATTTACTAGGACTGTAAAGGACTAGGCTTGGAAGCGTTCAGCTGGCCTTCAAATAATATTAATAATATCGAAAAAACTAAGACTGCCCTGGATTAAAACAATCGTGTTAAATGATAGACCTTTAGCAAATTACACTATTACTAAGTGTCTCAGTTTTATATTGTGTAATTCAATTATCGAGATTGGGAATATATTAGAATTTAATCTATCCATATTGACAAAATATAATATAAACAACTGAAACTCACGTACACGGCGTATGTCTAAATAGTTTCGTACCCACACAGGGCCCTTAGTCATGAGCTCGCTTGTTCATGCAATACGTGAAGCAAATTGCTAGCTATTGTGAGGGGCCCTGAGAGTTTTTATTAAGATTGGGCATAATAATAATGGGGGAAAAATATTTAAAAAAAAGTTGAGAGGTGTCAAGGGACACCCGGATGGAACGAAGTTCCTTTCGATTAATTAGTGAAGGAATTGTAACAAATTTTTTTTTTTTAAGTAATAATAATATTTTTTTTATTATTAACAAATATAATGTTATATAAACTTAATCAGTAGGCTCAATTTTTTCACACACGCGTTTGTTGTTGTACACCGAAACACCAGAGGGCGCCACGAGAGCGCGAGACAGCATACAGCGCGGGCGCCCCCCGCCGCTCACGCGCACACACATCAAAGGCGGCGGCAAGATCCGTTGATCAAAAAGTGTCGTGACAACTTTTCGTACGAATTTTTTCCGTCTAGCCCCCTTTCACAACGCGCGATAAGGAACTTCGTTCCAATATCTAATTTTTACGATTCATGTCTGCTGATAGATTTATAAGAAACTAAATTTTTTTTTCATACAGAACCATAGACGAAATTTAATTTAGAATTTTTAAAATTCGGTCTTGGTATAGAATAAGTGTGTAAACGTTAAAATTTTTGACTTCCCCTAGATTTAATAAAAATATTAATTAAAGATTTTTCATTGAAAAGCGAATGTTCTTTAAAATAACTACACTGAGTCAATGAGCTATTGGTATTTTACTGCAAATATATAATAGGTATATGCATGTATACATTTGATAGATAATAGGTATTTGACAATTTAGATTTAAATTTTGACATTGACATTTGGTATTTATCACTAGAAACCCTTCCAATAACTATTATCTAATGCGAACATACGGTATGTAATGAATTAAAATGTTATATGTGTAAAAATATTATTATTACCTGTTTTGGTATTCATTATAATTTATAATCTAATATAATAAAATATTTTGAGCTTTTCATACAATTTTATACATTTACTGATGTTTTTCGTACAATTTAAATTTTCAATTAATTTTGTTTTATTATTTCTATTTTAAGTTTTTAAATTTTTAAAAATAAATGTAAATTAATTGTAAAATGCGGTATGTTTGATGCATGAATCATTTTGTAAAGAATAAACAGCTTCCGTAAAACTATTGCTTTAATATAATGAAATTAGTTTTCAAGTTAATTCTTGTTCTGTCTTGAAAGAAATCATTTGTATTTAAAAAAAAATGTATTTAGATACTCAGGTAAAATTAACATTAAGTGTATCATACAAGAGTTCTTCAAAAGTCAAATAAATATTAAAAAGGTCAGAAACTCTAGTAATGATTTTAGATTACTGTAGTACAATTATTCAATTATAAAAAGATGTTTCTTGTATGGCATATTCACCAAAAGTTTGCTATCTCTGATGTAGGTTTAGTATTCAAGTTGACAGTGACAGACCGATGTTGATTTGTTTGGAGTTGCAAAATTTATTTGCCGACTTGACGTTGATAAGAAATATGGAGGGCATAGGTAAGGAGAATTAAAATTATAGCTGATATACTTAATCATACTAGGCTATGATTAAGGTGGCCATAATTATGTTCCGCTTTGCGTGGGACATTCTAATTTTCATGCTGACGAATGACGCTGATTGAATTTATCTCTGGGGGGTGTTTATATAACTTAGTGCTACAAACTTATCTGGCCCGGTGCGGGTGTAGCAGTGGTCGCTGTTTCTGACGCTTTTCTGATACCAAAAAAGTGACAGCTCCAGTTTTGGCCGCCGGATCAGTGTGCCTAGTGTAAGATTTTACTGCGTCGATATCGAAAACGGTAAACGCAAATTTTATATGGAATTGGAGTAGCGCTATCTAGTTAAGCGTTTACTCTACGCTTTTTTTCTATTAATTAATTATTAATTTGACGTTACGAGTGAGTACGTTTTTACGCAGTCGCTCGGTGTAAAACTAGCATTTGCCCCACAGATAAGTTTGTAGCTTGTAGCACTATAAGAGTTTGACAGGTCTAAATGATGTAAAATTTGTCATGTTAATGTCAAATTCCTTAGAAAATTGTAAGTCTGACAAGCATAATGGCACACAGTTTCCTGTCAAACGTACGATCAACTGACACAATCAAGGGGCAGCTCTCCATAGCTGAAATTGTATGGATTGGCATTTGGTCGGCCATTTAAGTCCAACAATGACATGGCAACTACTTCATGTTGATAACGCTTGTAATATGATTTCATACAAAAATTGTGAGGTACTGGTGTAAAATGTACATTGGTATGATAAGTATGTAATATTGTATGGAATTATCAAGGAACCTTTGTTATTTGTAAATATTTAACTGACATTTAACAGTCAGAATTCAAGGAATTTTATAGTTCGATTAGTAAGTCTAGAAATCATTCAGAATATTCTAAGTCCGAACCACATAGATTAGCAGTCAAGGGCATTGAACTGTTTGAAATAATACTTAATATTTGGGAGTATACAAACACATAAGGTAAGAGAGAGATAGATAGTTGCTTGTTTACTCCTTTGCTCTTAACAACTTCTTAACAACTTTTGAAGGATCAACGCTAATCTAAATGGTTCGAACTATAGGTATTGATTTACCTGTATTCGTCTATATAGTTTTAGACTTGAACAGACATCTGTCCGTCAATAGCGATTATTATTTGATTGCGAGTGTATTGGTACGTGTATATGTTGTAAGTTTGTTTGTGTATCTCTTCCGCGGCAAGTAGCGACGCCAACACGAAACGGGTATGTGAACGTATTACTGTATATTGTTGCACTTTACATTACTTGTGTGCGGTTAGTAAAATTATCACTGTGACACCGCTGTGTTTTATTTTTATGCCCTGTCTATTTTTCATATACCAATGTAAGCTAGGGGTTAAGTGACCTTATATAACGTAATGATAACCCTGGGGCTAACTAGAACCAAGTAACCAGAGCATCGGCGCTGGATATAGAAGGGGAACGGCGGTTCATTCGCTTCAGAATTTAGGAGGACAAACGGCAATAAAATTTAGAGAAGCAAAAATTTCGGATTGCTAAAATGGGAAGCGTCAAATCTATGCCTTTTTCTAAGAGAAATACGCGTAAATAGACGCATTTGAGATGTGGTGCTGAAGGTGCATGCTAATCCCTGGACAGCCAAACTCGCCAAGTCTCTGTTGGTCTATGAAATATTAAGCTTTTTTTCAAAAATCAAAAATTTATTTGGTATTGATTGTTACAAAAATAAAAAATTGGCACAGCTCTCTAAACAGCATTGGTTAAACCCTACCTTATAAGATAATAAAAGGGAACATTCAGGCTCCATCCTTTTCTGAAAGTGCCGGCCAACGTAAAAAATCATACATCTCGTTAGAACTACCCATTAGCAGCAATAGTTAATATGGCAGCAAAGTAGTAGGAGTGCGCCTAGCCAAGTTGTGCAGGTTTGAAGATTCATAATTTTCATACATTTTATTGATTTTTATAAGTATCTGCCGACCATAATAAATGGTACCTATCGTTAGAAAAGCCCATTCGAATCTATAGTTTATAGCACTAACATCGTAAGATTGCTTTGAGCCAAGTTTTAGGCATAAGTTCGATTTTTGGTCATTTTCATACATTTTATTGATGATGATAGGTACAAACAAATGGTATTTAATGGCACAATTTAATGGTACAAACGTTTTTCGTTGGACGGCACTTTCAGAAAAGGCCCAAAATGAATGATCTCCTTTAAAAAGGTAGGCGTAGGCCGGAGGTGTTCCAGACCTCCTAAACCCCCCCTCCTTATATACACCCATGAGTAT